>CM069859.1:196500739-197100739 GCA_036172795.1 Pelodytes ibericus
GAAAGCAACACATGACTGGCAGGGTTATTTCCACAGCTAGTAATTAATGTGTGCAAAGACCTTCATCTAATATTAGAGATTATGAGACAGAAGCAAATCAGTGAAGCATGTCAGTATGGAGGTTTAGTAACACTTAATTAGTAGGTTATAGAAATCCACATCTGCAAAACTAACTTTAATTAACCCATTGGCTGCTAGGGGCATGAGCAACACATCAATTTCCTACCCACTCACAAGCCCAAAGTGGCACTTGACGCGGTGTTATAAATTCTGTGAGCAGATGTTGGAAATGTCTTATTTTTGCTTAAAACTCAGCAAACCATGAGAGGTATTCCCTAAACCAATGGATTGCAGAAAAATGAAAAAAAAAAAAAAATCAAACCAGAATATATCAGCTGAAAAAAATGATCTCTAATTTGAATTCAGCTATTAACAGCTGCTTTTCCCTGGTCAGTTCCTGATTTAGCAAATACACCATCATTATGGGTGTAAGAGCTGTGATGTTTTATGGTTGTACGCCTGTGATGTACAAGCAGACAGAATAATAAAGAGATGCACACAATATCTCCTTGTAGAAGTAGGTGGCGTGGTTGACAAGGTTAGTTTAGCTAAAGCTATTTTCATATAGAAACTGGGACATACAATAGACTGGCAAGGAACTTGGCACTTGTGGCGCAGTCACCTAACAATGAATAGATGAGGGCCAAACATGCATACTGTAAGACCGAATTCTAAGGGATGCCCCTGACTGAATACGCAATGTGTGCATGATAAGGGTAAGAATTTGTTTGCCTCTGTATTCCACAACAGCAAGAGAATGTAAGAGATTAAATCCTCTACATTGTAAGCAGGATCTTATGTATCAGTCTGTCTCTGTTCATATAATGTAGTATGTAGCTCCCTTCTATGCTGTACCAATAAACTGTTGCCGCTATATAAGTAAAAATGAATGTAATTATCCTGAACTCTGTGTTTAGATGATGTGGTGGAATAAGTTTGTATTTTATAAATAAATGAAAAACCATATTAATACTTGAGCTAACGGACTTTGAACAAAACCCGGTGTAGAATAATGTTTAAATAAATACAAGGTTCATGCCAAATGTTTCAGCCTTGAAATCATCATTAGGGTCTTATAACTGAGGGAGCGTCACTCAGCGTGTTGGAAAGCTAACTAGGTGAATTAAGGGTGAGCTCATATGAATATTTCTGCAGGGGAGAATTCTAAATACCAAATTTCCAAAGACTTAATTTAAATTAAAACCTCCATGGCTGCATTTAATTACGCATATTAAGATTAACGCTCATGGAGAGGAATAGAAAATTGGCAGGCGCTACTTGCAGTGATAACGTCGAAAATAAAAATTAAAATGATCAAGTTTTACAGCTTATCACCAGCTCCCTTTGGTGCCAGAGTCTTATGTTTCACAAGCTTTTCAGATTGTTTGTTCTAATCATTTTGTTCCTGTTTCTAATGTATTGGAATGCCATCTCAGAACTAGGCCTTAAGCATATGACTAATTCATGACACTGCATTATAACACTGCATATCCAATAATTGTCTTAATCACTTCCCATCATTTACAGCAAACATTTCTTGGTAATGGGTATTAAAAAAAACAGTTCTGGAAAGAAAGTTTCTAGAAATGAAACATTGAGCAGGAATATTTGGCTTCCATGGTGATTGGTCTGCTTTGGAAACTTTGGCACGAAACTGCAACTTGTACTTAACTAAAGTTGCAAACTTTATATCTTCTTTTAAAAAAAAAACAACCTAAACCAGCACAGTGATAATTTAAAATAAAAACCATAGCCTGCGCACTGTTGGGAATAGATGGAGTTATACAGCTCTCTACAGGGGTTATAATTTAAGGAGCGGCAGTAAGCAAAGTCGTTTATATTCTTATCGTGTATTTTGCGGTTTACACCTGTGCTAAATTAGGAATGTTCTTAACAGAACAGGGCCACTAGAGCTAAGTGGGGCAGGTGTGAGGCATTGTAGCAGATATGGGCCTTCAGCTACAAAGTGGAAAAAAGAGAGGCAAAGCAATGGCCCAAGTGGAGAGGTAAATACAAAAACACACTACACACTATTGTTTTTATGTGAGGACAATGAGAAGGTTTAAATCATTAGCCCGTGAGCCCACAATTGGCCACAGTGACCAACACATAATATCAAAACACAAGCAAAAGATAATAACATGGATTTATATCTTCTCAAATAGTTGTGTAACATCACTTTAGTCGGTATACTGTAATGTATAACTGACAACAACATAAAAAAAAAAAGAGAGAAAAGAGAAGAAAAAAAGAAGACAAGAAAGAGCGAGAAGAGAAAGGGGAAAAAAAGGAAGGGAAGGTCTTTCTCGTTCAGTATGAGGTGTTATTGGTTTTGGCGGTACATTTTTTAATTTTATTTAACTATCTCATTACCTGGTATTTTGGTAGCAATCTAGACTGCTGTGTGTGCCCACTATATAGGAGGTGAGGTTATGTTCTCACCCTAATGAGAGTGTGGCTTGAACCAAAGCCTCTCATTTATATTATGTTTATACAATTGTTGCCAGCTTTATTTGAGTATATTTTTGTACAGCCAATTATCCTGAATTTGCAGCATGTTGACACCAAGAAATAATAGTAGGAATAGCACTGAATAATCGAGGTGCACGAACAAGGGATCCACAAACTCTCCAGTGTGTCTTTTTGGAGACACCCATTTGTTAGGCCTCATTTTACATATTTGAGCCAGCACCTAGCTTAGCACACTGACATATTTACATATTTGAGCCAGCACCTAGATTAGCACACTGACATATTTACATATTTGAGCCAGCACCTAGCTTAGCACACTGACATATTTACATATTTGAGCCAGCACCTAGCTTAGCACACTGACATATTTACATATTTGAGCCAGCACCTAGCTTAGCACACTGACATATTTCGTTACCTGCGCCTCGGAGCTTCGGGTGAATCTGCAGGAGCCACTCCCCGTGCCACCGATGCCAGAAACTCCTGCCTCTTCTGCTGCACAAGACAAGCCGCACGAATGATTTTGTGGCGTGGAGTACGCAGGTAAGGCCTGTTTACTTTCTGGGCTAGATCTTCAGTCACCATTTCCAGGTCAGTCTACAAACAAAGAAGAAGGAGAACATTGAGATTCTAAGCCTTTCTAGAACAATACTAATAAGCATTGCTTGCCAAAAGAATATTTTACATTTCTACAAAAAAAAAAAAGCAAATGTCTAATTTTGGATTGCATCTAGAGAGACAATTACATCTAACTTATTTTCTTTAGGTTTTCTTTTTAAATATATGCACAATGCACGTCTCTTGAACTTTTTTTTTTTTTTAACTTTAAAACAAACAATTTATAGTTCTTGTTTAAATTCACATTGAAAATGATTTCAGTGACATAAGCAGGTTTCATTCTCCACACTGAGAAAGCCAGTAGCCATTACTGTGGAATTCATCTCTCTGTCTTCTGAACTTTCAAGTACCTGGAATGCAGAGCGCATGGTTTCAGCCAGCTCTGTCTGCTACAACAATAGGAGGGCTTGGGGGAGATACACAGAACCATTGATAAAGCAACAGCATTCATTTTTCAAACTATATAAGCTATTTTTAGGACGTGTCAAGGAATTTAACTAAAATGGTAGAGGAGTTTTTTTTTTTACTTATATGGCCCAGTACTTAGCTAAAAATATACAATGTAGGTGGTAAAAAACTGAAGAACTGAATTAAGTAAATATGTGGTGAAAATAAGAAATAAAAGAAAAAAATAATAATTAAAAAACAATTATAGCCATTCAGCTATTTAAATTGTTTTTAGTATTTTACTTGTCATTTGTATACAGAAAACACTATGGTTGAATTCTGTTTTCTTCTATATACATTCTGGTTATCACGATCTGCAGATTGATTGTCATCAGACATTTATTGGTTTAAGTATATATATTGCACATAATCAATTATTACCTTATTGAAGGTAAATTGGTTGTCTCCTGTAAACTGCATCACTTAATTTATTTCCTTAGGTCTTTATAGCGCTGTCACTATCACATTTTATTTCTCTTTGGATACACTATTGGCGGAACTAAAGAGAGGTGTGGCAAATCTTTTCAATGACGAGAACTCTGGGTAAAGTTTCTTTACCTGCATCAGTTCGAAGATTTCTTTTTTTGTGCTTTTAGGTTCCAAAAAGAATCCGTATGGGTAAGAACACTTGAGAATGCGTCTAGTTTTAAGAAGCTCTTGAACGGCATCTTCAATGAACGTAGTGTCTGGGCTACTGCCCTCCGCTGCAAAGCAATGCAAATATTCATTAGAACACGCCATGTGCCAAGTACACCGGGGGGCTGCAGCACATAACCCTCAGGAGACCCACCTTCACTCAGAGCTCTGCTCAGCTGCTCCATCTTTTCTTTGGCTGATTTTATGAGACGTTGCTCCAACTAGAAGAGATAATGCCAAGGGGAATACACGTGTGAATTGGGGTGTTTACAAAGCATTCACAACAGACCTTTTTCGCAACATTACTTTACAATAGCAGACAAGTTAAACCCAGGTGTATTTCCAACTAGTGGAGCCTTTTAAAGTGACCGTATCAATCTTGCCACATTACATGTCACCTACTAAGAAGTGTTAGGAGAGACTGAAACTGTCAGTGTGGAAAAAAAAATACACAAGCACAGCAAATCACTCCAAAGCGCACTGTCTCTTACCCGGTAGCTGTGTTCGTGGTTCTTAAATCTTGTATAGTAGTGCATAAATCTGTCCAGCTCTTGAAATCTTTTGTGTTTCTTTTCTGCCTACAAATGGCAAACATATGAGCATTAATTTAACACTTGTACAATTCTTCTGGCCTCGTTTAAAAACACAGATTAACACCTTGGGCACCATAAGGTAATCTAGGATTGATAATGCCAGCTTGTTGTGAAGTCTGGGTATATACTAACAAAGTGACAGCTTTTTAAAATGGAACCCCAGAGTCAGATAATAAGCAGCACAATGCATTGCACGGAACTGTAATTCATGTGTTATCCAGATATGTATAAGAACATGTTTTGCCTTCTGGACTACACTTCACTTATTCTCCATTCACTGCCTACTCAGCCATCATTTTCTTTTCCTTGGCTTTCTTCTCTTCCATTTACACTAGCTCCGTGATGTCTAACCCTGGTGCTGCAGGAACTACGTATCCTACGATTCTCAGTCAGCCTCTAGTTCACAAACACCTGCAATGAGAAGTTTAGCCAGCAGAGAGTATTGTGGGATGTGTAGTTACCAAAGTTCCAAAATTAGCCATCATTGGTCTGGCCGGTTATAGCAAACACTGGCATAATACACACTAGTGAAGAATTCTTACTGCCTTTTGAGAACAATATAGTATTAGTCCTGCACTTTAATATTTTATTCACAAATAAATAAAAAAGGAACAGTGTGTGTTGCGGAAGGGAGCAGATCCGTGTGTTGGGGAAGGGAGCAGATCTGTGTGTGGGGGAAGGGAGCAGATCCGTGTGTTGAGGAAGGGAGCAGATCCGTGTGTTGGGGAAGGGAGCAGATCCGTGTGTTGGGGAAGGGAGCAGATATTTTAAAGGCAATAGTACCTAGCACTAACAAGACAGAACAATCTGCACCATAGAGTTTGCACAGATAATGTTTTTCCAGAACAATTAGCTAGTTTTCATTTAGAAGCATCCATACTTCATGGACAGTGCAGTGTGACACAGTTTTACATCATGGTTCGGCATAGTGTTGTGCCTACCTCCACTGTCATTTCTTTCGACTGCTCTTCCACTTGATTAATGACCTCATAGCGAGTACAGCGGTAATAACCCCCGGTAGAGGAGCTATGTTTCTTCCATTCCTCCAAGCAAATCCAGCAGAAGTCATATTTACACTGTGAACAAAGCCATAAACACAATCAGTTTGTAACATGGTAAATGTCACCAACAAAACGTCCACAAACAAAGTCAAACATACCATTTAAAAGTATTTTTGATTTTTACATTGTGCTTTGCTGGATTGTAGATCCATAGATTAAATAGTGTATTTGGTCCGTTCTTCGCTTTTTTAAGAGGCTTCTTCGGACCCTACTTGCTGGTTAAAGGTACAAAGTAATTGGCAGGTGTGTGGAGGGATTTATGGGGAGAGGAGATTGCTGTGCGGAAGGGATTGGTATGGGAAAGGGCCAAATAGGTGAAACACCAAGAACTGCTCCTGAGATGAATGTTCCATTTTGGAATGTGCGTATATCGGAGTTACCCAACTGGAGGCCTGCATGCTCTACATCATTTCTACAGCCCCCTAGCTATATGAAAATCTACCAAGCTCCATTTTATTACTGGTATAAATGAATAAATGTAAAGTGAGATTGGCAGATACACTTTATCAAGCCATTCTATTTCTAGTTTTGGATTGCACGGTACCATTATATATTGCATCCCAGTGACCTTTTATTTGGGGGGGGGGGGGGGCGGAGATACAGGTTAAAATATTTTACCTACATTTAATTATTTTGCCTCGGAATCTTGTAACCAAGGCTGAAGACTTTCATTTTATATTCCATAAATCCCATTGGCATAGCAGAGGATTTAAGAGATCCAGCCATTGCTCTCCATTTGTCAGATTAATGTTTCTCACCTTGGCACACTGCATGTGGTTACAACCTTCATTCTTCTGGATCGGGGACTTGCAGTTGGCGCATGTTTTCGAGTTTGTTAATAACCACAAACAGTTGGCAGCATCTTCAAAGGCTTCACTGACTCCAACTACTGGAGAAGATCAGAAAAAAAACCACTAGTGATAACACTGGGGCAACAGAAGGGATGAAATGTCCACTCTTTGTCTCACTGGAGTTAAAGATGCAGTGTCAATGCAAAAACAAGTTATATTTTGCTATGTTCCACTTGATTAACAAAACTGGGTTTAGTTTATGTGAATAGACCGGTCTGTCAGGTGTTTTAGGGGACTGGTATGCATTAAAGATCTATTTAAGAAATCAAATTGTGAAGCAAAGTGCACTAAAAGTGGTCTAATCAGCAGGAAGGTTCCAAGGCGCCTGGATCATTTTTAGAACATTATCCAAGGTTGGATTTGTCTAAATAGCCACCAGTGTATTAAAAGGAAAGTTGATTGTGAATATATTCAATTTCTATTTCCAGAGGTTCCTATATAAAATGAGTGTTATGTATAAAGGTGTTTCTACCAGTAAAGTAGTTCAGCTGTGCCACAGTTAACGTGTGTGCCTATATATCAAACGCTTACAGCCAGAACAAAAACAGTGCTAGCGCCAAAGCAGAAAAGTGATCTAATTATTAAGAGTTTCTTGCAGGCTTCACAGAGAAAAAGTTACAAAAGCTTACAAAAAGTTACACTGCTTCAGTTGATCGCACTGCATTATGTTAGTCTGTGTAGCATGTCATATAGGTACGAGGGGTGTGCGTTTGGCATTAAACTCAATAATTATTCTGTTATAAACACCTCAGAAAGGAAGCTGGTGGCAGGGAGTTTCAGGGAACATTTTTGTAGAGTCTGTGGAAGGGAGTTTGAGAGACAGACATGTAGGTATCAGATGGAAGAGGAGGTGACAGATTTGAGGAAAGCAACAACTTATTAGGTGACAGTAAAGGTTCTATATGGAATGAATGGGTGGTGGAAGCCAAATAAACATGGAATAGAAGGTAGCATAGGAAACATCTGGAACTGGGAACTTTTATTTGAAACAATTGATCTACAAGATTTTGTGGAGCACAACCATGGCAGGAGGCGAAATACGCCAGGAGTATGACATATATTTAGTCCAGTGCTGTTATCCTTATTGTACAATAAATAATACGTTGCACAGCGCTACAGAATCTGCTCCTGGCGTTTTATACAGTGTAATATATAATAAAACCAAAAATACTTACATTCTTCTGGCCTCATTTCTGAGACCTTGTGTAGCCAATTTTTCCACGTTTGGCAATCACAGGGTTCATGAGCCTCACCCAGACATTCCCTGTAATAAAGAAATGATATACAGAAAATGCTCCAAATTACACTTCTTGTTTTAGAATCCCATTACTTTTCACACCAATAGTGATTTATATCTATGTAAAAGAACTCCTATATACTATATTGTTTTTACTCTACACAATCTAATAAAGTCACTAGGCAGATCTGTTAGAAGTACACAAGACAAAAAATGTTAAGCGAAATTAAGTGTATTGTTGTTCAGACAGGACCTGACAAATATTTATAGATTTTAGGAGCAGGTGCCAGGGAAATGGTACGTCAATACAGCTCTATATAAAACAATAAAAAAAAAAGGAGCCAGCAGTTGGTATTATAGGGGATACAATTGCCTTGCGCCTGAGATTTGTCAATCCCTTCCTTGAGGAGTGTAGTACCAAAAATCAATGCACCCAAAAGAGGTTTGTGAAGTTGATCACAGATCAGTCTTGACACTATAAGGTCTGTTATGGACTTGTACTCTTGAAAAAGAGCTATAGACGGGAAAAACATTGACAATAAAACAAGTTTTAAGATGGATATATCTAATAATGAAGAGGCTTTACTGAAGAGTAGATAAACGATCTGAACAAAGTGATACATCTGTACATGCAATGAAGGCCACAGATACACAGTCTGTTCATACAGTAGTATATTACATATTTTCATAGACACGGATATTTTTCATGCTAGACAGAGAAGGATACAGGGTTGTTCTGTTTCCCTAACTAGGATTCAGCTTGATAACTTATTTATACTAATAACATAAAATTTTATGAAAGTCCAAATTTTTCTACACATTTGGTGAATTAGGTCTAAGTAATTCATTACTTTTTTGTATTTTCCAATTGTTTTTAATTCAGTGTGTACAAGTACATGCTCACAATGGATGTGTGCGCAAGCAGCCTTGTTGCTGGCTCTGAAGAGGTGTCTGGGGACCCTCAGCTCATCAATAACAAAGGAGTAAGATCCAGCAAGGCAAAAAGGTAAATATGGAAGGTTTTAAAAAAATGCACGAATCAATGTATTTTTTATGCCAGCTTAAAAGTTGACCAATAAAGGTTATATTTTGTGTACAGAATCATTTCAAAACAATATCACTAAAATAATACCGGTAAATATTTTCATTTAACTGAGCTAATGTAAATTTAGCTATAAATACCATGTAACGATACAGTGTGGAGGGTGCCATTTTGGAATTACATCACTCTCTCTTCATATACCGTTATTGTTTGTTTAACCTACTTTCAGCAGCCAATGAGAATCTGGGATACTCTGAAGTGTCTGAGCCAGACTGCTTTTATCATGAAAAAACACAAATTTACAAAAGTAATTAATATATTCTCTGTGCCATAAAAAAAAAACAGGAAATCCAGGTCTATTGGGCTGCGGTACAAATTTTAAAATGATCAATTGTAGGACAAGCTGTTTTTAAAGTGCTACACAATGGTTCGTAATGATCAAGAAAATATCTCATAATAGGCCATTATGACCCATGGTTAATTGAAAGATAATGTGCTCCAGATAGTGTGCAGAAAAGGGGGAAAAATCAGTACAGAAAATATTATATTTTCATTAAAGTGATATATATATATATATATATTTTTTTTAAATCGTTTTTTGAAAATGTTATATTCTTCCTTTTTAAAACTCTTAACACTTAGTTTATATGATTCAAGCTGTTCAAATATTTACACTGCCGAGTCACAGAAGCCATGAGATCCTCAAGTAACAGCATAGTTCCCGTACAGATTCTTTTGTTTCATGTACACAGATAATCTGCATGAGAACTACCACTGCTGGGTAAAAACGTGTCCAAATATTGCAGAATTAAAACCATGTGGATGGACGTGAAGCATTAAAAATCCATGCAGTGAAAGATTACTTGTGTACCACTGAACAATCATCTTTCAAAAGCATTGTGACAAAGTTATACGACAACTGGTACATTCAAGGGTCCGGTCTACTCAATAAAGAGAGAATCGCGGGGAACTGAAATGGGAATTTAAAACTTTAGGCCAAAGTAGGTGAGCTGGAAAAATGATCCTGTTCAGCTGCATTGGACATTTTGTTTAACTCCGCTACTAAAGTTTGAATAGACCCGTTCTCGTTAATGAATGAGTCCGTTATAAGAATGAACGCGTTCCTTTTCTGCAATGGCTATTTGTTTCCCATCTTGGATTTTGATTGCTCTATAATTTCTGCATAAACTATAAGCTGTAACATGCAATGGCACCCTTTATAAATGTTAATGTGGAAGAACTATATTTTGGGCCAATAGTTGTACATTAACTTAAGTTTCATTGAAAGATTGTGTATAGACAATCTGAAAGCATACAAATACCTGCCAGGGGACATGTTTATTAGAATTTTGTGTCAGACGGCAGGAAAATCTAACCCAAGATTCCAAACAAAACAACTTCTCCCTGATAGACCTATGTGAAAAAAGGCCACAATAAGGTACTTTATTTGTATTCTTTCATTGAAGCATTTTGTATTTAAAATGCCCACATTTCAAACAATCGTTCAATGAAATAGAACTTCATTTTTTACTGACAGTTGTCCTTTAAAGAGCCAGGAAAGTCCCCAAATTTGCCTGGGCACAATGTTTATAACTTTTTTTTTTTTTAACCATACTTTATTCTTGATTCAGTGATACACACTGTGTAGGTACATCAATTCGCTAGCTCTTCACTCCGTTTGCATATATTCCTAAACTACGATCCGGGCAGTATGGAGCATTCAGGGTGTGGATTCACACAATTAGGGTTAACATGATACCATTTATTACCTAACTGAGAGTTTGCCAATAAATTGTATCATTTTAATTCTACTTGTTTCCTGTTTTCCCACGGCTAACACGGTATTACTCCTTTAACTGACTCACACAGTGTCACTCTCCGTCCCCCTTTCATAGAAGTCAGTATTGAAAAGGCAGGCGTGAAAAAAACAAAAAAAAGGATGTTGTTTCTATATGAAAAGCAAATTGTGGAGTCAGAAAAAGATCTTAGTAAACCTGATATTAGTTAGTTATTAAGGTATAATATATGAATATTATGCTTTCTTAAAGGAGCAGTAATGTCTGAACTGGGTCTGTTTAAAAACATAAAGATACATTTAAAAACAAAAACATATGCCAGCATAATTCTACAAAATGAATACTTATACTGGTATAAAATACACTCACCAGCAGAAAAGGTGCCCCTTTCCGCAGTCCACAGCAGGGGCCCGTAACAATGGGAAAGTCAGGGTATCGGATCCAGAAGAATTTGACCCTTGCTTCTTCAGCCGCACTGCTCTTTCACAGGCTGGAGTTGGACACCATCGAATCGCGGTGTTATTTTCAACAAATGCCTGAAACAAGAGAGACATACATATGGCATTTCAAAGCAAATCATAAAGCTAGTGCACAATACAATTACTTGACCACCATATGTTTAAGCTGTTCTCAGAAAGGGGAGCAGTTTATTGCTAGTATGGCAATTTGCTTCCCTGCACATCCAAGCTGCCGTGCAGAATATAAAATTGCCATGTGTGTTGAGGACATCAATTAAAGGGACGGTACCACCTGGAAATTGTTTTACTGAGAATGTAGAGAATAAAAAAAAATATTGAAAATGATTTATACGTTGTGTTAGCAAAATTGCAAGTAAATGCCTAAATTAGGAGAAAAATGTTTTTTTTAAATGAGTCTGTGGAGTCGCCTGCTTATGACATCGCCTGTGGCCCGATATTCAAATTAACTGGTTTTCAGAGGCAAATATGTAACTTGCATTTTAGGCCACATGTGATGTCATAAGCAGGAGACTCTCCTAATTTAGGCAAGTGCTTGCAAGTTTGCCAACACAATGTACATATCATGTTCAATCATTTTTTATTCTGTAAATTCACAGAATAAGCAATGTTTAGGTGATACAGTCCCTTTATGTGTGAGCTTCAATAGAGCCACCTTGACTAATTAAGTGATTCATTAATCTAGACACAAATTCTACGTACAAGGAAATGCAGCACGTGCAAGTTGTGTGTGTACAGTAGAAGATATATGGCCAGTCTGGCCACTCTATGCTCTAATCTGTTGGAATGCACATTAGCAGCAACTTATGTCCCAGCAATGCTTCCATCAAGTAGATTAAAACAATCCACAATCTAAACCAGTAGTGCACAACCGTCCGTCCCCTGCTATCCAGCCTGTGACTTCGTTGATGGCATATGTTTAAGCAGTGCCCTTGGTTTGTACATCAGTGTCTTTAGAGAAACTCATAAGAAGAGAAATGTATTTACGCATCACTGCTGTTCCACCAAATGGGTAATTACAGCTGAATTTAGACCGTCTCCCTTGCTTCAATATTCTGCATTATAGTCCCATTAAAGGGCCATCGATTCCCCTTTAAAGCTCACCTTTATGTCAAACTGCAGATATCTCTTGTCCATCTCCTTAGAAACCACACTTTCTATAACATCCACAGGGACAAGCTGAAAGCAGTCATAGGCCGGGCAGAAGATATTATGAGCTTCTCCTTCCTGGATTTTAAGGTTCAGAAACCTTCGAGAAAGAAAGAAAAAAGGATAAAATAGACACAAGACAGATATATAAAGGTGAAAAAGTGAAGCCAATAATATGATTTTCTACACTGCTGCTGGCATCAGATGGAACTCAGCAACCACACCACATGTAAACCTGGGAGCCAGGCCTAGGTTGCCACAGCAGGCAAAAGGCCTACTTGAGATTGTGTTACACCCCTTCATGGATACAGAAACGGATGAAGTTCAAGTCAAGGAGTATAGTAATCTTTTGACTTCCTTACCAACACAACATAGAAAGAGGTCTTGTACTAAAACCAACAAAAATGTATATTTTCATATCTATTTTTTTTTCTTCATTTTATTTATAAATTTTCTTAACCCCTTCATGACGTTAGGTGCTTGCGTCCCAAACGACGCAAGCACCAAAACGTCACAAATTGTTCCTGGCCACCGATCACAAGGTGATCGGTAGCCAGGAACACTCTGGCAGAGACCGGATCAGGGTCTTAATAGACCTGTGGGTCCCTGCCAAAATATCGCGAGACCTCCGGACGTCAACCCGGAAGTTCGGGCACGGCGCGATTTAGAGAAATGTAGCCGGTGCTCGCTTTGAGCACCGGCTACATTTTCCCTGTCGGACTGAGGCCACTCAAAGTGGCCTCAGATGACAGGTGGGATCCCGCTGCAAGTGCCTGCAGCGGGATCCGAAAACAGCTCATCGCGGCGTTCTATGCCGTCCTAACGACTTTAAGGCACTTAAAGTCATGGCGGCATAGAACGTCCCAACGTCACGAAGGGGTTAAAGTACAAATAGTGATTACATTAGACAAACTGTAAACAATAACAAACCATACAGTATATCTCACTTAAGCTTGTTTTACAAAAAGTGTCTTAGTGCAACAATATATAAGTTATTAAATACTATCATCATTTAACACGGGGCAGGGAGAGCAGGGAGAGGAGAGAGAGGGGGGAAAGGAGACCCAGAGTAGCTGATAAGTTATATCAAGATATCTTCCCTCAGGGTGTTGATCTACCTGTTAATAGCTGGAGTAGAGAAGCTTGCTCAGGGATATTAAGTAGGGTAATACGTGGGATTAGTCTCTATAGGTTTCTATCTTCTATATATTAACATTTGGGGATTTCCAGTTGCGGGCAATTAACATTTTTGCTGCAACCAGTATATGTTCAGTTAGATATTTTTGTATGGGAGTCATATCAAGGCAGTAGAGGTGAACGATATATGTTTCATATTTGTTGTTCATTTTAATACTTAGGGAGTTTCTACCTCATGTCCCAGTCTGTTCTAGTTTGTCTAACTTAGTATGTAGTTCCCTTCTATGCTCTGTACCAAGCGCTACGAGAATTGGTGGCGCTGTACAAATAAATGTTAATGTAATGAGTCCATCAAGTTCATTACCATATGCCAGAATTTTTCTAGGTCCGGACGTGACCACCATATATGTCTAAAATTTCCGACTTCTTTAGAGCATCTCCAACATAAGTCTGAAGGGTCTGGATACATCTTGCCTATTTTTTCTGGGGTCATGTACCATCTATACATGATTTTGTAGAATAATTCTAACAGATTTAAGCAGTGGATTGATTTCCTAAGATGTATCATAGGCTTTAGCCAGTCTGCACGGCAGACCTCATGACCAATATCTGTCTCCCATTTTATCAAGGCCTTAGGTTTGTCTGTGTCATCGAGGGTGAAGATTCCGCTTTTAACTATTTTTTTTAATTGGGGTGTTCCCTTTCAGGGTGTCTAATAGGGACATTTTCCCAGCGTTATGATCTCCCATTTCTCACAATATATATCCTCTCACTGTCAGGTAGACAAAGACTTCTCCTGGAGGTAATGAGTATTCTTTAGCTAAAGTGGAGAAGAATTTAAATTCTTTTCCCTCTCACAATTGAGAGTATTTAGTTATGGACCATTTGGCCATCCTTATATTAGGAATAATCCAATCAAAGAAGCTAAGAGAGGATTCTGGAAAGGAGATGTGGAGATGTGGATTTATAGTTTCATATCTAACCAACTCGAGATGGCATACACTGAAAACATCAGTAAACCAATTACATGCCAAACATTTAGAATTAGGTTTGGCTTAAACCACTGGCATTTAATGCAATATAGTTATTATAAAAATAAAAGTACAAATATAATAAAAACAAAACAACAACACTATAAGTCATTTTGCTTCACTACCACCACCCAGAGCATTGCAGCCTCTATAGGGTTATTATACCATGTACTTTCAATCTGTTTCTGCTCTCTTATTTGTATCTTGATTTACAACATTACTTGCACTGTCTCAGCTTTATGGTGTATATATAGAAGGCTGAAAAACAAACAAATGTGTTGTTACTCGGGTTGCCACCCAGCCGGTAAAAAATTGGCTATGGAGGTACCAGCAAGGCCGGTATTTTTTTTGTAGAAAAGGTGGCAAGCCTAGTTGTTACAGCTTCACGAAAGACTGTGATTTCAGCCCAGAGTGTCGTATACACATACACTTTCATTTTCCTCAAAGCAGCACCGAAACTAATAAAACGACTAAAACAAACAAGGTTTCCTGTCCTTTACTGAAAGTGCTGCATTTTATTCTGATAATTTCTCATCAAGTAATTAGGCTCGTTTCATGTGATGAATGTATACTCCTAACAACATATTTAGCCCAATTTAAACGGTTTAAAAAGCTTTTATGGAGAATACATCAAAGCAGGTACTCAAGGATAACACACAAAAGATCAGCTGCATCTATTATTCTCAGCCACTGATCACAAAATCTGGCTGAGAATCATGGGCATTGTAGTTCATTCAGCAACAGATCGACATTCTGAATACTTTCTGATCAGAGGCTTTTGGCATGTTATTAATGAACAGAGATGGCAAATAGGCCAAATTGTGATGAGATACACCTTACCAGACAGAATTAAGGATTACTGTGTGAAATACTGAGGAGGCTGACCTTTTTACATCATTGCCACAGACACTGTAAGTAAAGTGTTCTGAAAGATTTCTAAAACTCTCACCTTTTCATAAGCATAATGAAAGTAAAACTGTAACTGGCACACTAGTAAATGAAAAGTCGCCCATGTCTGACACTTTCACAGTCTTTAATGAGATCTTAAAGGTCTCTGATTAGAACAATGCCAGGGCATAAAGATAGTCTACTAATTATGTTTTCCCAACATACATTTTTAGTAAGTTTAAAATGTCATTATTGCCTATGAAAACCAACACCTTTTAAATCATAAAATCCCAGCTATTAAAATCCCATTTCTGTCCATCTTGTTTATATCTTGTGGTCATATCAAGGGAAATCAAAACCTATTTATGGGCTTGATACAGATTTGTAGAAATTAGGAGCCAGCCAAAAAAGACTTTTACAAAAACAGTAGGTCCATAGATTTCAGATAGAACAATTAAAAACATTAGGAGCCAGCTCTCTTAATATGTACCTGGCTCCAGGGATTTGTCAAGGCCAGCCCCAGTTTATTTCTAAACTATGTCTACTAGGCCTTAATTTTGAAATTCCTTTCTCAATTCCCTGCAAGCTTGTGAAACCATCGTGAGTTTTTCTGAACAGGTAATAGGCCCACTTGAGATGTCTTCAGAGGACTTGAAGGAAGGTAGGCAATGCAATAGAGCAGCAGGAAATGCTAGCAGAATGCTTGGTTGCATAGGGAGAGGTATTAGCAGTAGGAAGAGGGAAGTGCTCATGCCATTGTACAGAGCACTGGTGAGACCTCACTTGGAGTATTGTACGCAGTACTGGAGACCGTATCTCCAGAAGGATATTGATACTTTGGAGAAAGTTCAGAGAAGGGCTACTAAACTGGTTCATGGGTTGAAGGATAAAACTTACCAGGAAAGGTTAAAGCATCTTAACATGTATAACTTGGAGGAAAGACGTAACAGGGGGGATATGATAGAAACATTCAAATACATTAAGGGAATCAACACAGTAAAGGAAGAGAGTATATTTAAAAGAAGAAAAACTACCACAACTAGAGGACATAGTCTTAAATTAGAGGGGCAACGATTTAAAAGTAATATCAGGAAGTATTACTTTACTGAGAGGGTAGTGGATGTATGGAATAGCCTTCCAGCAGAAGTGGTAGAGGTAAACACAGTCAAGGACTTTAAGCATGCGTGGGATAGACACAAGGCTATCCTAGCTATAAGACCGGGAACGGGGGACTAATAAAAGTACTCAAAAAAAAAAAAAAAAAAATTGGGCAGACTAGATGGACCGAATGGTTCTTATCTGCCGACACATTCTATGTTTCTATGTCTTCCCCTCCCTTTATGAGCACAGTGTGTGACTTCTAGAACAAAACTTTAAAAAAAGGTAAATTATCAAATTACAATTTGAATTTTTATGGGCGAGGACCAATTAAAGGGATTATAATTTGTTCATATCAAGCACTGAACCACTCTGCCATCTTCAGTCCACCCACCAAAAAAACGTGTTCTTCACTTCTCCTATAGTGAATATTTTCTCTATATTTGTATATTTTATTCCGTACACAAGAATAATGTTTGATATTTTCAGGTAACAGCATTGTATTTTTTATGTTGTTTATATTTCTCTTAGATAGAAGTATGCTTGAGTGCACTGCCTCAGTATTACATTTTATTTCTGCATGAAGTAAGATACATTTCCCTGGGGTCCAAATTCCACTGTTTGTTTTTACTTCATTATGACAGACATATGTAAGTCTTTCAAGTGTGGAGGGAAATGTCATTTTCAATAAAGTTGTAATAAAGTTCCTTGCAAGCTGCCATACGTTCCAAATAAAGCCTGGTTATTCTTTTATGCTTCGTTTTTTTTAATTATTATTTTATACAGGCTTTCCACCTGCTGCCAAAATACATTGTTTTTTAATGCAATGAATTCCTCCCTAGAGAAAGCTGTGCGAAACGTTAATTTAGTTTGGGGAAAGGAACGTCTTCTTATAAATATTTACTGATTTTGAAAAGGAAGAATATATATGATTTAAAACCTCACTGATCTGTGTAGGCTAGAGCACTTTGCAATTTAAGTAAAGAAAACGGATAAATCTAGAGTCAATGGAAAACCTTAGAAAGGCATCAAAAGGACAAGTTTATTATTTTTTTTCTTTTACACAATAATATGAGGTATTGTGCTTCTTCACCAAGGCCCAGAGCTGTCCCTAGCTCACCCTTGAGGCGATGACAGATTGAATCTAAAATTATTCACACAATAATCCAAAAATGGAACTGTGCTGACAACAGATTCTGACAAAGCTGACATCTTTAGAAAAAAAGGATTCAGGATTTATCAATTCCAATGATTTAAAGGTGAATAGTCATTGTAGAAAACCAGCTACAGGCAAAGTATCTGTACAAGCATAGGAGTGTTCAAGGGCTTTAGAAAGGCTGTCATAAAGGCCAGCAAATGTCCACTATAAACCCAGTTGGGGCCTATCCTTCTTTCGCCCTACGCTTGCTTATGCCACATTATGACCGTGAGATTCCATGTTGGTGGGGCTAGACGTATAAAAGATCAAACCAGTCCTGAAGGTTACAACTGTACCATAAATATAACTTATGTTTAATTGAAAGGTTGTGTCAAGTGTCGGTATCTTAAGTAGAAATTCTTGAATGAAATAATACAAATAAAGTACTTTATTAAGCCCTCTTTTCTGCATATAGTGCTATCAGGGGCAGACATGTTATTTAGAATCTTGGGTCCGATGTTCTTTAACCTTGGTTGATCTCACCCAACTGACCCATGGTTCTAAACAACATGTCTGCCTCCTGATAGAGCTATACAGAGCAAAAAGTGCTCAACATTTTTTTGTATTCTTTCATTTTAAATTTAAAATGCCTACACTTGTTGCAATCATTCAGTTAAACATAACTTCATTTTCTGCTATAGTCCTTTAACCTCCTCTATACATGATATAATCACCATCAACCAAATGAATCAATTATGATCTTATCTGAAGTTCTCACTGGATGTTTTGTCACAAGCAGCATTTGGAGATTGACAGCTGATCACACTGGTGCCTCACAGATAGGAACCACAAAGCAAAATAGCTTTCCGCAACTTGTAACGCCGAATATATAGACATAGTTGCCAACATCAGCCATGTTACCAGGGCCACATATGTGTTCCATATGCTGCAGAAAGAGCATGCAATTTCAGTCATGAAAGGTCTACAAGATCTCCACCCAGATTATTTGAGTCTGTGTGTATATGCATCTTACACACTGCCAGGCTACACTTTGCATGCTCTTTCTGCAGCATGTGGAAGAAGTGTCTCTGGAAACATGGCTGATGTTGGCACGTATGTATAGCTGAGAAGTCATTGTTTTGAAAGTGGCTGTCATTTTTGCACGGCAGGTACACTTTAATCAATGCATGAAACTCTAGTACGTCTCGGGCCTTCAAAGCCTGCAATTGGACAGCAGTGGTCTTAAAAAGGTTTTCCCAACCTATTGATATCATGCATAGAAACATAGAATGTGTCGGCAGATAAGAACCATTCGGTCCATCTAGTCTGCCCAATTTTTTTTTTTGAGTACTTTTATTAGTCCCCCGTTCCCGGTCTTATAGCTAGGATAGCCTTGTGTCTGTCCCACGCATGCTTAAAATCCTTGACTGTGTTTACCTCTACCACTTCTGCTGGAAGGCTATTCCATACATCCACCACCCTCTCAGTAAAGTAATACTTCCTGATATTACTTTTAAATCTTTTCCCCTCTAATTTTAGACTATGTCCTCTAGTTGTGGTAGTTTTTCTTCTTTTAAATATACTCTCTTCCTTTACTGTGTTGATTTCCTTTATGTATTTAAATGTTTCTATCATATCCCCCTGTTACGTCTTTCCTCCAAGCTATACATGTTAAGATGCTTTAACCTTTCCTGGTAAGTTTTATCCTTCAACCCATAATCCTTCTTTGACATCCTCCTTTCCCAATCCACACCCATAGGTATTCTGCATTGTTGGGAGGTATAAGAATGTTCGAGTACAGTTTTAATCCGGTGGATTTCATTTAAATCAAGTTGGTTTAAAACAATATTTAAACCATGATTTAAATCACTAGTATTCGAGAGCAACTTAAAATTATTTAAATCATGATTTTTAAATGTAAAGACTCCTTTTATTGGTAGTTATAATATTTAATAGTTTGCAACCAGATACAGATTAGATATTTAGAATAGCCGGTCAGCTATATGAGAACTGATTTTAGTTTACTAGGTAATCACTAATTTTTGAAGAACTGCTTAAATTGTTTTCTTTAACTAAAAAGATAACATTATATAGCAGAGGGGAGAACCTATGACACGAGTGCCACAACTGGCAGCCCAAACCTTCTGTTGTGGAACGAGGCCAGGTTGCCATCATCATTGGCAGCTGGGTAGAGCCGAAATCAGACGTCATAGGTAGATGGCATGCTATCGCTCCCCACTGTGATATGAGCCGAGTGCCGGATGTCACGTGACATCCCCCGCTCAGTGAAAAGGGCAGCATCGAGCAAGTCCTGTGAGTGCAAATCTGGCTGCTGGGGCAAGTCCTGTGAGTGCAAATCTGGCTGCTGGGGTGAGACCTGTGAGTGCAAATCTGGCTGCTGGGGCGAGACCTGTGAGTGCAAATCTGGCTGCTGGGGTAAGTCCTGTGAGTGCAAATCTGGCTGCTGGGGTGAGACCTGCGTGCGCAAATCTAGCTGCTGGGGTAAGTCCTGTGAGTGCAAATCTGGCTGCTGGGGTGAGACCTGTGAGTGCAAATCTGGCTGCTGGGGCGAGACCTGTGAGTGCAAATCTGGCTGCTGGGGTAAGTCCTGTGAGTGCAAATCTGGCTGCTGGGGCGAGACCTGTGCGTGCAAATCTGGCTGCTGGGGTAAGTCCTGTGAGTGCAAATCTGGATGCTGGGGCGAGACCTGAGAGTGCAAATCTGGATGCTGGGGCGAGACCTGTGAGTGCAAATCTGGCTGCTGGGGCGAGACCTGTGAGTGCAAATCTGGCTGCTGGGGCGAGACCTGTGAGTGCAAATCTGGCTGCTGGGGCGAGACCTGTGAGTGCAAATCTGGCTGCTGGGGCGAGACCTGTGAGTGCAAACCTGGTTGCTAGGGTGAGACCTGTGAGTGCAAAACTGGCTGCTGGGGCAAGTCCTGTGAGGGCAAATCTTCTTTATTTATATAGTGAATATATAGGGAAGCCTATAATGTTTGTTTCAAAGAAGTGGCACTTTGAGGTCTGAAACTTGGTTTCATTCAGAAAACTGGGCCCTCCGGCCCAAAAACATTTGCCATTACGGTTATATAGCATGCACTGAAGTGGTAATAAGCGAATGTGTTCTTTGTTTGTACATAGATTGTCAAAACAACAATGGGATTAAGAACTTTTCTGATTTAAATACAATTTAAAATAAAGGTTTTAATATAGAAAAGAATAATAATTTGTATGCCACATGGTCAAATTCAGGTAGCGAACTGAACATGTTTGGAACACCATGAATTTTCTGCATTCCCCTCATGAAGTGTTGAGCCAGGAGGGGTTTCTACCGTGCCTTCTCAGTAACTCAGATGTGACTTATGTAATACTCACTCTTCCCAGCATGCTCTGCAGAACTCATGTCCACAAGGTATCTCCACTGGGTCTTCAAAGACGGATATATTGCATATGCAAATGCCACACTGAAAAGAACAGAGAGGCAGAGGTTCAGTGTTACTGGCATGTACCGTGAGCAGGGCACGTCATGGTGAGAATTAAAAGTACATTCTGTGTTTTCACACAAAGTAATGATCATTTAAACTCTGTACTAAGCTTTGTGTAAATTGTAATTAATTACAAGCTTTAAAGATGGACTTAAGCCTATTTTTTTGTTTAAACAGGTAGCAGGACACTTCAGCCTCCTTTAAAATTGTAATATGAATGGTGCACTGTGTGTGTCAACCAGTGGGGAGGAGATGATCTCTTCTCTGGCTTGCAGTGTGTTCAGCACCACAGATGTCAGTGGTGCCAAGTTGCAGAGACCCACCTTTGTCACATGGTAGCCTGGAAGTCAGCGTTTGACTTCCAAATCAAAGACAAATTGCAGCATCGCTCAGCAGTGTTTTCAAACAGACATAAAACATTGTCAAGAGGTTTTAGTCCCTCTTTAACCCCTTAACGACATACATGCATGTCATATGTTTAAACGAGCATCGGGCTTGATCAATGCTTCCTTCCTTCGAATAGGCGGAGTTGCTGTAATGCAATTAGCAACACTGAAATCGGAGCGATCGTAAGTGCCATATTAAAAGGCTTCATTCCTTTCCAATGTTGAGATGCCCTGTTGTGGGCAAGAGCTTCAGAACCGATCAAAGATCGCTTAAGTTGCTCAGGGGATGTTGTTTTTCTGCATCCAGAGGTAAGAAATATAATAAATAAAGTAAGCCTTGGATCTAGGGTTGGGTGTAGGTTTGGGGTTAAAAGTTCACAGTAGGAAAAAATGATTAGGAAAAATCAATATGCAGCTTTCAGTTATTGCCCTACAACTTGGGGGGGAATAACCCAGAAAAATATGTAAACATTGGGTATTATTAAACTACAAAATATTAGAATTGATTTAGCAGGTTTTTTTTATTAGCATATGTGGATGTGTAAAAGTTTTTCTTTTAAAAAGTGTTTTCGTTTTTTAAATTTTTCATGAATAAATTGTGATCTGATAAAAATAAATAAATAATGGTATCTAAAGAAAGCCCTTTAACTGATAAAAAAATATATAATGTGTGGGTACAGTAAATGATAAAGAGGAAACCTAAAGCTCATACACAAAAACTGCAGAGGTGTAAAAAAAACAGCCTCTGTCCTTAAGAGGTTAAAGGGAATGCCTACATATAAACATTTCAAATTAATTTATAAAGGAAATCAACACAGTCAAGGAAGAGAGTATCTTAAAGAAGAAAAAATACACAACAAGAAGAAAGTCTTAATATACAGGGGCAAAGGTTTAAAAGTAACATCACAAAGTAATACTTTACTGAGAGGGTAGTGGATGCATGAAGTGGTAGAAGTTAACACAGTGAAGGAGTATAAGCTTGCATGGGATAGGCATAAGGTTGTCCTAGATATAAGATAAGGCCAGGAGCTAATAAAAATGAGCCGAATGGTTCTTATCTGCCAATACATTTTATACTTTTTTTTTTTTCTTCACATTTGTTGAAGTTTGATACTTTATTGTAAGATTTATTGTTCTATCTAGAGCTATGTGATGTGCTCATACTCTGCAGCCAAGAAGGCAAGAGCATGATCATCCCACATGGGAGGTATGTGGTTGGCTCAATATCATGCAGCATATTCATTTTTGTTATTGTTTCTATAGCAAAATCACTGAAGGAAGGAAGCTGTGTCCTTATCAATGTCCATTACAGAAATATACTTTACACCCTCTGCCCCCTGTGACTCCCCCATCCTTTCCTACAGTATCTAACATGCAACATGGGGAGCCCAGCCCCATTCAGCATCATTATGCAGTGCAGCAATCTCCCTCTCAGGCAGTGTGGAACACAAAGGACAACATTCGCCTGTCGTTTCTTAATGTTCTTATCATTACACTGCAGCATTACCAGCCTGTGTTCAGGGGGCTGCTTCTCAAATACTTTGCTGGTAATAAAATGGCTGAAGCCTGGTACTGAGCTGAAATGATTACTCAACGCTCGGAACACTATTTCTGCTAGAACTGAAGAGCATTCAAATGAATGTTCGATTTTCGGAATCATTTCATTATTATTGATGATGTTTCACAGCTGAATTGGCTGGGAACCATGCGTGTCTATTATAAATAACATGAATCCATATATTTCTTGTGTCTTTTGTGCTACCAAGGCCTATTTATTGCTGTGTTTTTACTGGGAATGTGGAGAATAAAAAAGGATTAAAAATAATCTATACATTGTGTTAGCAAAATTGCAAGTATATGTCTAAATTAGGAGAAAAATGTGTCTATGGCGTCTTCTGCTTATGACATCACCTTTGGCCCGATAAGCAAATTACACACTTTCCATTGAAAAGCAGCTCATTTGCATATTAGGCCACAGGTGATGTCATATGTAGGAGATTCCTATAAATTAGACACTCCTAATTTAGGCATTTTTAATCATTTCTTTTTCCCTACATTCACAGTAAAAACTTTTTTACGGTCCCTTTAAATGGGGGCTGGATATTTTATAAGACAATACAATTAAATCTATGGGCTTTTCAGGTAGGAGAAGGGCCACACAAAAACCCTTGAGAGCCACATCCCTGTGACACAAGGAAGGTTTTGGGCAGAGGGGCTTAAGAAAAAAAAAATCAGGCCATCAATATAACAGGGACAGAGGAGACAGAGTGGGTGGGGCAAACACAATTCTATACTTCAAGAGACCGAGGACGCAAAGGCTATATCCAGAGCCTCGGAGTGAAACAAAGGGGGTTCTAGGTAGTTTACATGAATACACATGTGGGAGTAAATCTGATCTAAAAGCTTCACGGAGGCATTAGAATTGATGCTGTATAAGTAAGCCAATAGTAATATCAATACAGGGGATGGGACTCTTCATCGCGGCTGCTTCAACGCCGACTCTACACAGCAAGACAGGTCGTCGCTGGAGATTTCATCGCGGGACATTTCATCGCTAAAGGTAAGTATTTCACCTCACACACACCTACATTACATATATACATATATGCACACACCTCACACACACCTACTTTACATATACCCATATATCAAAACACCTCACACACATCTACTTTACATATATACAAACACCTCACACACACCTACTTTACATATACCCATATATCAAAACACCTCACACACACCTACTTTACATTATACACATATATACAAACACCTCACACACACCTACTTTACATATACACATATATACAAACACCTCACACACACCTACTTTACATATACACATTAACACAAACACCTCACACACACCTACTTTACATATACACATATATACAAACACACACCCACCTGACACAGTCTTTTCTTGGTGTGTCCCCCCCTCCCTGCTTCTTTACCTCATTGCAGCGGAGGGGGACATTCGTACTGCAGCATGTCTTCATATATCGGCCAGCTGAGTGCCAGGATGTCATGTGACGACACCCGGCACTCATACACGCGTTGCCCGAGGGGGCGGAGCTTGCAGCCTGTGCCATCCGCACAGACTTTACCCCCTCGCGCTCCGATAAAATAAAAATTGGATGGCAGCGGCAAGTGGGCAACTTCACCCAGGCGCCAGGTCTCATTTCCTGGTCGCCATGGCGACCTGGCGCCTGGGGTTCGTTGAGCCCTGATTTAATGGAGTGATATTAAATACCATTGCAAGAAGCAGAGCTGTCCAATGCATCCTATAAGGCCTGATGCAGACAGAGTTTTGTTTTTAAATTAGAATACAGTTAATCAATAAAGATTTAACAATATACGTCACAATGTTTGTTGATTAACTAGATGTTAATGAGAGAGACTGGGAATCAGTCACGGCCGAGGGACTGAGTGAAAGCTTGCATTAAAGAAGTCTAGCATAGTGCAGCAACGCTTTGCAGGAAGAAATAAAGATCTAACATTATATAAAGAGACAGCAAGCTTTTAATATATGGCTTCAAAACAGCTCATCTGGGACGCAAGCACCATGCGTCACAAAGGGGTTAATGTAACTCCAGTGGTCTGCACTTCATTAAACATGAGCCACACTACCAACAGAAAAAAAAACATGATAATTTCTCCACCTCAAAATATAAATAATGTGAAAAGAACATATTAAGTGCTCATGATTAAAGATTAAAGGGCTTTATCTCTGTCCAGCCCTTTGATTTTTAGGAAGCAGCTATTTTTGACCCCTACATTTTTGGGGTCAAATATATGTAAATCCATGATACATAACTAAAGTCAAATCCAGCTTGTACACATCGTCTGTCTATCATGAATTTACCCAGCAGAAGTAATCATTGTACATTTACCCTAGGCTCCGATTCATTTCTATGCTGATTTCCCATAAATGCACCTGTCATTGAACTCTCTTATACCATCAGAATAATATATTACTGCAAGTTTCATGGACCGATCCAGGTAGAAGAATATTTCAGCATTACCACAGAGCAGCACATTGCATAATAATTCTCACCTCTTTGGCTTCCAAAGGATTGAAAGACTATTTTTTTTATAAAGTGGCCTAAGTGAATTTAATAAAGACAAACTACAGAGTAACAGAGTGCAAGGCTGCAATAAAAATGACACTACTACCCAGACCTTTGAGAGTGATGGATATATTCCCTTACAAGTAATGATTCCCACTGACACAGAAGCAGATCCCTGGTTCCATGGTGCGATGTAGAAGGGTGCATGGAGTATCAATGTATCATTTTGCAATGATATTTATGACACATTACATGCTATACGTATTTCTTGTTGTAATTGCTGGAGCAGGACGTTTTTTTTCCTCAATATATATTCAATACTCTTTATTGCTCCAGTAAAAGGTTCACAAACAGAGGAGTCTAATTTTGTTGGAAAGGAACCTGAACAAATGTCTTATATGATTGATAGAATGTATCTATTTATCTCCTAAGCTTCCTAGAAGCTGTGGCTCAAAATGGGCTGGTACAAGAAGTGGGTGGAGGCAATACTGTGCTGTGCATACTTTATGTGCTGGTGCATACTTTATGTGCTGGTGCATACAGAAACATACAGGGCTTCCACAGAGATATTTAGGGATACCAGTGTGCAGTTATAAAGGCCTCATGGCTATCCACAGTGTCAGTCTCAAGATTTCAGTGAGGAAGTTCTTGAATGTCAGACTAACAATTAATAAGTGAGCTCCTCCACAGGTAATAAATCTTCTAGTATATTTTGCCCCCAAGAAAATCAGACATGTTATAAACACTCACTTTAAATAAAGATTATGGAATCACAAACTAAAGATCAAAGTGTAGCCAGACACACAACTGGGAAGACTAGATGGGCCAAATGGTTCTTATGTGCAGACACATTTTATGTTTCTGTATGCACCAGCACATAAAGTATGCACCAGCACTGTATTGCCTCCACCCACTTCTTGTACTGGCCCCTTTTGAGCCTAGGCAGCTTTGGAGATAAATAGATACATTCTATCAATCATATTAGACATTTGTTCTGGTTCCTTTCCAACAAAATTAGGCTCCTCTGTTTGTGAACCTGTTACTGGAGCAGTAAAGAGTATTTAATATATATTGAGTCTGCCTTTCCACTGACGACTCGCCCCTCTCATTGGAGACATCATGCTGTAGGCTTGGAAGCTCTGTACTAGACCCAGGTCCAATATCACACTGCTGTCTCAATGATCAACTTGAAGCAGTATTTAGATGGCAAGTCATGTGAATAATACATTACTATAAATACCAGTGTTACACATACCAGTGGTGTTTCAATGTCACTTGGAGACAGGCTGATCTCATCAGGTGAGGTGACAGAGGACCTTGTGGTACGAGGTGTACGGGGAGAAGGGAGGGTGTCCCAGGCATTGTATCCGCTAGGAGGAGGTGTTGGCATCTGGACGCCAGAACGTTGGCAACAGTTCTCAGGGCTACACATCCACGCTTCAAGTAATTTCTCCCGATCCCAGTCTACAATAGAATGCATAAATCAGACACACTTATTACAAGGTAACCCCGGATTACTGAACACTTGGGCTTTCAGCCAAAATGTACAAACTGAATCAGACATTCGCAAGTCTTGCCAACATGTTACAGCACTGCACAAAAGGTCTCATTTGGTACACATCAATTTAGCATCCGTTCCAAATCAGTCTGGATCGTATACATTCTACAGTCATATACGGGAATAGTAAAAGTGGAAATCTCAGTCTCAGTTGCTGTGGGCAAGAAAAAAAAAAGTAAGGGAAAGAGCAGAAAGTAGGAGGTGGGAAGAAATCGAAGATTAGAGGAGGAAACGTGAAAACGAAAACACAAAGGAAGGGAGATAAATGGAGGAGAGTCAAAATAGAGGAGGGAGAATTTGAAGTAGAGGTACTACAAAAAGAAAGAAAAGCATAAAAAAGATCAGGAAGAGAGAAAAGAACCGGAGGGAAGAGCAAAGGGAAGAATAAGTGTCAGGAAGGTAAAGTACAGTGTCAGATTGTGCATGACAAATAGGAAAATATATGGATGAGTAGAAGAGCAAGATGGAATGAAAGAAAGGGACAAGAATGAGTAGTATATAACTAGGGAAAGATCTATGGCAATGGGAAGACAAGGGGAGGGTGGTCATTACCTTGCAAACTGTCTTGGGTTAATAGCCCCAAAGGGACAAGTTACTGGAAGGAACTAGTTAGATGATCAAACTCTACATTATTTTTCTAGTAGCAATTTTAATGCTAATAAACACTAAACTCTTAAATGCAGACTTGTGATCACCATGATACAATTTGTTCTTCAGAGCACTGAAGCTAAACATTATTCTGCACTTGTGACCCACATTTGACTTTGTCTTAAAACAAAATCAATAAACTTAAGATGTGACATTTTATTAGTGCATTAAAATACACTTCTGAGGTGTTCACAGTGAACCATACTGCTTTCAAAACTACTAAAGATAGAAGCCGACACAGACGTGCCACATGTCAAGAAGTTAGGAACAGGCAGAGGTCATCCAAGGTGCAAAGTCCCGAAATCTCAAGCATATCTCTTCCCTTGGATTCCATGAAATTCTCTTACCGGACTCAACACTTCCAAGAACAGCCCAGGCACCTTTCACAAACCGTAATTCACCCTGCATCATTGTCGTTTTAACCCCCCCCCCCCCCCGTTAGAAAATAAGAGGCAGTAGCACACATGGATGTGATATGGCATAGTGGGTAAGAGACTGGCACAGTCTAATTGGTTTCCGTGATTGAAATATACATTTGTGGGCATGTAATACTGTGAGAGTCAGAGCTGTGTGGTCTATACAATAAATGCGATACAGACGCTTGCAAACTCAAGGATTAAAGGGCAGCAGATGGTAGTGTATGGTGTATATGTGTCTCTCCTACTTTTTCCATTTCTCAAAGTAGCTTTCAATGTATTCACCAAGCTCCTCAACATGATGTGTTATACTTCACTGAAATAGCCATGACTCATGCTGTGTGATGCTGTGTGAGGATGCCCTAATCTATATATAATACTTCCATATGTTTGTTATTTCAAGCATTGCGTACATTATCATGTTTAATAAAAGAAAGATATTTGTAAGAGGGGAATTATTAACTTCAGCAAATTAAACTCTGGTGATGGCTACTGCTTAGTTCACTTGTCCAATGTTGACACTTGAACCAACTTATTTAACGGGACACTCCAGGCAGCAAAACTAACTCATTTTTAACCTGTGCATTGTACAAGGATTTTTTTTTTTTACATTCAGGCACCCTTTAGGAATCACTTGCGATTCCTGATCAAGCCCTTCCTCTGCTTTTGTTTACTTGCAAGAAGATCAGGTGCATATGTGCATGGTTATTAGTTCATGAGCATGTACCATAACAACTTAATTCATAAGTTAGTAACAGCCTTCCTGTTTGGTCTTTTTTTTTTTGAAAATGTGATGGAGAGACAGAACAGTTGTCTGATGTGCAAAAGATAAGTTTTTAATGTTAAGTATTGCAAACGCTAAAACAAAAAATAAAACAAACAAAACAATGCATAACTATCTTAAGTGTAATCTTTAATAAGCAAGTATTGGTCTATGATTTATTTTATTTTTTTAGACTGGCGTGATCCTTTATTGACACAGTTCATAATTTCCAGTGGAAAAAAAACATTTGTGTACAAGATGATTGCCGTTTCATAAAGTGGACTTGTCACTTGAAAATATCTTGACATAACCGAGTTAAAAATAATATGATCAACATGTTAATATCATTTTTATTTCTCCAGGCTAAATAACATGTGGCTGGAAGTGGCCACCTTGGAATCTGATTGCGCCCTCCTAAGATACAGTTACCGTAAAAAAAAAAAAAAAAAATAATATAAAATACAGTCAAATTAAAAGCTTGGTATTACTCAGCTAGACTGACTGCTCCCATAATTATACTATGCAAAAGGAAGAAATGATACAATTTGCCCCATGTGCCCAGAGACAAATATGGGTTTGATCAGAATAATTCATTGACATTTGATTTAAAAAATTGTAGAATAGATTTACTAATGATCCGTGCCATATAAAACAAGTTGATCATTTTGGATTAGGGATTTCTGGAAAAGGGATACTCATCCTGTGCTATGACAGTTTGTGATGACTGGACTACTATTGGATAATATATAATGTGTCCTTTGCCCAATGCACTGTATGCCATTGAATACCAAATGGCACACACATTAATTGAATCCTATTTATGTGTTTGACCCAGAAGTTCTCTAAAATGCTGATTCGCCATAAGAAAATAGGATGTTCTTCTGCTGGATGCATAACTAGGTGGGCAGCACATTAAAGCACAACAAAGTGACGGTCTGTAAGATAAACCCACAAATCTTACCATTCTTGTCGTGATTTTCCTTTTGCACAGTTTATACTTCCCGATATGTGAAGTGGGTTAAGTAAAGCAGTTCTGTTCTACGGCTGGGGATGTGGCATACATTTGCTGCATTGATATTTATTCATGTGATTTAGTAAGTCATTTGGAGAATTCAATTAAATTGTATTCATGGTATGAAATCTATATAAACATACCGACTGCATCTTAAATACAAAATGTGAATGTTATTGCTTTGGGCCTCTGTGAGATGTTTATCCACAACAAATGTTTCAAGATTCCATATAAGACAGAAATCATTATTACTATAATCTAAGATCAAATAGCTCTGTCCTTTTTTTCTCCTAACTATAGAGGAACTGTACATTTAAGTCGCCACCCCCACCCCCGATAATATGGAGCATCTGCGACTACCATGATATTAATTCAGCATTACCATTCTTTTTCAGACCCAAGAAGGTCTATTCCCTTAAAGACCAACTGGGGTGAATTAACAAATGAACTGCAACAACCAGGCATTACTAGCTGAATTGGAAGGATTCTCTGATGTGTGTATCATAACAACTCCCCTATTAAAATCTGTTTTCTGCAGTTCACTTTTGAGTGTATAATTGTTCAATACACTTGCATATATAATTGGTTACTCTCAAGGATGACACTAGGATGTCTATTTATTTATTCACGCCCCTGTAGCTACAATGTCAGGCCTTTCTTCTAAATCCATAAAAGGGCCCAAAACCCAGAATTCCATCTCAGACCTGTGCGTATCTCATGCTAGGTCTACATGACGAGCGATGTATCCAAAAATGGCTTCCTAAGAATACAGCGCATTCACATACACGCGGCTCTAAATGACAATGACATTAGCGGATGTATAGCAGCAGCTAACTTGAGTTGAAATGGAGCAGAAAGTGCAAAACAATTCACTGCTGTTCACATTCTGTCCAATGTCTGTCCAATGGACATACACATTTCTTCCAAATCATGGCTTGACATGCTAACTGCCATTCTTCGGATATTTTCCCTGATATATACATTGCTCCGTATTTTTCAGGTGAAAGATTCCATGAAGTACCAAAGAAAGGAAAAAGCAGAAGCCGTGGGTAAATACCGTTTGCACGCCATCCGGGTGAGGTTTGTTCACTCACTACGCGTTTCACCCAAGTGATCACGGGACCATCACCCGAGAAAGCCCGTATCAGGGTGAGACCCATAGTGAGTGAACAAATATCATCCGGGCGGCGTGCAAACAGTATTTACCCACGGTTTCGGCCAGGACTTCCACAAGCTTATTGGATACTTATACGATTCTCTGTACTGTGCACTTTTTGTGAAACTCTTGCACGCTTCACTACATCTAAGAGTACGCTGATTCTTGTATTGTATGTATTACATTATGAAAGTATATTGATACACTCACACATAACATCACGGCTCCCGCTGAGAGGTTGTATTATCAGAGACAGTAGCCTGTGATGAGACTTCGATTTAAATCATACGCTGAGTCAATTAGCAATACTTTTATTTATAGAAGTGGATGTTGGTGACATTAATACCTTTACAAGGTTGCCTGCACTATTCTGTTTTTTTCTTTCTCTTTTTGTTTGGTACTTCGTGGAATATTACACCTGAAAAATACAGAGAATAACATAAAGATCCGAAAAAAATACCTGAAGATCTTCAGTTGGAATTGAACACATTTTTTATTCCTTTTAAATAGAAATAGCGCTCCATTGATGTGTTATGTGTATTCTCATTCTAGAGTGTTTAAGGGAGACCTACACTTCCATTGTTTTAGAGACGCTGCGTACATTTATATTCAAATGGATTTTTAGCGCCCAATAGCACATTGTTTGTCTAACTTTCGGTTACTATTTTACATAGCACTCAATGTGGGTACCAATTCCCAGATCCTAAAAATAACTAGGCTGTATGCTGAATTGGTCCACATATATTTGTCATGCCCTGGTTTAGACTGAATTCGCTCTTGTTTAAAAAATAAAAGAAAACTAACTCTTTATGCCTTTCATCATGGTGATAAGACTTGTAAATAGAAGAATAATTTACTTTTATTTTTTATTTTTTAAATTCCTGCTTCTTATCTATTTTTTCTGTGCCCAAATGACTTTTCCAGCACAGTTACAAGGAGGTGTACATGTTGTATTCAAAGTTTGACCGACCACTCAGCTTGGTCTAAATTAGTCTCTCTGTATGTAAAATAAATGGACTCATCTGCCAAGAAACGACAATAAAATAATCAACTGCGAATAAGATTTGACTCACTTTGGCACAACATTTGACATGTGATGCCATCTGCTAGCAATCTGAAGTCTCTAAAGACAGATGGCTGCAAGAGAGCCAGCCGTCATCAGGAATACTTATTAATAACATTTATCAACATTGACTACTAATCATTACAGAATTTTCAATGGCAGACTAAATAGTACTTCTAATAATGGCAATTCATTTTATAACTCACAAATATCTCTCTCACCCCCCCCCCCCCCCCCAAACATACAAGTAAGAGATAATTAGAAAATCATGTTTTGGGTAAATGTTTAGAATTTATTTGGCAATTATGAATAGTTTTGGAGTAGCAAAGACCAAGCACCGCAATTAAAAAATGACCAAATTATTTTGGGGAAAACCTGGGCATATATTTTTGTCTGACTGCTTGTGCCTTACAGCGGTGAGGAGGAGCTTCCCTGAATTCCAATTTTATGATGGAGCACAAAATAATTGGGGGTTGTCACCAGGAGACAGCGCTAAAGTAGTGCTAAGGCAGAAGCATGAAATTTGTAATTATGCTATGATCAAACTGGAAACAATTCAGCAGACTTCAGCAGGAAAACAGAAAGGAAAAACAAGGAGTGAGTCCAAAGCAATAATGGCTCTGTTCATTAAAGCGTGAGGAAAGCAAAATTATTAAAAACTCACAATAAATTGGTCCTATTTTGCCAACTTATTAACTTTTTTCAAACATTTGCCAACTTACAAACTTTTTCAAAATGTCCTCCCCTTAGTCTCCCATTTTGTTCTGTCGGAATTTCAGCCTAACTTACTAGCCTTTCTACAGTCGTTATGAAATTTTGACACAGGATATAGTGAGAACCTGTCTTTGTGTGGCTGTACTATGATCGACGGTTATAAAATGTTTGCGCCAGTTTAGGCTTGACAGAGTTCAGCAATGAGGTGGGATCTTTAGCTTCATACAAATTCGTGCAAGGTCAGCTTTGAAAAAGAAGCCAGCACCGGCTCTACTCACAGCCTTTGAAAATCTGGAGGGCAGGTGCTCCTAATCGTGAGTGAAGACGAGATCAAATGGATACAAAAAATAAACTGGGGTAAGGGAGGACGACCTGACGCGTTTCGCGTGTTACCATGCTTAGTCATAGGTAATAACCAAGCGTGGTAACCAAGCGAGGTCATCCTCCCTTATCCCATTTTCTTTTTTGTCCATCCATTTTCCCCGTTTCCTACATATTGAATAAAGAACCTTTTTTGCATTGAATCCGGAGAGTGGAGTGCACTTCCCCCTTTTTGTTTGTATCCAAGATCAGCTCGGTGCGCATTTCTTTTTTTCCTATTTCTTCCGGAATAGAAGCAAACTATTAAAATCCTGGTGCCACCTTACAGATAAAACACAGGATTACCTTCAACAGAGAACTTTGGTTTGACATGCCATCAATAGACGGGACCTAGTTGACCTCTGCTGAAGGTTTCTAATGGTGCTAGCCATAAGAGACAGTCGGAAACCGTTTCAGCTGCTTGCCAGAAAAAGTGGTTACAAACAATATTGCATATTAATTCACTGTGCCATTAACACAATGGGCACCAAATAAATAAATAAAAACATTGTTTTCAGATTACTCTTTGAAAGATACTGGGATTTGATGGCTGATTTGTATTTCTTTAACACAAGGATGTAAAATCTGTACCCAGATTGCTTTTTATGCAGGTATTATTTCTTACATAATTGATTCTATTTTAGGAGCCAATTAGCTTTGTTTGAAAATGAACTATATACACACGAGGGGTAATAAATTATCACGCACAGCAGAACACTCTCCTTCTCAAAAAAAGACTGTTTCCTGCTGGAGACAGATATAAACTGCATAATCCAAAGCGCTAAATACTTTGGGGAAAAAAAAAAAAATATATATATATATATATAAAATGAAACCAGCAAAGGATAAATGTAAATGAAGTGATTCGATCCTCTGTCAAACTATTTTAGTAAGTGCTTGCAGGGATTTACAAAAATATGGAATGAAAGGCTCGTGAAAATAGAAAAAAAATACTCTTTTAATTGGAAAGGAAGATCAGTGCTAAGAAATGTCCAAATTATTAAACAAATACTTATTATGCTTTTTGTCTGACTGTTATTGCTGTTTTAGTTCACGTCTAGGGAATGATAAGGGCGAAACCGTTGTGCATGAATATTCTCCATGGGGTCCATGTATAAATTCAGTAGAGGTAAAAGGCAACTACTGTTGGCCATATTTGTATATCTTTACCCAGAATCCCTAGCGATGGTCACATCTGTAGAAAAATAGATCTGCTGACCTGCCTGGGGATGTGTATATATTCTCTGCTGAATCATAGCACGGCTATAACCTTATATTTCAAATATCATTAAAGGAGAACTGCATGTAAAAAGGATATGTATGATTAATGGAAATATTGCATCAAGTGGAGATTTTTCAAACAGAAATGTATTAGTGAAAAAATACAAATAAAGTAGTGTATTGTGTCCACTGTGCTCCGTCTAGCTCTATCAAGATGTCAGCATTCCCTGAAATGGGGTATTTCGTTTTATTTTGCCATGTTCTTATATAATCATGTTGGTCTGTTGGACAGTCTATACAAACAAGTAAGGGAGCAACTGCACAGACCAGCCTCACAAGGGAGCACACTGCCAGCTGCAAAAAGTTCAACATACCCCACAGTGTATATATCACTGCTGTTAAATAGCAGTTGTTTGACTACAAATCCCATCAAGAGAATGGCCAGCCACATGTTGTACACTACATCGAACACTGGACCCATTCCCTGTAATTTATAGAAGATGTCAGAAACCCCTTAAAAGAATGAGGTATTTTCCAAACAAGCGTAAAACTTGTTGGAGAAACCCACGTAGACGGGTTGGGGATCCCTGTGCCCCCCTGTTACGACGGACTAGCTTGCATGGAAGAGGTTTCACTCAGTGAAGTATCTTAGCTAATATCCCACAAGGGGGACCTGGTTACCTCCTGGCATCACTGAGTGAATTCATAGTAAATGGGGGAGTGTGTAAAAATAGCTATGAATCAAGTCTAGATTTGCTAATAATGTAATCATTCTAATAGAAATAACTGTGCAACAGGAGCCCTTTAAAAGTGAATTCAATAGAATGAAAATCATGGTTATTTACCAAATAATATGAATGTGTGAAATTAAGATGGAAACTAGCAGATCAGGACACCGTAAGCTTCTCACTTGTATCAAATCCCAGCAGTAATTTCACAGGAGAAACATTTTTATTCCATAAAAGAATAGATGTTGTACTAAAACCCGCAGGCAATTATCCTCTAAAATCATTATTTTTTTTTTTCTGTGCCATTATCCCTAAATGAACAGGGCCTCCGGGAAACAGATTCCTTCATTAATGAAAAAGGGGTGACAGCTAACAATTGTGTTACTGGGTTACAGAAACATTGCTAGGGCAACGTCTGGAGACATTGCCTCCATCAGAGGGCTGACTCATCCTTGCAGCTAGCCGAGGACACAGAGAGATGTTGGAAGACAGCCATCCACTGTTCACATCAACTTTATTACTCTGGGACTCAGGCACGGCACAGAACTCAGATAGACCAGCTAATCTGCTCTGACTTAAGAAATGACTAGGGTAGTGCTGCCAAAATGAAGCCTTATATCATATGTGCATGTCTGAGATGTACTGCCCTATTCTCAAGGTTTCACAAAACATGATTTCATAGGGTCAGCCTTATGTGTTTATGCGCCCTGTGCGGGCTACCCCCATAGCCCCCTCCGCTCTACCCTCATGTCTGTCTGTTTCCTATCCATCCATGTAGATCGTTCTCTCTTCCCATGTTTGTCTCTTTTCTCTCCCTTCCTATATAGGTATCTTTCCTCTCCCTTGCCATGTCTGTCTCTCTCCTCTCCCTTCCCATATCTCTCATCTCTCCTCCTCCCCCCATATCAGTTATCTCTCCTCCTCCTCCTCCCCCCGTATCGGTTATCTCTCCTCCTCCCCCCATATCGGTTATATCTACTCCTTCCCTCATATCTGTTATCTCTTTTCCTCCCCCCATATCGGTTATCTCTCTTCCTCCCCACATATTGGTTATCTCTACTCCTTCCCTCATATCGGTTATCTCTCTTCCTCCCCACATATTGGTTATCTCTACTCCTCCCCCCATATCGGTTATCTCTCTTCCTCCCCACATATTGGTTATCTCTCTTCATCCCCCCGTATCAGTTCTCTGTCCTACGCCCATCAAAATCAATTACCTCTCCTCCTCCCATCCATATCGGTTATCTCTCTTCCTCCCCTGTATCGGTTATCTCTCTTCATCCCCCCCATATCAGTTCTCTCTCCTCCGCCCATCCATATCAGTTCTCTCTCCTCCGCCCATCCATATCAGTTCTCTCTCCTCCGCCCATCCATATCAGTTATCTCTCTTCATCCCCCCCATATCAGTTCTCTCTCCTCCACCCATCCATATCAGTTCTCTCTCCTCCGCCCATCCATATCAGTTATCTCTCCTCCGCCCATCCATATCAGTTATCTCTCCTCCGCCCATCCATATCAGTTATCTCTCCTCCGCCCATCCATATCAGTTCTCTCTCCTCCGCCCATCCATATCAGTTATCTCTCCTCCGCCCATCCATATCAGTTCTCTCTCCTCCGCCCATCCATATCAGTTCTCTCTCCTCCGCCCATCCATATCAGTTCTCTCTCCTCCGCCCATCCATATCAGTTCTCTCTCCTCCGCCCATCCATATCAGTTCTCTCTCCTCCGCCCATCCATATCAGTTCTCTCTCCTCCGCCCATCCATATCAGTTATCTCTCCTCCGCCCCCATGATAGGACCTTTTTCTTAAGATCATAATTGACAAACTGGATGTGACATGCTTCCTCTGTGAAGACTAACTCTCTTACATTGCTCATCTTAAAAAACATTTAAAAAGTGGCTATTCCCTTTCGCCTAGAGTGTACCTACCAACACGTCTCACCAGCAATGTGGGTCGTCTCGCTAGTTAAATAAAATTGGGAGCACTGTATAGCGTAAAGCGGGATAGTTTGGGTGTATTAAAAGTTCATACATTATATTGCAGAATACAGCCAATTTAAAGGTATAGTGATGCATTACCAATATAAAGTCATTGGATATGTGCTGCATCATGCTAAGAATGAAGACTTAGTTCCTTAAATTTCCCCATCTTTAAAAACATGGTTTATTAGAGAGATGGCAGGCATACATTTTAAATTAGGCCAGAACATAAATTAAACACTATATGTTTGCCGTTTGCCATTTGTTAGCTTACTAAACTCTATTACTTAAAAATATATGGAAAAAAACACCTAGAAGAGGAAAACTGCAATTTACTAGGTTTAATCCACTAGGTATGCAGTTGGGGAAAACAAACATGAAAGAGAGAGCACCATCATTTGTCAGGAAATAATTGGTGTCATGAAAGGTCACACAGGTACCCTAAAATAACAGTGATGTAATTTATGTTGCCAGAAACGGAAATGGTTATATTATAGGCATTTATTCTATAGATTTCAAAAACTATTGTAAAAGCAAATTGAGAGATCTATATGTTACAGTTGGCTTTCTTCCTAACACTTAAACAAAGGGAAAGCATCAAATTTCAGACAAAATAAAGGCATAAATAATGCCTGCAGACAGTGAGATAATCCAGGAGTCTCACACTAAAGAACTAGGCAACTGATGGTTTCAAAGAGTTACTTTGAAGACTTTGTTGTGTAACAATTGTATCTTAACCAGCTCCCCAGGGCAGTTGACACTGCTACGGAGATTCCCCAGGCTTCTTAGTCAGAACGCTTCAAGAGGGAATAATGCCAAAATTGTAATATTTTTAATAAATTGGCCCTGTTAAGATTATTTATTCACTTTTTTAAAATTAGCTTTCTATCACGCTTTGTTTAGAAGATTATTAAAAATAAAAAATATCCAGGTACCTTCTGAAGCCATCCATTGATATTGATAGGACCACATCTATTGGCAGTGAATTCCATACCTTACCATCAAGAATATCTTCCTTTGTTGCCTGAAAATACTCGCTCTTCCAGTCTTAGAGGATGACCTTTTGTTTGTTGTACATTACATATAATGAAAAAGTCACTGGAGAGATCTTTATATTGGCCGTCATATATTTATATAACGTTATAGTATAACCTTGAAGATGTTGTTTTTCTAGCATACACAAATGCAACTTTTCTAGTTTCCTTTCATAATAAAGATCTTCCAATACCCTTATCTAGCCCTCTTTTGCCTGTTTTCTAGTTCCATATTGTTCAATTTAAGGATTAGTGCCCAGAACTGCACTGTATAATCAAAGTAAGTTTTTACTATTGACTTGTAAAGAGGCAAGATGCATCTTATACCAGTGAATCAATACCCATTTTCATATATGCCAATATCGTTTTGGCCTTTGCAGCTGCTGACTGACATTACCCACTGTTGCCAAGTCTGTTGTCTACAATTATACATAAATGCTTAAAATTTTTAGTTTTAGCCTGAGAGATAGCATTTTAAGAATATGTTGCATCACCATTATTCTTTCCAAAATGTGTCTAAATTGAAATTTATTTGCCGCTTGCCTGCCCTAATTTGTCTACATCCTTCTGCAGAGAAGAAACATCAAGTTTAGACTATATCGCGCTACCTAATTTTGTGTCCTCAGCAAATGCTGAGACATAAAATTATAAGGAGATCATTGACAAAAAATTAAAAAGGAGGACCCTGGACAGACCCTTGAATTACTCCACTTAATACATTTGTCCAGTTTGAGAATTGTCAATTTACAATAACTCCCTGCATTCTATTTTTCCATCGATGTACAAAAATTGTTTTGGCACCAAAGCTGTGCGGGTTACATTACCCATGATGCTGAGCCAGATTGAGCACAATAGCTATCTCTGGTAAGGCATTCCAGCTGTGAGGAGTACATTTCTCTCAGGATTCTTACAGTGCAGTTCACAAAGGTAGAGTGCCATGGCTAGCCATCACTGAATTAGACACACCAGCTACGCGGATTATATTTTCCATTTTGCTCAGCATTTTGAGCACCATGAGAAATGTAGTCTACATGACTGATGTGCCCATAATTACCCCTCCAGCAGAGGAATCATCCTTACAGTCATTAATGAAAAGATCAGACATTGGATCATTACCGTGTGCTCGGAGCAGAGCCTCTGCAGTGAAGAGTGGAGCCTGGAGCATGTCGGCCGTCTCCACAATCAACATGTCTTTCAGACGCCGGAGATCCTGTGGACGCAGGCCTTCATACGGCTTCAAGTGCAAGAAAGAGAATACAGATTACATAGGCAGCTGATTAATTACAGCACAGACACTAGAGAGGCGGGAGATGAACAGCTAATAATCAAATAAAGGTCATGGCAATTATATTTTAAATATAAATACATACATACATACACACACAGGTCTATGTATATATAAAATGTAAATGACATGACCTTAATTAGATTAAGCGTTCACCTCCAACACCTGTAGTGTCTGTGCTGGAATATATACATATGCATTATCCTCATGAAAACCAATAAAACCTTCAGCAATCATGTATAAAAACAGAGCATACATAACTGACATCACCCTTCCTGTGCCTCTTCACCATCTCATCTTCTTCTCTGACTTGACAACTGTGATGATATATCTGTACCATTTCAGATAATGCTCCTCTCCCCAATCCCCATGTGCTGGATTTCCGCTATTCCTCATACCCCTCTTTAACTTTCATTCTAATGTGCGGGGCGCACGCACGCACACACACGCGCACGCGCACACACACACACACACACACACACACACACACACACACACACACACACTGTCCTCTCCTGTACCAATACTTTAAGCAGTGTGCTAATGTGGTAATTGGGAGGAATATTCCGGTGCATTAGATCAAAATGGCTGCCCCTTAGTCAAGTTAAAGATACAGTATTCAGTGTGGGAACTTTTGAAAGATACATACAGCATCTGCATCAGCAATAACAATAATGGCAGGAATACTAATATAATGAACTGCTTTGAAGTATGTGACGGGCATGTGATTTAACAAGTGAGAGCCACGTACAAAGGGGATATGCTCAGGGGTGTCAAATTTGAGCCATTATGGCCTTCATCTCCCATAATCCTTTGTCAGTCTAGAGGCTGGTAGGGGATTATGGGAGATGGAGTTCTCCAAGAGCTGGAAGAAAAACAGAGTTATGATAACAGTGTCAGTAAATATACCATACCTCCCGCTTGTCTAAAGCAGCATATTCAGCTTCTATATCATCAGCCTCCGGATCCCGCAAGAAGACCATTTGGGACTCGAGCTTCAGAGCGAGGTCCTTGTGGTGCTGCTTCTCAGCGCAGTCACATGGAGTGTCCTTATTCTCATTCTCCGAAAATAAATCACTTCCACTTCTAACTAACAGCTGCAAAGCAACAGAAAAAGAAATACATCAAGCCTTTATCCTCCTCATTTACTGTTAAGACGCATACACAAGGCAGAAATTACAATCTTAGACAAATGGCCCAGTGCCATCTTCCTTACATGTAATGTTTGGGTAACATGGAGCAAATGGCTTGTAGAGGTGTAACAGCAAAGATTCATATTTCCAACTATCCAATAAAGCAAAAGGGAGATTTTTTTCTTTTTTATAATCAAAACGTATCGAGTGAGTTCTGCGAACATACCTTTTATCCGGACATTAGGTGAACAGTACCACCACGGCTGTTAAAAAAAAATACTCTGCTTTAACAACTGAACAGACAGGTGTTAGACCCGCTGCTCACACAGAGGTAGCAAGGGATCAGGAATTTGGGCTACGTAAGCCTTTAGCATTGAAAAGACGAATGCGGCTAAGTTTAAGCATTTATTGCACACAATAGGATATATTTTAATACTACAAAGCATGGACTCCACTAGACCTCTGAAGGTGTGCTGTGGTATTTGGCACCAAGACATTAGCAGCAGATCCTTTAAGTCCTGTAAATTGCAAGGTGGGGCCTCCATGGATCAGACTTGTTTGTCCAGCACATCCCACAGATGCTCGATTGGATTGAGATCTGAGGAATTTGGAGGCCAAGTCAACACCTTTTCCTCAAACCATTGCATTTCCCATCCTCCTGTGTCAGCGTCTTAAATTATAGAGCATTATGGGAGTTGGAGTCCAGCAGCAGCAGGTTGGCCACAGTTTGGTAACTTTGGTTTAGTCCCTTTCCAACAACCTTTTTCATGCCTGTTTCTGAATCAAAGGTCTAAATACAAAGACATTCTGTTTTCTTTGTACAATATGCTATTCAACAAGATGGTACAATATCATTCGCCACAAATAATTCTCTTTATGCGTTTTATTTCAATGAAAAGCAGTGACAGAAATAGGAGCAATTAGTGTCTCAACGTGGAAAAAATGCAGACATGTCCCATTTTAAACTGTCCTGCAAAATGAGATTACACCAGCATAATTCTCTATATACAACACTGAGCGATGGCCTTAATAACACTGAAAATGTGATTACGGTTCGATTACATCTCACTAAAGAAATTATAGGGAAAAACAAACAAACAATCAATTAAGCTGAATTTTTAGTTCCACAGTCACGAAAAACCACAGAAAGAGAACATGCATTGAAATGGAGAACATGCATTGAGATAGCCCGGTCATTACTCCAAATCCAGATACACAAACATTTAAAATGTGAACTATATTAAAGAAGTTCCACCACTGGCAGACATCACTCTCCATGTCCTGTGTTATTCTATGGAATGTACTAACACTAGAAAGTCAACACCATATTGTCACCAGAAGCCAATAAGCAACATATGAAATGGAGGGAAGTTTTACTGCCAAGAAGAAAAAAAAATATATATATACACAAGAACTACTTTTTGCAATGTAAATATAGTAGTTTGATCTGGTATGATTTGCATGCAAGCTGTATTTTTATTGTCTTTGAACACTATGCAACCAGTCAGAATTTATCTTTCATCTGAAATTGTTCAGTTAGGTCTTTTTTTTTCTCATTTGCGTCTTTCTACAGATGTCACTAAAGAGGGACTAAACCCAAACATTTTGTATACCATTTTACATGATTTTGTGCAAAAGACTTGGGAGGAATCATTATGGGGAGCTGCTGGCTCACGGAGATTATTTGGAGACCGTCACATGCTTCTAGTGGTGTGCTTGTGTCCACCATGTAAGCAGACGGGGAGGAAAGTATGTGTTAATGAGAACGTGAATGCCAATGTGTTAGAAAGGATCACCGTGAAATAGCGGAGAGCAGGCACATGACCTTACACATGTTGGCACTGTAATAGATGAAGGAGCACAGGACATGCTGAGGAGTCAAAGATAAGTTGTTTGTTACAACACAGTACACTAAGGGAACTGTATTATGGCAATATATTTTATTTTGCGGGTTAACTCCTTCTTCTTTCACCTGTTCTTGCGGGGGGGGGGGGGGGGGGGACGTTCTATGCCATCCTCAAAAGCATGACCCAAACGACATGTGAAAGGCATAGAAAGTCATCTAAACATTGTGGCATGGCATGGCTCATGCTCCATGTAAAGATTTTGATCCTGCTGCAGAGAACAACACTACGTAATCAAGTCCAGGAACACCAAGCAATACTAAAACTGTTCACCTGTCCTTATTACCTCTACACATGTTTTCATCCCTGAGGCAGCAGCATAGTGCAATGGTGTATTTTTTTTGTTGTCAGTGGCATCGAGGGCAGCTCTCTCGTACTGTCCCTGGTCCAGCTTTGCTCCCTTCCACTCGAGGATCATCCGCAAGCATTCCGATCTTCGACGGTCGTCGTCGAACATTCTGGGCATTCGGTGGTCAACACCCCCTTCAGAGATCATGATGTGGGATCCCATACAGAGCAAGTGCATGGAGCTCTCATTGTGTATGTTGCGCTTGTTTGGGTTTCCATCTTTGCCAAAAAGAAATGCCCTGCAATGAACACAGAGAATGTCAACGCCTTGATAACACACATGAATATTCTCAACACGCATGTCATCACGGCAGTGCATCATAGGTTTACAAGTTTTTCCAAGATAATAGTTTTATGTAGATTCTATTTTTGCCAACTACAACAAAGAAAAATATGTGTACATCATTAATAGGATACTTTTGTTGGGCAGTGGGGTTTTTTTGTCCATAAACGGAATAGACGGAAGAATTAAATAGGAGGGAAAAAATATATTTTACTAGGAAAGTACCATCTTAATGGTACTCATGCGATGAACCGTGGCGAATTAATGGCCGAGTTGACCTTGCTCGGAATAGAACCAGCAACTGTAGGGATTGAGCAGTCGCTACAGTTGGCATATCTCCGGGGTGCTGGTAGAAAACTAGTATGACACATGTCAACGGGTGTAATTTCTAAAGCGCCAACATTTTCCCAAAACTCAAATAAAGGATCATTTGGGAATCAAAGATGGCATGGTCTTGTCTGAAAATGACAGAGACACCATGCTTATAGAATATAAAACTAAAGACACTTTCATTATGACTCCAGTGCACTAGCAGGAAATTAGCATTCTAATTAAAAACAACAGAAGATGATTTAACTACCTTCAAGCTACTTTTGGATAAAATGTAAACATTTGGAGAGAAAAAAAATTAAAAAAACAAAAAAAAACTTATTGTTACTAAACAAAGTCAAATAAGTACACTTTTATATCAAGTTACAAGCGTTTAGTGAAAATGGCAAAATTTAGATAAATCTTAACTCCGCTATTGTGGTTTAGGTTTTACAATTCTTATCAATTTGCTGTCTTGTTATTACAACCCATAGTCAAAAATAAACAAACAAAAAAACAACTGAACTTCTTTTGTGTTTGAAATTGAGCAATTTTGCAAGATAAAGTGGAAAGATTACACTGAAAATGATCTATATAAATGCATATTTTTTTTTCAAAAGAGTATAAGAGAAACCAGATATGTAGGTAATAAGTTCCCACTATTGTTATTTCATCTACAAAGTATGAACTTAGAACATAAAATAGAGGATGTAACAAATGGCACATACCCGACAGGAAGGTACGGAAGCCCAGAAAGGCCATGTATTTGTAACATTTTTGTAACTTGTTATCTTGAGAAAACAAAATTAGAAATTTATTAAAAATACATGGCTTCTCTGGGCTTCCATTCGAAGGTGAGCATCTTCCAACTTTGATACAATACAGTGTTTTGGTAGCATTTGGTAATCATTTCTGTATATATTTCTCATCTTGATACGGTAGATAATGCTAATTAAGTGCTTAACTAACTAATAATTGTGTCTAATGATAAAAAGTTTGGGTGACTATCATCAAGAAGGACAATTTAGAGAAAAAAAACAAAAAAAAACTATTGATACTTTATTCTGGGATTGCGTCAGTAGGATAAAATCTCAATTTAAATAATTTTGTATTTGGATTTTCACATTATAAAGGAAAATATTAAATAAATAAAATTAACAACATTTGTGGAACTCTTGTGTATATTGAAAATATACAATTTCAATAAATATTGTTAATACACAAAACTAGAGTACAAAGCTTTTTCTTTTTCCCGTGAAAGCTATTGGTTTGGCTCCGTTCTGCCTTTAAGCCCAGATCAATGCATTTGATTACCCGATGCATTTCACCTTTAAGGCTTCTTCAGAGGTCTTCACAGGTAAGTAATCTTTAAATCCAAAAATGGTTGGCGCTATATAAATAAATGATAATGTAATGTAATGTAAAAAGAGTTCTTGATGTGTAGGAAAATATCAAATTCTGAAGATTTGGCCATTTCCTCAAGCAACTGCCTGAAATTTATGTTTGGCTAAGGGAAAGGCATGTACCCAGTGAGGGAGCCGCTATCAGGCTTTTGGATACCTTTCTTAAATAGAAATTTGCTCAGGATTCATACTCTTGATCAAGTGTAGTTGTGGACATGCTCAACTTCTACAAACAGCTGTAGATATATTTTTCCGACAGACGATGGGCACCAGTTTGCCATGGCGACCAGGAAATTAGACCTGACGCTCGGGTATTGTTATCCCGGCGTAGTGCCTTCACCGCGGGTACAGCAGCAGAAAAGAGAGATATATTGATATGCGACTGACTGTATGTATGTGTGTGGGTGTGTGACTGACTGTATGCGTGTGTATAACTGTGTGTATGTGACTGACTGTATGTGTGTGTGTATGTGACTGACTGTATGTGTGTGTGTATGTGACTGACTGTGTGTGTGTGTGTGTGTGTGTGTGTGTGTGTGTGTGTGTGTGTGTGTGTACCGTTGCCTGATTTTTTTTTTTGCTAGCTACTAAAACTCATGTCAAGCCCTGTTTTAAGGAATTACTCCTCAGGGTCTTAGGGAGATCCTGCTGCTAGTTTTCACTGGGATGGCCTGTAGACATCAGGGCATAGCACAGATTATTCAGCATGAGTTATCTCAGGATTCAGGTAGCAGTTGCTGATCATTTAAATCATTTGGTTCCAAGTTAATTATTTTCCACCAGAAGCACTCTGTCAGGTCACCCACACAGATTTATTTATTGTGTTGACACATTAACAGCAGAGGTGTAGAAGTGGTCCTTGGCCGGTGTACAGGTGGCCAACTACAAAACAGAAACATTTATTTCCCTATTCTTTACACACATAATGCTTATGGAAAGCAACCAAGCAATCAGATCTCTTCCAGACAAAACCAATGGAATCTAGGAACATATCTCCCTTCCCTCGCGGCACCCAATTCTGTACCTCCTAGGATTTCATAGCTTCCTTCTATCTGACAGGGACTACACGAGTTAAAAAGCCAAAGAACAAATGTTTATCACAAACGTTTATCAAGTAGTTTTAGCTCCGGAGAAGCAGAAGCCCTTTAATTAAATGAGGAAATAGCACAATGACATAAGCAGGAAATACATCATTAAAATGTAATGTAGAATGAACTAATGAGCGCTATATAATTGATACAGGATACTCAAATACCACGTCATTACAAATGGGAAAGGACTGCATTACAAATGGGAAAGGACTGCGAGGTGGACAGCTGTTGCTTTGGGAAGAAAACATGATTCAAAGCTCCATTGAAGAATAAAATGAATGGATGACAGTACTATGCTTTTCAGTGATTCGGAGAGATGAAGGCCTTTCTTTCTGATACTGGTGTATGTATAGTTTATGACAGGATGGATTTGATTTATATCAAGTAGAGTTAAATCACAATTTAGAATAATGATTTAAATCACTATTCCCGAAGACTCGATTGAAATCATGATTTTTAAGTGTAAAGACTCGTTATGTTGGTAGTTATAATCTTTAATATTTGCAACCAGATGAAGAATTTGTATATAGAATAACCAGTCAGATTAGTAAAACAGCTATATCAGAACTGATTTTAGTTTAATAGGTTAATCATTCATAGTTGGAGAACTACTTACATTGTTTTATTTAACTAAAACAATAGCAATATATAGCATACATATGCTTGTATTTGCTTAAAGGAACACTACCACTTACATAAGATGTAACGATATCACCTGGTCATATAAAACCATCACATATATGCCACTGTTTTTTTTATATATATGATTGAATTAATTGCATCTGAAAGGAAAAATAAAATTAGGTGTTTATCTCCTGGCTCCATTTTGTGAATATTTTCCATGATGCAACATTATCCAAAATCTTCCAGCCAGTCTCACTTTACAACTGTGATTAAAGCCTGCATGATGATGTCATGAGATACTCCCCTGTTCTCTTACTGGCTCCTGTGTATTATAGTGGGAAGGACTAGGTGGCTGTGTACAACATTTCTTTACCTGCCTTCCAACACAAAGAGAGGAGATTAACCTGATCAAACAGGATTATAACTGTGATTACCCTCCCATTCAATGCAAGTCTATGATCAAAATTCTGACTTATAGACTGCATTCTGTGTCCCCAGCCCCAAAGTGAGATGCTAGTGCTGTAAAGTCACTAGGGGGTGGAACCCAAAAACACTATTTCACAAAATGGCGGCACCCAGTCACACTTGTTTAGTTACATATTTTATTAAATATATTCACATAAAAAAAACAAAAAAGACATATCTGAAATCAACAATACAAAATAAAAAAAATTAATATTTTCATTTTTTTGGGGTGAGTGTCCCTTTAAAGATTCTGCCATGACCTCTAAATAAAGATCCTTAGTATACCCACCATGATATAAAATGGATGAAATCCAGAAAACAAAATCATCATCTGCCAGGATAATTGTTTATAAAATCAATTAATTATGGTTTGTGTAAACTAAAAAAAAAACTAAAAGAAGTATATTAAAAATGTTTTATTTACTTGACTTTGAGAGGACTGTCCTTTAAAACCGTACAAGTAAAAACATTTTTAAAGAAACATTTGTGACCAAAACAATGTTTGTACTGTGAACGTAGAGAACAAAATAATTATACCTTGGGTTGGCAGATTTGCCAGTAATGCAGGAGAATGATGTTTCCAGGCGGTCTCGCGTCTATGACAACACTTGGTGGCTTAATATGCAAATTACACATGTCCCATAGAAGCAGATTACATGCATTTCAAGTCACAAGTAGATGTCATAAACTCGAGACATCACAGAATGCTGTTAAATGACAAAGATCAACTTGTATTCTCTTTAATGAGATCTGTTTAGAAAGTCAATAAGATATACATAATCAAATGATTAAAAGAAAAATGATATTTCAATAAAAAGTTTCCTAATTTCCAAATAGAAAATGTTATAAATAAATAAAAATAATTTCATTTAAAAAAAAAAATTTTCAAGGACTTTATAACACAACTGTTAAATTATGTGTAACAGAGTTCATGTCTGTGAGGTGCCAACATTAGTCAGGCACATGCTGATGTTGGGGCACTGTCGGCCCATGCCAGCCCCCTCTACACGGTTTTGTCGACTTTGCAAGAAGGCAGATGGTGGGTAGGTGGAATCGCTGGATCATCTGCTGTGCATGTTAAATTTACTACCACCGATCAGACTTGTTTAACATTCAGAAGCCTTGAACTAGTAAAACTTTTATCAGAATAACCGCAGCTTTCAACAAAGAACATATAAATTTAACATCTCATGGAAGTTTTAGTTTAGTGCTACCATCAGCTGTAGCTAGGGTTGCCACCCAGCCCGTATTTTACCAGCAGGCTGGTAAGAAATTGGCTTCATGTCAATATTCAGTCTTTTTGTAGAAAAGGTGGCAACCCGAGCTGTAGCTAGAGTGAACAATACAAAGAAGGTTCAAATTAATTTAAAGGGACAGTAAAGGAACGGTTACACCCACTTATTTTAATGTATATATCACAAAAAGTATATATAGGGGACGTTTATAGGCATTGTGTGTACTGTGCAAATCCAGGACATGGTTCTAAAAGGTGCCACTTTTGAAACCAATGCAATGTTCCTGCTACTTTTAGAATTTATTTTTTTGTACATTATACTGCGTACACTGAAATCATGAAATATTTCCAAAGAATTAGGATAGGATCAAAATAAATTACTTTCTCTGTATACAGAAATGCTGGGGGGGGGGGGGGGGGGGGGGGGGAGTGTTTCGGGTAACGGTCTGCCATATCAGAGTGTTTGTGTGTGGCTGGCTGAATTACTGTCTGTACCTATTATGCATGACAGAGTCCCTATTAATAAAGTGAGAGGGGGGATTTAAGTGCAGACAGCAGAAGAAAAAACAACCTCTGGCACTGTCCCCTCTGGTCTGACACCCCTGCAATAGACCATTTATTGTGAGGACATGCATGCAAGCTCCCAAAGAATGTATGTATACAGCCTACCCTCCTTCATCTGGCTCATTCACAGAGCCTGTGGTGAACAAGTAACTATAGGAGTGAACAGACACCATCTGGTCAGTAAACGTTGTAGATTTCGGTTAAAGTGAATAGGCCAATAACCAACTACCAAATCTTTTTTTTTAAAAATGTAATATGCAAAATTCACTTATTTTTTACTTTAAAACAAATTCCAGTTCTACTATAGTTTTACATTGAAAAGAATTTCACAGAGATCCAATGCTTTATTTGCTGTTTTTATGCGATAGGAAGTGTTAAAAACAGAAACAAAAAAAAACACTGCATTTCTTAACATATTTGTATGGAGTCTGTAGGTGGAACTGTCCTTTTAAGGTTGAGCACTATGCTGAGAAGCTCTGACAGTGTGCCATTGTTAAAGGAGAACACTGCAATACAAATCATACTGTGCTGACCGTACATCATGCTTGTGAATGAGGTTGGAGTGGTGCTATGAGACAAGCAGATACCTTCCGAGTCTGAAGTGATTATACTTTATTGTTTATTAATAGGATACATACGAGTTTAGTGCACTCGTGACTGCTAGCATCTCATCAAGTGGTCAGCAGCTATGTGTTCGATGACAATTGTGGCTTTAAAAAAAAAAAAAAATTATTAGAACAAATCTGTGAACGTGCAGCTGTGGGTTTGTAAGACCAGCAAAACAGCCTTGTGTTGCTGCAAAGGAAAATATCACAGAGAGTTAGAAAGATTTCAAGGATATGCACGGGATTTTAAAGATCATTTAATCAGATTTTGTCACAACCATGACCTTGGGGTTAACATTTTATGGTACAATGCTCACTGTTATTTGTTTTATTTATAATGGGGTCCTGGACAGCGAGCTAGCCTGTCCCATGGGGACAATCAATTTTTTTTTTTATTGGGGGCTGCGGGCGTTCTGTAGACCCATAGTTGCTAGGGGCCACAATTTGTTTAATTCATGGGGCCAGAGACAGGCCACTAGCCTCATGGTGCCAATCATTCACATTATTTGGGGAGAGGGGGCGGATGCCAGAGGACTGGGACCCCCCCAGTTCACTAGCATTATATTAATGGGGAAATATGGAATAACACTTTTTTTGTATAAAAACTATAACTTTTGCTCCCCTCAAATGTCCACAGCGAGAGAAAAAAATGCAGGCTCTCACACAGCCGGTCGGTCAGTCCACATATGATATGAAGTAATCCCCTTGTATTCTCATCCGGGTGCCTCTGCCGGCGTGGCCAACACCTATTAGACGTAGAATCAAACGAATAAAAAATAGCAGAAAAAATGGCACTCACGGAGTTAGGTAAGTGAAAAAAATATAATATTTAATTCAAAAACATAGTGACGGTAGTCACAGCAATCGGTGGGAGAAGACTAACACTAATTCAGGTGAAGCATGACGCGTTTCACGCTTAAAGCGTATAGAGTTAGAGCAACTGATTAAGCGCTTTAAGCGCAAAACGCATCATGCTTCACCTGAATTAGTGTTAGTCTTCTCACACCGATTGCTGTGACTACCGTCATTATGTTTTTGAATTAAATATTATATTTTTTTCACTTACCTACCTCTGCAAGTGCCATTTTTTCTTCCCCTCAAATGTCGCCATTGAATCTACATCTATAACGTGTGAAACTTTGTACAAGTACTCTTATACATAGACACTCTCCATAAAAGTTACCCTGTTGAACACGAAAACATGGCGTTAACACATGTATTAATTATGATTAATTTGCAGCTTTCGGAGTGGTTATATATTCTTCCGTTGCACTTATTACATTTCATTCTTTGCTTCGCTCTATCCTGAATGGATTTCATCCAAGATGGCTGCCAACAGCATCTAAACCAGACATCACAGTTTGCCTGTAACATATGTATCACTGTACATTCAAAATGTATATTTAGCATGAGTTATCAAACCATGGCATTCAGGTGTAAACAGGAAGCAGGTTGCACACACAAAAACGGTAGATCTGTTTGTTTTTCAGTTTGACTAGCACAATGTACAGACTGAAAACTGTCTTTACACTGAGAAAACTCCCTTTACAATGTGAAAACATACTAGATAGAATTTTTTTTTTATTCTAAAGTATGAATGTATAATGCATAAAGAGCAAAATATGCCCATATCATCTTCACATAGAAACTAATATCCCTCCATTTTTATTCATGCCACTGATTGCCATCCCCCAGGATCATCATTCATGGAAATCTAGCAAGATGGCGATAAAAACAGGGAACCTGCAGGGACAGGGCATAATGTTCCAGGACACTGAAGACATGTTGACAGAGTAATGAAGGTTTCAGATGAAACATGAAAAAGTACCAACCAGACGATAAAAATCTGATGTTTAAATGCCGTTAGACCACATATCAAACACCTGCATCCTTTATTTTGTTTATGTGCATTTCTGTAACTCAGTAGAGAAGTAATTTACAACAATGGCTAGAAGAAAAAAAAAAAAAAAGGTATATATATATATATATATATATATATAATATATATATTCATCATGCTACTTGAGCTATATTTATGGTATTTCAGGGGTTTAATTTAATTTAATAAATGTAATGCAGAGTGAAAATTAGAGGCAACATCTTGAAATTCTACCCAGTTGTGATTATTTTAGTTATTGGGCTTTACAGTTACTATAGTAACTTGCCTCCCTGTCTTATTATGCTAAGTTATGGTAAAGACTCCTGACAAAACTGCAGTTGCCGCCTTTTGTATGTCTAATCTGAATGGCTTTCTTTAAAGAGGGACTAAAGCCCAAACTTGTCTTTTAATTAAAGTAGGCCAATCACGCTGCACACACCCAATACTGAGGGAGGAGATCATGAGCATCGCTTCCCATGCTAGAGGTGTGTTTGGCATCACAGAGCAAACTTCTTTAATCAGGTGGAGGTTTATGTGGAGATTAGTACTTCTTAGCTCATGATGCTGCATCTGAAAGACTGCCAAATCTATTTCAGCTCTACCATGTCACATCCATTTTTACATCATTTTGGCATAACAATGGTTAAACTGAATAACATACCTATTCTAATAAAACCCATTGCAATATGTAGGAGAGAGGAAAAAAAACCTTTTGGGATCTGGCATAAGTTACAAGCTCTGGTGCAAATCATTATTCCCATTGTAGTCCAATGAAGTACTAATCAAAAGATAGCACATAGTCTTTGTCCAAACAACAAAGGCTTGGGAGAAATCATTTTGTGACCATGCTGATTAGGAATCAATTAAGCCAGCAGTGGTTGTTCCTAGTGGTCTGTTGGGGTGTCAATCATCTATTGACAAGCCTTACACGCCATCTAAATTGGGAGGATAGACTGTCACTCATACCCGTGAGAATGCTGAGGTGAATGTGATTCAAATGAGGCGAGTCAGAACGCAAATGTGAGTAGTTAGGGAGAATGGAAGTGAAGTAGGAGGCTGGCAACCAGAAGAGAAAGGGAGCCCAAACCTCAGAGGAGTTACACAAGATGACCGTACTGGAGAGGAAAAGGGAGCACACAACAAATGTATTAGGCAATGCCTTTAATAGCATCAAACAGAGAAAAAAGTGTGCACACCGCTCTCCACGATGATCAATAAATATGTGCTTTAACCTATGATTAAGCGTGGCAACACGCGAAACGCGTTAGGTGTCATCTCTGACTTATATTCAAGTCCGTTGAATATATATTTTCTGTTTGCTGGTGCACTGAATTAAAGCACATATTTATTTGGAGAGCGGTGTGCACACTTTTTTTCTCTGTTTGATGCTATTAAAATTGCGTTTGATCAATGCTGTGGAGCACCAGCCTATCCGAGATTTAAATAGTGAATGGAGCCGGTTTTCTTGTCTTTTACTTGGGATTGCCAATGCCTTTAATAGGGCAGATTTGTATTTCAAAAGGTTTAATCCCTAAACATTGTATATTATGGTACACTTTCCAAAGTAATGAAGTGTAGTTTATTTCTCTTCTTCGGTTTGTACTATGATAAGAGACATTATTACTAAACATTTTAATATTAATAAACTAAATATCTTTGGGATATATTCACGGTTACATTGACAGGAATTTATTTACATAAAAGTCAAGTATGAAAAAACCCCACCAGGATGGAAACGTCGCCTGTGTTTTGAATAAAACTCTCCACTTCAACTGATTGAGTGCTGGATCCGTTATTTGACTTTTATGCACCGTTGGCTTGGGTGGCGCCCCAGGACCTCGGCACCTCCACATACCTTGAGTGCAGACACGGATCTATCTTATTTATTAGGAATTTATTTACAGGCTGAGATTAGTCTCTTTTTAGCACTGTAAATATAACAATGTAATAAGACAGAAGGTCTTGCCAATGGGCCGTATCAATAACATCAATGTCGGCAACCATTTAAAATTGACTCACCTTAAAAGACGGTTCATGCCATAGCGCGAGGCATAATGTAGGGGAGTATTATGCTGATAGGGCTCTCCATAGGAAGTGTTGGGATCCAGGGAATCCTTCAGCTGGGGGTTGTTTTCATAAATTTGATACGCCAGGTTCTCATCCCCATTGATCAGCGCTTTGCGGAACTTGGTAGTGGCATTTCCCATGGTGGCGCTGTGGCTTTGCGTCACTACTCTTCCAGTCTAGCCTCTGACCTGGCGCTCCCACACCATGCTGCACGCACTGAAAAATCAACCACAGGAAATAAGTTTAACTACACCTGGAGAGGTGAGTTGGCTATGAACAGAGCTTGCAATCTCAGTAAATAATGTAACAATCCACTGCTTTCCCATCTCCCACTCTTTAGCTACAAACATGAAAACTAGCTATGAAACTTTAACTGTCTTCTTGAGTGCAAAATCCTTCCCGCTGCAGACTGAGTATTGATGGGATTTTATAGATCAGTAACTTAATAATATTTTGCATGAAGAAAAGATCAAAGTCTGTCTTTGTTTTTTTTTTTTTTGACGACTAAGAATCTCAAGGCAGATTTTTCACAGTCTAGAAATAATTTCAAGTCTTTTAAAACCAGTCCCATTGCCAGTATGGATTTCAATACTGAATCTCAGATGTCATTTAATGCAGACAGTGTAGGTTAGAAGATGTAATTACTGTCTGAAAACATTTTTGATGTCTGGAAACTTTTTTTGTTTTTGTTTTTTTTTGGAGGGGAGGAGGAGATATACTTCAAAATATAATTAGATGTTTCAGATAACTCAGGTGAAATTGGCACACATTATTAGTACAACATGCTAGAGGATAATTACGGGGTGCCAATCTTTGTTCACAAACTGTTGTGTCTCAGAAAAGTGTCGAAACTTCAATCTAAACGGTTGTGCTATAAAAAAATTAAAAAAAATCTTTTAACATGATTTTAATATTCATTAACAGGTACAGAAGACAAATCGATAAAAATAATCTAAAAAAAAAAAAAACTGGAATTGGGAAATGCAAAAGACTTGCATGTGATAATGAGCCCAATCAGAAGTGGATTGTACTTCAACTGTACAGACTATCAAACAATGAAAGCTGACGGGTGGGTTATGATGCAGATAAGATTTTTTTGACCCCAATATATTTTCATCTCCTACAAACTTTGGCCACAAAAGAGTTGTTGCCCAAGAATGTGTTGAACAAATAGTGAACATTTAATTTAATTTTTTTATTGTTTCTGTATATTAGATCTTGGGTGAATACTTTTTTTTGGTTCAGATATCTGACGGTATAGTTTAACATCCCATTTGATATCTTCTGTATAACTGTTGATTTTAGTCGTGTTATATTTGTTCACAAGCAAACAAAAAAAAGCAACCGTATATTTTGTTTTAAAACATGTTTTTAAAAGGAGGATAGTATGACTTGCTTTTATGAACCCGTACTTGAAAATTATCAAAATCATAGGTCACCTATATAGAAGCACAACTTCCCTTAGTATTCTGTGACCAGGAAAGTATACAATTCCTGGAATAGCTGGAGGAGCTTGACTGATGCTGTTCTAGGAAATAATCAAATGCAGTCTTTATGGCTTTTATCATTAACCTATTGGATTCCAGTATTGGATATGGGGCATGATGCAATCAGAAACCCCTTTGGCATTTAAATATTTACAGGGACACTATAAATTAGGTTTGTTTATGGCTCAGTTTGCCTTAGAAATCTTGGAGATTAGTTCTCACACCAACATAAATGCTGAAAAAGCAGTATTGTATTGACGGTTGCCTTTACAGATTGCAAGTGTGTATCTAGTTTCCTGTGTAAATAAATATATAGCACATTTATTAAAAGGACAACTGTTGGCAAAAAATACTTATGTTTAATTGAAAGATTGCATTAGGTCTAGTGGGCAGTCATCATGGGTCAGATCTTCATCAGACCCAAGAATCTAAATTACATTACCATTTATTTATATAGTGCCAACAATTTACATAGTGCTAGATACAGAGCATAAAAGTTAGACAAACTAGAGCAGACTGGTACGTGAGGTAGAGAGCTCTGCTTGCAAGCTTACAATCTAGAAGGAAAGGGGTACATGAGACACATAAGGGAGTGAAGAGGTCAGAGGGAATGTAGTTGTAGTAACAGTAATCCGGATGGTTGGCGCTAGGCGACTATGGCCAAAGATTAGTTGTGTGCGTTCTAGTTGGATCAGATGTAGGCAGTCTGATACTAACAGTAATTGAGGACAGCGAGAGCTAGGTGGGATTAGCTAGAGGTAAATCAACCAGTATGCTAGTTGTAGTAAGCTTCATTAAAGAGATGAGCTTTGAGGGACTTTTTAAAGTTTGAAAAGGAAGGACAGAGCTGGATGCTCTGGGGAAGGGAGTTCCAGAGAGAGGGGGCAGCTCGGATAATAATAATAATAATAATAATAATAATAATAATAATAATATGTCCCTCCCCTTCTAGTTATATACAAACAAAAAAAGGACTGAATAAAAGGTACAGGTTGAGTATCCCTTATCCGAAGATCCAAAATCCTAAAAAAAAAAAAAAAATTGGGATGTGGGTCAGTTCAGATAAGGGATACTCACCTTCCTGGCGTCCAGTTTGCATCACCCTCCCGGGCGTAAATGTGGAGGCAGCGATCATGGGAAATGAAGTATGGAGGGACTACAGAGCGGCGACAGATTATTTCAGCAGCACTGTGGAGCAGGTAAGTTCACCAGCTCCAGTGCTATAAATGATCTACAAGCTGCTCACACTGAATTTAGGTGATGTAGATCATTCATAGGGCTGGTGCTGCCAAAATGATCTATTAAACAAAAGTATCCATTATCCGAAATGCTGCCGGTTCCAAACATTTCACATAGGGGATACTCAACCTGTATCTTATTTTTAGTATTCTTTCATTGACGTATAAAATGCCTACAATTCATGAAATATTTTAATTAAATAGAACTTCATTTTTTTTGCTGATAGTGGTCTTTAAAACTTTCTACTAAACTGTAAGACTCAGGAATCCTGGGTCTGTTAAACATGTCTCCATGATCCATAGGGAATTATGTACTAATTATAGGGCAGTTCAAAACCTTTAAAGCAATCTCCATGGAAACCTACAGACTGTGCGACACATTGACTCACTTTTATAAATTTGCCCCAGAATTGATCTATAAATAAATAAACGTACATCCTACCATGTATTAACATGTATAGCTTGGAGGAAAGACGTAACAGGGGAGATATGATAGAAACATTTAAATACATAAAGGGAATCAACACAGTAAAGGAAGAGAGGATATTTAAAAGAAGAAAAACTACCACAACTAGAGGACATAGTCTTAAATTAGAGAGGCAACGATTTAAAAGTAATATAGTGGATGTATGGGACAGCCTTCCAGCGGAAGTGGTAGAGGTAAACACAGTGAAGGAGTTTAAGCATGCGTGGGATAGGCACAAGGTTATCCTAGATATAAGACAGGGAACTGGGGACTAATAAAAGTATTTAGAAAATCTATGTTTCTATGTACTGACTGCTTCAGATATGCAGGGGTTACATAAAAAAAGGAATTCTTTTGCTAATCAATTACCATGGAAACCAATGGAATGTTCCCTCGGATTGCCCAACTTTCAGAACTTTACGATAGAATACATAATCCCAATTGACCTCTACACAAAACAAATTTTTACATTTTTTTTTTTCCCAGGACAAAACAAACATGACACATGATAAGTAGGAGAGCGGGAGATAAACACGACACCAACTTCATGTTACGCAACATGTAAAAGCACAAACATAGAATTTTTTTTTCCCATTGTCCTTTTAAACAAACGCATTGGGGACTTTGATCTGTTTGCAAGTCATGTGCCTTAACATCACCAGCTGATCATTAATGCACATGGCAGGCCCCAGATGGCAACAACGCTAGTGGTTAACATGCAGGCTAGGTTCGGGAACAATGTATGAAAGGTCAGATCCATAACACAGGACAAAAAGCACAGATATGATTTCAAAAGAACACAACTGTCCTTTTATAAGCAGCAGAAGCAGCTCAAAGAAAAGAAACAGCTGAGTCCTACATTATAAAGTACAAGCTTTTAACTGCTGTGTCTAACATTGAGCAGGCCCTCAACTGCAAAAATAATACCCATGCAGTCACGTGTATATAGAGCGTTTAATCCAGTGTGGATTGGGGCAGGTTGGTGATGTACACTTCTCTTTTGGGAGAATTCAATAATCCCTGCAAGTTTGTTACTCACAGCACTGCCATTTTGGATTAAAATAACCCTGACTTCCAGTGCGTCTAGTGGCTAACCATTGGCCCAGTAGCTGTTGTGGACTAAATTTCCCATGATGCACAGGCCAGCCATTACAATAAAATTGTTTAAATAAAAAAAAATAATATATATATCTTCCCACATCAACTTATTAATGAAATGTTTGCCCCCAGCAACTTGTGAGAGCCAATTAGCAAGCCCCTACAGACATCCAGTGCTGCCTCCTCGGTCATCTACCATGCGGAACCATATAGCCTGAACAATTCGGAGCCAACAGTCGTACATTTGGAATTTCCATCACTTAGATAGGTCTTAGTGTACAAACATGAGTCCTAGGCATATTTCAGCATACTAATAAAATGAGTACCTATGATTAATGCAAAATATACCACGCAAATAAAAAAAATTGGGGATAGAAAAATAAAAAAAAAGTCATAAAAACATAAAATATCAAAAGTAGCTTGGAAATTATAACCTCAAATAAATTCAGAGAAATAACCCCTTTCAAAACAAAACTTTAAATTGTACCTGTTTATCCATAACAAAACATGATTTTCTAAATATACTGAATTAGCTCTAAAAAACAAAACAAAAAAAAACACACATTGCAAGACACTTTCCAGCCAAACTATGTATTTACGTTTATTCATGTTTGCTTTGTCTACGTCCAAAGTTGTTTAAGGTAACGAACTGTAACACATTAATTCGGGTAACTCATTCAAATACTACCCGTTTTATCATTGACATTGCAACGTCTGGAATCACCTCAGAAATCTCTCACTAGCGATAAATATTAAGAAACGAAGAAAACCCTATCATATAGATTCCAACATGTATTTCATGTTTTCAAACCTTGACACAAATTGAATCAAACCGTCGAGTGCTTAGCTGCTTCCCAAAGGTCTTTTGCATATATTTTCCCACTACATAGGCAGGTATTGTAGCTTAGCCTTAGGTCAGGGCTTGACAAATGTATCTGAGGTTTAGGAGCCAGCTAAAATATCTAGGAGCCAGACAACCGCACATAAACACACGCAGTCACAGACAGACACACATAGTCAATCAGTCACATATATACACACACACAGACACATAGTCCAGCACATATACATACAGAATAAAGGATAATTTATTCTAATTTGGAGTACCAGGGTGAAAATCCTCTCCGTGCACCCTCCCCTTCTGAGTGCGAAACCCGCTACACCTTGTTTTAATACATATACATACACACATACACATCCACATACAAGGCAGCAGGTTTTTTTTTTTTTTTTTAAGTCAGACACATATACACATACACACACACACACACACACACACACACATCCAGTCCGGCACATATACACACACACACACATCCAGTCAGGCACATATATACACACAAACACATCCAGTCAGGCACATATATACACACACAAACACATCCAGTCAGACACATACATACACACACACACAAACACATCCAGTCAGACACATATACACACACACACAAACACATCTAGTCAGACACATAAATACACACACAAACACATCCAGACACATATATACACACATACACATCTAGACACATATATATATACACACATACACATCCAGTCACACACATATATACACACACACACACACAAACACATCCAGTCAGACACATATACACACACACACACAAACACATCTAGTCAGACACATAAATACACACACAAACACATCCAGACACATATATACACACAAACACATCTAGACACATATATATACACACATACACATCCAGTCACACACATATATACACACACAAGGCAGCAGGGTTATTTTTTTAAAGGAAAAAAAAAAGCTCACATATCAATGTCCCCTCTCCCTGCTATAACACATGAATGCAAGGGGGGGGGGGGGGGGGGGGGCGCGTTCCAGCCTCAATGCAGGGAGGGGGGGGGTTGTTTAGGTTGTTGGCTCTGGAGTGGTATACTCACCTTACTTTAAAGAAACCACCAAAAAACCACACTTAAGGCAGCAAGATGAGCTTAAGAAGCCATGGAACACAAGAGGCATGCAACAAGACAAACAGGAAAGTCTGGGGTGGGGGGGGCATGCAACAAGACAAACAGGAAAGTCTGGGGGGGCATGCAACAAGACAAACAGGAAAGTCTGGGGGGGGGGGGCATGCAACAAGACAAACAGGAAAGTCTGGGGGGCATGCAACAAGACAAAAAGGAAAGTCCGGGGGGGGGGGGGCATGCAACAAGACATAAAAGGAAAGTTGAGGGGGAATGCAACAAGACAAAGAGGAAAGTCTGGGGGTGCATGCAAAATAAAAAAACAACCAGAACAGCCAAGCATTATGAAACTTCACAGACGTACCTCATTAGAAATATTTCAGGATCAGAGAAGAGATATTTTCTTACTTTTACAATGACCTTTTACGCGACCTACTATTCAGTGTCACGACAAATGTCATGCAAATGTAGCATATCTTTGTTTATTTTACGGAGAGTCAAACTGTTCTTATTAAAGGGACTGTCAAGTGCCCAAAATGCATCTTCCAAATATTAATGTGCTTTCAAAGTACTTTAAAAAGCATTTTTTATATTTTGCATTGCTTAAAATATAACATACTTACAGCTAGATGAAATTGTGAAATTAGTTTGCAATAAACCAGGACTGCCCACACTAGCTAAGTAAAAGTGATTTCTGTTTTTTTTTGTTGAGGGAACCAATGACCCTAATTTTTATTCAATCAATGGAATTTCCTGCCTCTCTAGTGATGTCATCAGACAATGTGTTGCACTGTTAAGAGATCCTACTCTGTACAAGAGCAAGGTCACTCAGAGTCCACACAATATAATCAATTTGAGGAGCACAGGAAGTGCATAAAATGAAACAAAAAAAATGATATCCTCAGTCTATATAATCGCTGCTGCCGCACCACAGTAAACATGCCGAGTAATCGCTGGGGAGTGCTTGAGTCATCTATTAAAAATGTTATTTATGGAGAATACCTGCATCAAATCACACTGGAAAAAAGCCTGTGCACTATACAAGCAGTAATCTTCATCTTGCACCAAAGTGAGTTTGGGGACTAGACTGTCCCTTTAACATTCCAAATGACCCTCTGGATTTTAGTAGTCAGCTGCCAAAAAAATTTGAATGAAAATTGTAAAATAAGATACATATGGCCTGATGATAGTGTGTATGTGGCCATAACCATTACTATACATCAAGAAAGATCAAGATGCTTACTGTTCGACCCAAGCAGTGTCAAAGCACAGTCTATAGTGTGCAAACTCCATGCAAAGCACGGTAGGAAGAGATTGTGGTAGTTAGCCCTCCATCTTTGTAGTTTGTGACCACTAGACGCTCAGTCTAGAGGTTTTATGTGGAGGCATATCAGCCTCTATTAAAAAAATTAGAATCTATATATTTGGGTTAAGAAATACATAGCTCGCACTACCATTTTGAAAAAGATGTCTTTTCAGAAGACAGTTATGAAGTCTAAGGCTAAATAAGATACATACAACCCAAAACAAAATGATCACCCCAGAACTTTCCATTTTGCGTGTATTAGGAACTCTACCGTGATGTTGCACAATAGTCCAAAGTCCTGATTAGTAAAAAAATAAATAAAAAATAAAAAGTATTTATAATTTATCTTAGAACACCACATCAAATTACAAAACCAAAGTGTCCGGCACTGACGATTCCACCGTCTGCCTGACCCATCGGGATTATCGGGCATTAAAAAAAAATCATTACTAAGTACTAAGGTTCCAGACTTAGGAGACACCCAGTAGTATTCCCCAGCTTTCCCTTGTGTGAGAAAGTGCAGGGAATACATACATATCAGCATTTACAGAGACATCATATGTAATGTGGGGAAAGTCAAATCAATGTAATCCAAATCAAAATATTTTATTCAGCACCAAACACCATTAAGGGGAGGCCATGCATAACCGGCATAGATGGACAGCCAGGCATTACCATCTGTACATTACAGGGCCCTATAATGTATTCAACTGGACTGCGAATACCCATGGTGATCTACACAACTCCTCGATGTGAGCACTGGTTGCTGCAGATAAAATGTTTTCAAACATGTTACTCATATTTAAGGACCTTTTACATGTGGTAGTATTGGTTTTCTCCTGAAATAGCCTAGCGCTCATTTTAATATTTACGATAATTGTACTCTGATGCACATTAAGGGTTTTGGTGCTTTATAATTTTTTTTTTTTAAGCTTAATATGATTGTGCTACGAACAAGCTACTCTTGAAACAAACATAATAGCCCCAAAAAAAGAGCAAGGCCTGTACAAGGTCACCAGCGTCTGTGGCAAGATCTGTGAAGGTCCGTCATTAAATTAGAATCAGAAAGACAGTAAATGTGTACCCTGAACAACCTTGGTGCCTGATACGTAACATTAGCGTAGGTGTATGTATCAAAAGCTCCAGGGCCAAAGTGGAGCTATCGCTATAGACACAAAAAATTGCTCTTTATACATATCACAGAGCTTATTTCTTGGAAACAATGAGCTTTGCTTGAAATGTTCACTTTCCTAGCTTCATATAGGTCATGATGATCTGCAACTAGCATATAACAAACCAAAACTTCAACAGAGAAAGTATACTCCGGTACATTACAAAGACAAAAGGCCATCAAAACGTCATAACAGATTTACATCAATAAAATTGAAAGAAGAAAGCATGGCACTCAAACTTTCTAACACATAAATTAAAACCTAGAATATGATGCTTAGATAAGTAAAATAGCATTTTATCCACCCAGGTTATTTTTCAACGGATTTTCAAAAACCAAGTGGAATTAATTGTAATTTTAAAAAGAAATAGGACTGAGGTGACCATCTTGGAATGCTGCCCTCCGAAATATTGAAGTTACTCAACACAAATAATTTGAACAGTACATCTGATACGGTTTAGTTTCTTGCATTCCCCGGTCTTGCGTAGACTAATAGAGAGTGAAAAGACATGGGAAGATTTCCCAACCAATATCAACAAGAAGTCAAGGTAGATTACAAGATTTTATTTCGGAATCACAAAAAAAAGGTATATTCATGTATTCTCTGGTTCATCCTGGAAATTCGATTTTTGCCCAGCATCCATGGGATGATACCTTTCCCCAATTTAATGCTCCTCATTGTATCAATTTTAGGTGGATGAAGGGCTGGGTTGGGTTGACCCCATTGGAAATTGAAGCTGAACAATATTCTACATTGTGCCCACTTTGCCATTTTAGGTTATTTTGTTCATTTTAAAACCATTACTAGAAAGAACATTTGTTACAAATAAAATATTTGTTTCCAGCATCGTTTTTATTTAAAAACTGATATTTACTAGCTCTAGAACATTAATGCGAATGTGGTACAGGTGTTTGGAAGTCATTCTTCTTTGATATTGGCAACATTGAGACTGTATCTTGTGTTTTACAATGATTCAGCATTATGGCGGCCATGATTTAGCTTCCAGCATGATAATGTTTTTATTGCCGGTTATAGCACTTTAAAATGACGTTACTGTGCAGCCATCAGGTTCGTATCATACACAAGGAAAGTCTCGGAAGGCCAGCCATTTCTAATTTACTAGGATTTATTTCTATTAAAAGAAAGTCACTTTTCACTGAATCCAAAAGTAAATTCTACAACTTATTAGATATGCTTGACCTTCTGTGCGGCATAGAACGGACTAAACCATATATTCTAACTGTTTGATCTTTGTAACATTCATCTTCAGCCACTGCTCCAATATTTTTCGGCTGAAGAAATGTACATTAAGCAAGGTCCTTGTGGATTGGAGATGGGTAGTGAAAAGTCTTGGCCCCAGTGCCCCGTAGGGAGCTCTGGCATTTCTTTGTGCGAGAACTTCACACCGTGATCAATCTCTCTGTACCAAAGGGATGACTGGCATTGTCCGACAAAAGAAACGGCCACTTTGGATCAGGTTACACCGTATAAAAATAATAGTTTCCAGCCAAATAAAGCAATGTTCAAATCAAGATTCTACAGAAGAAAGGTGATGGAACATTCTCCTTCATTACGGATCTCCCCTTGGTTACTAACCAGTCTTTCTTTTACTAGGAATTGTTCTATTATCTTCTCATTTCGCTTACACATTTTGTCTTGTTAGATCTATCTTCAGAAATGGATCTTCTGACACATGCACAGTGATTAGTGACACAGATATACCATTTGCATCATGTGCTTCAAAATATTTCACACAAAATTTGCATGTGAAATTCGTCCAATATTTTGGTGCCTGGGATACTTAACAGAAACAAGCAACTTACTGGAGCTGTTTTGGTGAATTCTTAAATACGTAGGGATGTCTGGCATGTATAAAAGAGGAACATGCGCTTCTGTACAATCCAATTTGGCATGGCATCAGACAATTGGAGTCAAATATATACAATTCAACTCTGCTACTTTTATAAATGTTTATTTGTATAAACACTTAGACAATGCCTTATGCTGATATTACTACTGCCTTTCTAAACCTTTGATCCAGCACACTCAATTTACTGGCAGACCCCTGACCTAGTACACTCATCAGCAGACCCCTGACCTAGTACACTCATCAGCAGACCCCTGATCCAGCACACGCTCCGTTTACTGGCAGACCCCCGATCCAGCACACGCTCCGTTTACTGGCAGACCCCCGATCCAGCACACGCTCCGTTTACTGGCAGACCCCCGATCCAGCACACGCTCCCTTTACTGGCAGACCCCCGATCCAGCACACGCTCCCTTTACTGGCAGACCTCCGATCCAGCACACGCTCCCTTTACTGGCAGACCCCCGATCCAGCACACGCTCCCTTTACTGGCAGGCCCCCGATCCAGCACACGCTCCCTTTACTGGCAGGCCCCCGATCCAGCACACGCTCCCTTTACTGGCAGGCCCCCGATCCAGCACACGCTCCCTTTACTGGCAGGCCCCCGATCCAGCACACGCTCCCTTTACTGGCAGGCCCCCGATCCAGCACACGCTCCCTTTACTGGCAGGCCCCCGATCCAGCACACGCTCCCTTTACTGGCAGGCCCCCGATCCAGCACACGCTCCCTTTACTGGCAGGCCCCCGATTTAGCACACTCATGAGCAGGCCCCCGATTTAGCACACTCATGAGCAGGCCCCCGATTTAGCACACTCATGAGCAGGCCCCCGATTTAGCACACTCATGAGCAGGCCCCCGATTTAGCACACTCATGAGCAGGCCCCCGATTTAGCACACTCATGAGCAGGCCCCCGATTTAGCACACTCACGAGCAGGCCCCCAATTTAGCACACTCACGAGCAGGCCCCCAATTTAGCACACTCACGAGCAGGCCCCCGATTTAGCACACTCACGAGCAGGCCCCCGATTTAGCACACTCACGAGCAGGCCCCCGATTTAGCACACTCACGAGCAGGCCCCCGATTTAGCACACTCACGAGCAGGCCCCCGATTTAGCACACTCACGAGCAGGCCCCCGATTTAGCACACTCACGAGCAGACATTTAGACACTCAGTTTATTTGCAGTTATGGCACATTCACCAAGGGTGGACCCCTTGATTTGGCACAGTGGAATACATTTTAAAAGAAGAAACCTTTATTGTATTAATCACCAACCTCCTAGATTAGGTTTGTGCTATAATTTCCTTCTAAGTAGATTATGATCCTCATTGTTTCTCAGTGTTAGCCAGCCAGAGGAACTGGCACCAGTGACGGTTGTTGGTGCTGGGACAATTGCCAGGAACACTATGGGTCATGCCAGGCAGTGATATGTTATCACAAGATTACAGCAGACGCAGGTGATACCCAAAGAGAGGATCACATTTTGCATAATTTAGCCAATAGGTTATTTGTCTGTGCAATGCCCAATGTGCTTAACACGTGTGCAATACAGTTTTGAAATATGTTTATACCCTAGTTTTCATTTTAATGTTTTTTTTTTAAGTGCGCAGTTGTGACAATAAGGAATTAAGGGACAATTTCACAATGAAGTCCGAGGAAATGCAACATGGGAACAGAATACTCCACAGTGACCAATCGCACCTAGAGCTACATTGATAAAACCAAGTCTCAAGGATATAAGTCCTCTCCAAGATGAAAAATTAAAAACGATCCTGGTGAAGCTTTGTGTAGGAGTCGTCAGGTGTCCACATGGGGAGACCAATACCAAATCAATAAAGCGAAGTCAAAAACAACGAGCGAGTAGAATCATTCAAAGCACTACACTAGACAGCAGCGGGTCAACTCCGTGAAGAATTAAGATGGTACAGGACAATATAGAGTATGGCCAAACAAACTGCTTAATCCACAGAGCTGAGTCACTAGTGTCTGAAGTAGTGTTTAAGTACTACCGTATTTGCTCGATTATAAGACGAGGTTTTTTTCAGAGCAAATGCTCTGAAAAATCCCCCTCGTCTTATAATCGAGGTCTCTTATAATCTGACCTCAAATTGAGGTCAGATTATAAGACATGGATCCAGGTCCCCAGCAGAGCTGCAGGGGACCAGGATCCCCCTCTCTAGCAGCAGGGGAAGTCTGCGCAACGTGCGCAGACTCCCCTGCTTCCGCCCGGCACGACCGCCGGGGCTTCTATGAAGAAGCCGGATACTTCCGCTTTCGTCACAGAAGTCCCGGCGAGCGTGCCGGGCGGCAGCAGGGGAGGTCTGCGCTCATCGCGCAGACATCCTCTGCTGCCCCACTAGGCACCAGGGAGAATCGGGCAGCTGGGGGATGTCTGCACGATACGTGCAGATATCCTCCATGCTGCCCGACACGGCAGACTATTATGACGGACAGCTGTCCGTCATAATAGACTGCCGTGTCGGGCAGCATGGAGGATGTCTGCAAGTATCGTGCAGACATCCCCCGGCTGCCCCCACTAGCCACCAGTGATCAAGGTAAGGGGAAGGGAGGGAGGGGGGGCAGAGAGACAGGGGGGGGGAGGGAGGGGGGCAGAGAGACAGGGGGAGGGAGGGGGACAGAGAGACAGGGGAAGGAGGGAGGGAGGGAGGGGGACAGAGAGACAGGGGGGACAGAGAGACAGAGACAGGGGGGAGGGAGGGGGGCAGAGACAGAGACAAGGGGAGGGAAGGGGTTAAGAGACAGAGACAGGGGGGAGGGAGGGGGGCAGAGGCAGAGACAAGGGGAGGGAAGGGGTTAAGAGACAGAGACAAGGGGAGGGAAGGGGTTAAGAGACAGAGACAAGGGGAGGGAAGGGGTTATGAGACAGAGACAAGGGGAGGGAAGGGGTTAAGAGACAGACAAGGGGAGGGAAGGGGTTAAGAGACGAGACAAGGGGAGGGAAGGGGTTAAGAGACAGAGACAAGGGGAGTGAGGGGGTAAAGAGACCGGCAAGGGGAGGGGGGAGAGAGAGAAAAATGGGGGCAAGGGAAAGAGAAAGGCAGCATTGGCACATAAAAAGAAATAAAAACTAGAAATACATTTTTTGATATCATAATTTTTTATTAAAAAAGCAATTTACATGTGAATATATACAAGTTTAACTTTTTTTTACTATAGGGTAGTCTTATATTCAGGCTTTTAGTTTTTTTCCTAAAGGAATATCCAAAGTTTGGGGGGTCGTCTTATAATCGAGCAAATACGGTATATCATAGATGCCATCATAGCATATCAATGGCTAACACTAGCATATCTGTCCTGCATATTGTGTATTTGTGGTGATAACACACAAAAAGAAAAGAAAAACCCTCTAATTTGTACAAATCTGACCCCCCTCCCCCTTGATCTACATTTTAAAACACAGTTAAGGTGGCACATTTTAAAACCATGCCATTCCAGAGGGGAAAAAAATGTTTTGAGATTACAATTTTTCACCAAAATTCTCTGAAATTGGATTAAAGCTTTGTATTTGGCTCTACACAGCAAGGTAAAATCGTTTACTATCTTTTTACCATTCTTATATAATTGCACGGGTGATTGTAACTAGGAACTCATAACTTCAAAAACAACAAAAAAAAAACAAACACATACTATTTGGTTTTTAAAAAAAGGTTACACTTTAAAATATGCAAATCAGAAAATTCATTAAAAAAAATAATGTACTGAAGCGGATATCTTATATTTAGAATGAAGTGCAGTACTTTAAAAATAGCCAAACGTAATGAGAAGCAAGAGGGGTCAATACAAATTAAGTCTATTGAGTTTTTGCTTAACTTAAAACTATTCCTTAGCAGATGTTTTGGCTGTAGTGCAGGAGCAGTGATTTGTGTAGTGATATTTTACAAGCTCTGGGAACGGTGCCCCCACCAAACCGAATATCCTGTAAAAGTGATTTGGGCGCCTGACAAGGCCTATTTAATCTAGCAGACAGAATGTTAACCATATAACCATCTGATAAGATCTCCTACCTCTAGAGATTTCTAAATATGGTGCTATTGATTAACCTTCCATTAATATGCCATTTAAACAAAAGCACATAAGTCTCTAGACATCGATACACACATGCAGAAGCATATATTATTAAGTAGAAATTAGGAGACAGTCACAAATTATTACAAACTGAGGAAGAACAGTGCACCGTAAAATGCGAAATATGGACAGATCTAATTCTGATCTCCTCTATCTCAATAAAAGGAGGGCTGAAAGACACCGGTATGTAGAACAATAAAGTTATGGAACTCACTGCCAAGAGAGGTGGTGCTATCAACTACAATAGCTGCATTTAAAAATGGCCTTGATGTTTTTGGGGTTTTTTTTTTTTTTTTTTTTAAGAAAAGCAGGACATACAGGGCTATTTATAATAGAATAGACATTAATAATAGAGCTTATTGATCCAAGGAGAAATGGGATTGGCCTTGAGGAGCCCATCAGCAGTATCCCATAGAAATGCTTGGAGATGCCCAAAGAATATTGGCAACATGTCAGTGATATCATCGGTGACATCACACAGCTGTTCTACCCCTACAGTCCCTAATGTCACACAGAGCAAAACGGGTAGGCAGTTACTGGCTACAGAAGTAAACTATTATTGCACATGCTCAGTGCAGGGTGAATCAGGGCATCTGCACTTATCCTCTTGCAAGGTTTACATTTACTTTTGTTTATAGGAAACTTTGAAAGATATCACCAAAAACAACACTGCAAACAACAAAAACTGAACAATGTACATGTTCAACACTACAGTAAAGGTTTAATTGATGCCAGGAGTGTCCCACTACGGTACAGGGTATACTCACACTTCCAGGATTGTAGACCGATACTGTGTGCCAATTGTTGCCCACATTACATAGGTGTGCCATGCCATATCTATATGGAAGACGCCTTGTAGAAGGCAGAGGTCCTGAAGAATAACTAGCCCCTTCAAATAAAAAGGACTTCATTTTAAAGTTACTACGGCAAAGAGGTGAGATGGCTCTGGATTTTTTGATTTATTTTTATAAGCACACTGGAATCTTGTGTCTTGCAGAAGATACCAGGTGTATTCAAGAACTTCAGGCTTAACAATTAAATACAGTGAGCAGTTAAAGTGTTCATGTAGGCAATATAATGCACAATTTACAACAACAAAAAATAGGAAAAGCTTTACTTATACTAAAAATATATAAAAGATTCAAATTCAAAAGTTCAAATGTTCAAATACTGACAATATCCATTTTGATTCTTAGGAAAATGGTGACTATTTAATTCAATCAATCCAGTCTATAGTTGGCTTCAGGCCATGCAGCTAATGGAATTGCCTGAAAAAAAAAAAAAAACTTTAACTTTAGGGGCTGTTCTGGAATATATTCCCAGCTGCAGCCAACAATGAGATCAACACAATTTCACCTACACAGCCTTTGGAACCGATACCAGACATGTCCCATCTAATTGAGGGTATCATATCAAACAACTCCGGTCTATATGCCCTTCTTTAAAACACTATAGATCCAGTCTCCAAAACTCACATTTTCTAATGAAGAAAAACAAATGGAGAGTTCATATTACAATTTATCCCTCTGACAAGATTTACACGAATCGCATAGCAGGTGAAGTATTTATTATGCACAAAAGGTATAGCTACGGGCAATTCATAGACCAATAAAGGAAAACCTTTTACATTATAGATGCATGAATGTCCCTAGTAAGCCGAGCAGTCTCACCATAGTCGGATTGTGTATCAAGCAGGCTTGGTCATATTACTATGTTCTAGAGCAGGGATAGGCAACATTCAGCACTCCATATGTTGTGGACTAAAATTGTCTTGATGCTTAACCAGCAATACGGCTGTTAGAGCATTATGGGAGATGTAGTCCACAACGCCTGGATTGTCAGAGTTTGCCTGCTCCTGTTCTAGTGCCTGAAGCTTATGCATAGCTCTATGGATGTTCTTCTTTCCTGGCTCAAAAATAATAATAATTACACTACACTGTGGCATTGAGGAAATCCTGCACCCACCCTTCTGGCCCAATCCTCTTCCCAGAACCCCATCCCAAAAAAAAAATAATATATAAGATAATTTGCATTCCAAATACGTATTTAGAGCAGAGGTAAAACTGCAGACGACTGAGTGAGAATCAAGAACAGATAACCTTAAAAAAATAAAAATAAAGTGGCAACTGGTCATATTACTGACTGAGCACGAAAGCTTCTAGAGGCAGTCCCCCCCCCCACCCCCCCCCCACTTGGAAGTATACCAGTAATTTAATGAATTAAGGACTATGATGAGGTACTGACAACTTACAGCACAAAGTATACATCTAACCCAAGTATTCATTATTCTAAGTGCATTTACTAACAAATGATTGATGTGTTAGTAAGATATTACTTATTTACAGCCAGCGGCGTGTTAAACCTCCAAGTTCAAGAGAGGTATGCATTAACTGGCCTGTCTGTTTGAATGGGCAAGTGCCAGCTCCACTGAGTAGCCCAAGCTTTGCTTGCGTGGACCTGCATGGAAATGGGAGCTCAGCTTCACGGCCAGCCAATCACTATATTCGCAGAACCCCAATATGTCCCCAGGAAATTCTTAAAGAGTCAAATGAGGTTTATATATAGTACCAAATGTATAGATACTGGACCGAAAGTACCCTTTTAGGTTTCCACAGCGCTTGTACGCTGCCACGGCCGCCAGCTGTCTCCTCAGCATGGTACCTTGAAGAGTCCCAGGCCTTCATTCACACCACTGGACCACCAGAATACCTCCTCCCTAGACAGGCAATGTCCCTCTTGCAGTTTGAACTACATGTCCCATGTTGCAGATGAGGTGGGCGGGAGCAGTTTCATCGCTCGCTCACTGACCGTTTAGGATATTGCTTTAAAACTTGAACTGAGCAAGTAGTAGATAGATTTCCTCCCGAAACCGTATGGACATTAAAATGCTCTGTTTCACTTAAGAATTGTATAAAACTATCTTCTAATTACTTGTTTATTCCGACAACCAAACATTTTATATCTCAATCCTTATCATTGACTGTAATCTCTAATGAAAAATGGCAGAAATACGTCACTGAGCTGCAGCATGGCAGATGCGGAATGGGACACTCCCTCGCGGAACTTTGAGCGTCTGACAGCTCATCAATATCAGGCGCTCAGTCGATGCGGGTTAGTTTTAGGGGGTGCAGAATAGTTTTAGGGCTGATTTAAGGTTATTATTAGGTTTTGGGGTTAGTTTGACTCAGGGGTGAGGTGGTCCTTTTAGGGTAAGAGAGTTAATTTTTATTAGGGGTGTTAGGAATTGGAGCTGACCTGTAAGCCCCGAGCAAGTGTCCTAGACCCTGGCTGATCATATCTGAAACACAGAGGGGAGGTTACAGCTAAAGGGGGCTGCATGAGACGGAAAGAAATAAGCAGGTTGTCTATACTGCTGGATTAGGTGCTAATATTAACCAGCTCTATGCCAATTAACAAACTCCATACCCAAAGTAAAACGTGGGAAACTGATATTGCAATTGCTACATCCATTAGTTTTCCTGATCACTATGCTGTCATGGGGTCACCTTGTACATTTCTAATCTGTGTCTTCCCATCCTGACAATTAGAAAACCTTTGCGGATTTGTATTTTTTTTTTTACCAGCATATATAGGAGAACCCAATCCCTCAACTCCATTAAGTACACAAGTGTATTAACTCTTCCAGTGAGATGATCACTGTACAACTTTGTCAACCTCTCTACAGCTCAAAGGGTTAATCCGCTGCTTTGAGTGTTAACAACATTGCACCGGATTATGTTGAACTGGAAAGAAGTGTTAAACAAATACACTATGAGCTTTGCATGTGTCAGTTGGGGATTTTATGAACATTGCACTTGGCCAATAGGGAGCAATACCCTGCTGCTGAAATTGCTTAACATATGTGCCGGTGGTGCGGAGCAAACCAGACCTTAATACAGGGCTCGACAAACCCCGGGCGCCAGGTCGCCATGGCGACCTGGAAATTGAGCCTGGCGCCCGGGGGCCGTTACCCTAATGTTCCCCTTGCCGCTGCTATCCGTTTTTTGCAGCGCGAGGGGGGGGAAGTCTGTGCGGATTGCAAAGACAGCAAGCTCCGCCCCCTTGCGCAACGCGTGTGAGTGCTAAGTGTCGTCACGTGACAACCCAGCACTCAGCTGAAAGAGTAATGAGGATCGGCTGCAGCACGAATGTTCCCTCTCCCCTGCAATGAGGTATGTAGCAGGGAGGGGGAACATTCGTGCTGGAGCCGATCTTCATTGCTCTTTCGGCTAAGTGCTGGGTTGTCACGTGATGACACCCAGCACTCACAAGTTAAGAAAGGGGAAAAAAAACTTGTGTGTGTGTGTGAGGTGTATATGTGAAGTGGGAAGGGGTGTATATGTGAAGTGTGTGGGGTGGGGGGGTATATATGTGAAGTGGGGGTGTGTATGTGTATGTGAAGTGGGTTGGCGTGTGTGGGGTGTATATGTGAAGTAGGTTGGTGTGTGTGTGTGGGGTGAATATGTGAAGTGGGTTGGTGTGTGTGTGGTGTATATGTGACGTGGGTTGGTGTGTGTGTGGTGTATATGTGACGTGGGTTGGCGTGTGTGTGTGGTGTATATGTGACGTGGGTTGGCGTGTGTGTGTAGTGTATATGTGACGTGGGTTGGTGTGTGTGTGGTGTATATGTGACGTGGGTTGGTGTGTGTGTGGTGTATATGTGACGTGGGTTGGTGTGTGTGTGGTGTATATGTGACGTGGGTTGGTGTGTGTGTGGTGTATATGTGACGTGGGTTGGCGTGTGTGTGTGGTGTATATGTGACGTGGGTTGGCGTGTGTGTGTAGTGTATATGTGACGTGGGTTGGTGTGTGTGTGTTTATGAATTGCGTGTATGTTTGCGTGATTGTCTGGCTCCTAAAATTGTTTTGCTGGCTCCTAGAATCAAATTAAAAATTTGTCAAGCCCTGCCTTAATAGATACATTTGGATTTACCCTCTGCTGTACCTCGCAGCAGTTCCTGAGGATCAGTTAAGGTCCCCCTTGCTGATCCCATGCAAAATACAAGGGTCTCTCTGCCTTAGGAGAGAGAGACAGTCGATGACCAGACCAGGTCCCCTGCTTCCCAAGGAAGCATGGAAGCTGCCAGTCAGAGGATGAACTGATATGTACTATCAGAAGTGCAAGCCAGTTTATCCTCACACGCACTGACCTCACACGCACTGAACAACTAAACATTTTACTTCTTATAATAGAAGCACAAATGAAAAGTAAAGTTTAGTGGCTTTAGAGGAATGACTGCGCTATTTTTGATCGCATGGACAAGCTCTCAATTTAAGTTTTATTCCTTTTTTCCGCGTTGTTTCTTTTCTTTTAGAAAATAAAACCTCCAGTGATATATATGGGGGAAAGCACCTGTGAAAGAATCAGCTTCTCATCCTCTAATATTTAGGAGCAATCAGGCTGAGGTTTCAGTAACCAACAACTAACAATGAGAAGAGCATCATTTACATATTATTCTTTCAACAGCTTTATTGTGTGTCGACCAACCGGCAAGTGCATACATACGTCACAAAAGAGGTTATGTACAGGATATAGCCCCATTCCTCTCTAGCTCCTGATTGTATTAATCATGAGTTACGCTTTGGTTAAAATCCAGAAGTGCGGGACTGGTACCTATAACGCAGACTCCCACCACATGCAGTGTTTATCATTAAACATTGGTGGATGCTGCGATCTCGTCACTTCTGGTACCATTCCCGAGTTGGCCTATTTTATACATAGCCCCTGTAATATGCATACACTATATGGATACCTGACATTACACCGACAGGGACGTTTAGGACATTGTATTCTAAATACATAGACATTAATATGTAGTTGGTTCCCCTCCTCTGCAGCTATTACAGATTCAACTCTCAGGGGGAAGGCTTTCACAAGAGTTTGTAGTGTTTCTGTGGGAACTGATGCCCATTCATCCAGTTGAGCAGTGATTCTCTAACCTGTGATTCTCTAACCCCCCCCCCCCCCCCCCCCCGTGAGACAATGTTTGCATGTTCGGAATCTAGAAGTACACCAATGTATAATGCAAACAACTGACAATAGTCAGGAATTTCCGCTACCTCTGCCGGTCCAGAACATCTGGGTTTTAGATTGAACTACTCGTTTCATTGTTGGAAGGATCAATCCACAGCGATAGATTGAAAAAAAAGTACATAAGTAATACAAGAACTTTTAAAACATAAACCGGAATAAATATATTTAGTATCACATTTAATATGTATATTATAAACATAACACTTTTTCCAGATTGGAGTGAAACTGTAACAAGCTTTTAAAAACCTTCGTATTAGGAATTAAAATTGAAATAAAACAGCTGAGAACATATAAAAAGGTTCCTGTCAGGTTCTCAGCCAAACTGAATCTATATAATGCAGCCAAGCACAGCAGCACGCTATACTTACCCCCAAAGTTTGTTTACTGGTCCTGTAAATGATCTATTCCAGTGCACGGCATAGCTGTATGCAATCAGGAGAGATACACACGGCAGCCTTCACAACCATAGCAACATACTGTTAATACATTTACTGACGATTCGGCTTGCACAATGTCCAGCAGAGCTTGACAAGTTTAATATACGGTAACTAGGAGCCAGCTCAAAAATTTAGGAGGCACTTTATATTTGGTAGCAGTGCAACAAGATGTCTACGTTTTGGACAGAGGTTTTAGGAACTGATAGGGACTTCATTATAAAATGTCCAGCTCCACACGCACACCTCGCATTACTAGATATGCATATCACAATTTCCCAAAAGAATAGCCAAAATTACTGCTAGTGGCAGCAACCTAGCAAAACAATGAAAACCATCCCTGGCTCCTTCTAGACTATAAGAATGTACGAAGCATGGTCCATACCGCAGCTAACCAAGTCAATATTGTTTCTAATATCCATGCAACACATATTATATACCATCTTTAGCAAGAACAGGATTCATTCTAGGAATACCAATACCTCAGCACTATCAAGTACTAAGTGACTCCTAATCTTCAGGCCAAGTACCCCTCATCAGTGATGATCCGAAAAACCACTTTTTTTTTTACATTGTGTTCTTTTGTTACAAAATCTTAGATAGATTGGCACGAGTGAGTGCTTGGCTGGCAAGTCTGGGGATGCACTGGTAAGTCTGAGGACAGATTAGCAAATCTGGGGACTAAGTATTCTAACACAGGGCTCGACAAACCCCAGGCGCCAGGTCGCTATCATCGTGTTGTCCTTGGCAATGGGATCGTTTTTTCTTTTCTTGATTCCAGCAGCGGTGAGCGAGGTAGCAGAGTGAGTGCACTGGCTGCACAGACTTCCTGCTCCGCCCCCTCGCGCACCGATTTAGTGCTGATCACCTGGGAGGATAGCAGGGAAGCTGCTCTGTACCACCGGGCTGCAACAGAACAACCCCCCCCCCCCCCTTCCCAGCATTGAGGTGTAACAGCAGGGAGGGGGGACATTGATAGGTGAACTTTTTTTTTTTTCTCTCTTTAAAAATAACCCAAAACCTGCTGTCTTGTGTATGTGTCTGCCTGGATATGTGTGTGTGTGTGTGTGTGTGTGTGTGTGTGTGTGTGTATGTGTCTGATTGGATGCGTTTTGTGTGTATATATATATGACTGGATGTATGAGTGTGAATCTATATATATATATATATATATATATATATATATATAATTTATATTAGTGTGTGTGTGTGTGTGTGTATATATGTAGAAAAACAAGGTGTAACAGGTTTCGCACTCAGAAGTGGAGGGTGCACGAAGAGGACTTTCACCCTAGTCCTTCAAATCAGAATAAAGGATCCTTTATGGTGCAAGTATATATGACAGACTGTATACCAGGGCTCGACAAACCCCAGGCGCCAGGTCGCCATGGCGACCAGGAAATTAGACCTGGCGCCTGGGTGCTGTCAGCCTCCTGGTCCCCTTGCCGCTGCCATCCGATTTTTCCGCAGCGCGAGGGGGTAAAGTCTGTGCCGATGGCCGATGGCACAGACTGCAAGCTCCGCCCCCTCGCGCAACGCGTGTCTGAGTGCCGGGTGTCGTCACGTGACATCCTGGCACTCAGCACGCCGACCAACGGAGTTAAGCTGCAGCATGAATGTCCCCCTCCCCTGCAGTGAGGTAAAGCAGCTGGGAGGGGGGACACATCAAGAAGAAACCCCAAGAAAAGACTGTGTTAGGTGGGTGTGTGTTTGTATGTATTGTAAAGTAGGTGTGTGAGGGGTTTGTATATATGTGTGTGAGGTGTTTGTATATATGTGTTTGTATATATATGTGTGTGAGGTGTTTGTAAATATGTGTATATGTAAAGTATGTGTGTGTGTGAGGTGTTTGTATATATGTGTGTGTGAGGTGTTTGTATATATGTGTGTGTGAGGTGTTTGTATATATATGTGTGTGTGAGGTGTTTGTATATATATGTGTGTGTGTGAGGTGTTTGTATATATATGTGTGTGTGTGAGGTGTTTGTATATATATGTGTGTGTGTGAGGTGTTTGTATATATATGTGTGTGTGAGGTGTTTGTATATATATGTGTGTGTGAGGTGTTTGTATATATATGTGTGTGTGAGGTGTTTGTATATATATGTGTGTGTGAGGTGTTTGTATATATATGTGTGTGTGTGAGGTGTTTGTATATATATGTGTGTGTGAGGTGTTTGTATATATGTGTGTGTGAGGTGTTTGTATATATATGTGTGTGTGAGGTGTTTGTATATATATGTGTGTGAGGTGTTTGTATATATATGTGTGTGAGGTGTTTGTATATATATGTGTGTGAGGTGTTTGTATATATATGTGTGTGAGGTGTTTGTATATATATGTGTGTGAGGTGTTTGTATATATATGTGTGTGAGGTGTTTGTATATATGTGTGTGTGAGGTGTTTGTATATATATGTGTGTGAGGTGTTTGTATATATGTGTGTGTGAGGTGTTTGTAAATATGTGTATATGTAAAGTATGTGTGTTTGTATATATGTGTGTGTGTGAGGTGTTTGTATATATGTGTGTGAGGTGTTTGTATATATGTGTATATGTAAAGTATGTGTGTTTGTATATATGTGTGTGTGTGAGGTGTTTGTATATATGTGTGTGTGAGGTGTTTGTGTATATGTGTATATGTAAAGTATGTGTGTTTGTATATATGTGAAGTAGGCGTGTGTGTTTATGAATTGTGTTTATGTTTGCGTGATTGTCTGGCTCCTAAAAAAAATGTCTGGCTCCTAAAATCAAAATAAATTTGTCAAGCCCTGCTGTATACAGTCTGTGTGTGACTGCGTGTGTTTGTGTTTATGTGCAGTTGTCTGGCTCCTAGATTTTTTAGCTGGCTCCTAAAACTCAGATCAATTTGTCAAGCCCTGTTCTAACATAGTAAAAAAGTGACTTTTTTGCTCTATGTAGTAGTTGCATTTATTCCACTATAATTCAGAGTGATGGGAGGTTTTAGTATACACTTATCAGCCATAACATTATAACTACCAACTGGTGGCAAGCCAGAGGCAGTGTGATGCTTTGGGCAATGTTCTGCTGAAAAACATTGGGTCCTGCCATTCATGGTGATGTTACTTTGACACCTACCAGCCCTGGAAATAATTGTATTCCAGCCCCATAGCATCACATCACACCAATGTTTGCAATGGGTAACCTGTTTTTGTGTGTGTGTGGTTACTGGGGAGCTTTACAGGTGGTGTGTGGGCATTGTGGCTGAATGAGACATGGAGGGCACATGGCATGTGTAATTTGGTCTCAAGTTTCTCACACAATATTGTCTGGCTCCCAACTTGTCTTGGCTCTTAGAACTGAATTAAATTTGTCAAGCCCTGCGTATGGCAGTCCACAACTACAGGGCGTCATAGGCTAGCTTTCAGGGAACTAGTGAAAGCAAAAATAAATATTTATTTTTCCTTTGTGTTTGAATCCTACTTAATGCATATCCTCCCAGCCACATCTCAATATACCAGATGTCCAGGGCATGGTGACTTCATATGCCAGCTCCATACATCAACACACCTCCAGTAAGAGACACATAGGATTATATCAATGTCTCACACATGTAAAGCACTGTGCCACTTGGGTTGATGTCTGGTCACTATGGCAACCTGGCACCCACGTGTCAGTTATTTAGAATCATACCACCACATAATATTTACATAAATGGTGCACATTAAATAAGTCTTAACATATGATAAAGTTTCAAAAAGCTGTGTGTATGTTAATAAAAGGAGTTCATTAGGAGACATTTCAGCCAGCGCTATAAATTATCTACATTACCTAAATTCCAAGTGAGTCGCTAATACCGTTTTTGCTCGAATATAAGACGACCCTGATTATAAGACGACCCCCCAAACTTTGGATATTCCTTTAGGAAAAAAACTAAAAGCCTGAATATAAGACTACCCTATAGAAAAAAGTTCAACTTGTATATATTCACTTGTAAATTACTTTTTAATATTCAATAAAAATGATATTAAACAAATGCATTTCTTGTATTTATTGTGCCAATGCTGCCTCTCTCTCCAGACCCCCTGCCCCCAAACTTTTCTCTATCCCCCCTCTCTCCCTCCCCCCTCCCTCCCCTAGTCTCTCTCTCCCCCCTCCCTCCCCTAGTCTCTCTCTTCCCCCCTCCCTCCCCTAGTCTCTCTCTCCCCCCTCCCTCCCCTAGTCTCTCTCTCCCCCCTCCCTCCCCTAGTCTCTCTCTCCCCCCTCCCTCCCCTAGTCTCTCTCTCCCCCCTCCCTCCCCTAGTCTCTCTCTCCCCCCTCCCTCCCCTAGTCTCTCTCTCCCCCCTCCCTCCCCTAGTCTCTCTCTCCCCCCTCCCTCCCCTAGTCTCTCTCTCCCCCCTCCCTCCCCTAGTCTCTCTCTCCCCCCTCCCTCCCCTAGTCTCTCTCTCCCCCCTCCCTCCCCTAGTCTCTCTCTCCCCCCTCCCTCCCCTAGTCTCTCTCTCCCCCCTCCCTCCCCTAGTCTCTCTCTCCCCCCTCCCTCCCCTAGTCTCTCTCTCCCCCCTCCCTCCCCTAGTCTTTCTCTCCCCCCTCTCCCTGTTCTTTTTATGCAGGATACATGGCTTTTATTAGTTTGTCTTTAAAAAGAAAAAGGCCGTTCTAATGTATAAAATGAACAAAAGGACATTACTTGAAACAGAGTTTCCACTGCTACAGGACAATGAAAATTTAATTTCTAATACCGGTAGAATCTCATCTGAACTAGAGCCAGAAGCCGAGCTGAAAGGAGAGTGCAAAAGGACAGTTCAGATGTCTGAAGCTTACAAAAGACCAAGGCATGCATTAATAATACACCAGGAGCTCATTCTACAGCAAACGTATCATCAACTGGTCATCTTGCTGCGCTTGTTCAAATCTACCTTCTTTCAATCTGGTTAGAAAGACTATACCTGCCAGCATGCATACTGACCAAATAAGCCTATGTCTCTGTATCAGTCCAACTGGTGATTCACTGTGCACTCCTACAAGACATACAATTATTTTCGAACATTATTTATTTTTAGATACAGAACTTCCTCGCCACTACTGACTAGGATACACATATTCTGTTTACGGACAGGGATAGGATTAGGATTGCCACGTATTCATTATGGAACTGGACAGTCCAGTATTTAGGATCTATGTCCAGTAAATAAAATAAAGGCAATACTAGATATTTCCATTGCTTTCTATGAGAGGATGCAGTGATGGTTTTGTGGAGTCCAGTATTTATAGCAGAGTCGGCTAATGTAGCCAGCCCCATCTGGCAAACTGATCTATGATTGTAACTGCCCCAAATGTGTCCTGTGCCTTAATCAACTTCACAGCTTAGCCAGTATAGCAATATTAGCAGTTTAGATGATTTCCAAACATCTAAAGTCTGTAACTGTACAACTGTACTAAACTTCATGTGGTGCTTTCTTCTAGACCACAATCTAATCAACGTTGAAGTTCTCTACTACTACTCTGACATAGTAAATGGAACAGGATATGGCCCATTAATGGTTAATCTTGGCACTGAAGAAGGAACTACTACACTAGTCAGCATTGAAGGACAAGTGAAGGCAACACATTTACCAATGTTCTGTTAGATATTGTTCATGCTGGACTTTGTGGCAAGGTCCACAGAACATCATTACATTGTCTGTCGCAGACACTGGTGTCCTTGTACAGACACTGCCTATTGCTGCATAGAGCAGTTCAGAGCTGTATCAATGGGTTCATGTTCCAAATTAAAGAAAATAAAGACTTGTTACACCAGTGCTTAACAAATCCCAAAAGCCAGGGAGACATGGACAGCGCCCTGTATTTAGCACCTTTGGCAACACTTGCAACGGGGTGGCTATAAATGAAAAATAAATAAAAAAAACAACAACAAAACACACTTATAAGGGAAGAAAAAAAATGTAAAATAAAAACTTGGCAGCAGAGGTACTGGCTGGGAAGAGTAAAAGATCTCTCATCTCCCTTCATAAGCTTCTCTGCGGGAGAGCAGGCAGCTGGATGGGGCCAGTCCCGGATGTGCCATGTAGGTGATGGGGCCAGTCCCGGATGTGCCATGTAGGTGATGGGGCCAGTCCCGGATGTGCCATGTAGGTGATGGGGCCAGTCCCGGATGTGCCATGTAGGTGATGGGGCCAGTCCCGGATGTGCCATGTAGGTGATGGGGCCAGTCCCGGATGTGCCATGTAGGTGATGGGGCCAGTCCCGGATGTGCCATGTAGGTGATGGGGCCAGTCCCGGATGTGCCATGTAGGTGATGGGGCCAGTCCCGGATGTGCCATGTAGGTGATGGGGCCAGTCCCGGATGTGCCATGTAGGTGATGGGGCCAGTCCCGGATGTGCCATGTAGGTGATGGGGCCAGTCCCGGATGTGCCATGTAGGTGATGGGGCCAGTCCCGGATGTGCCATGTAGGTGATGGGGCCAGTCCCGGATGTGCCATGTAGGTGATGGGGCCAGTCCCGGATGTGCCATGTAGGTAATGGGGCCAGTCCCGGATGTGCCATGTAGGTAATGGGGCCAGTCCCGGATGTGCCATGTAGGTAATGGGGCCAGTCCCGGATGTGCCATGTAGGTAATGGGGCCAGTCCCGGATGTGCCATGTAGGTAATGGGGCCAGTCCCGGATGTGCCATGTAGGTAATGGGGCCAGTCCCGGATGTGCCATGTAGGTAATGGGGCCAGTCCCGGATGTGCCATGTAGGTAATGGGGCCAGTCCCGGATGTGCCATGTAGGTAATGGGGCCAGTCCCGGATGTGCCATGTAGGAGATGGGGCCAGTCCCGGATGTGCCATGTAGGTGATGGGGCAAGTCCTTAATGTGTAATGCAGGTGATGGGGCAAGTCCTTGATGTGTAATGCAGGTGATGGGGCAAATCGGACGAGGAGTGCCTGAATATAAAAATCGTCCCTAGGGCATCACAAAACCAAAATTCACCACTGGTTATGATCCCCTAACTACCGACTCCTAACTTTGATTGTTTAACAAAACTCTACAAGAAAAAAGTACCATTTACATGGTGCGTACAAATAATTCGGCTTTGGCGGTCTGCTGAATTGGTCTATTGGGCTCCCAAAATCTAAAAATTTGTCAAATACCATATTTGACAACCACAAAAAAAAAGTTGCCCTTTCACAAATGTTCCACGAAAACCTAAATGCAAACCAATAATACTCGAATGGTAAAACAGTTGTGCATGATTAATTTTCTAGAAATAAAGCCAATATGACAAATCAATAATTATGGTCAAGATAATTTGGGAGGTCCAATCCCCAGAAGAAGGGCATAAAGGTAACATTTTCAAGTTAGATATTGCACACACAAAAAAAAACCTGGAGCAAATAACCACATTTATTTTTTGTGTGTAATTTTAATATTGATTTGTTTTTTTTCCCCCGACAGAAGCGATCCTATAAATAGAGCTGGCTGCTTATTTCTACCCAATGTTTGTAAAACCTCATCACTATTCAAAGCAGCCGTTATGATCCTATTTAAACAATGAGTATGAGATATAACCCACCCAAGTAATGCTCACATTCCATTTTCAGTATCTGTAATATTACACCCACAGGAAATGCACTGCTGGCCGATTTCCATGAATCAAATAAATCTATTTGGTAGGAAATCAATACAAACACCGATTAGCGGTACACAACACTAAAGCCAATGTCAAGGTAAATGGAAAACCCTGCTATTATTGTCAAATGAAATCCCCGAGTAGTGCTCATTTCAACAATTGAACACAAATTCATATAAATAAAATATATCTTTCCTCTCCTGTTGACCCAAACCTGTCCCTGCTCAGTTTAACAAACATAGGAAGGAACAAAGCTTCCAGGAACACAACAATGTCTCCCCTTTATATTTTTGTCTCCATAGATTGGTAATAAATGCCCAAATATTGTGTTCTTATTGCCTGCTAAAAATGCTGGATCTGGAGAGAGAAACTCCATGTTTTCATCTATAGTGCAGAGGAGCCTCGTCCCTGCTCATTTCACATACCACGTCCAGTGGTTTTGCAGAAGACTTCAAGGAAGCAAGACTACCAGACGATGCAAGTCATTACTTATTTTGTGTGGCAACCGAGAAGTAGAGTTAGCCATAACCTGCACAGACATTTTATGGAAGTCCCTATGTTTTGTGAGAGTCAGGGAGTACAGGGCACCTGATATGACCTACGATTAAGCAGGGTTGATGTTCCAGGAGGGATAAGCCAAATGGCAAAGGATTTAGCTAAACTAGAAAGATGGTCAGAGCTGTGGCAACTGACATGTAACCCCATAGTACGTCCTGTACTAAACAGCTCATCGCAGCTCCCCGCGATGAGCTGTTTTCGGATCCCGCTGCAGGCACTTACAGTGGGATCCCACCTGTCAGTCTGACAGGGAAAATGTAGCCGGTACTCAAAGCGAGCACCGGCTACATTTTGCTAAATCGCGCTGTGCCCGAACTTCCGTGTTCGGGCACGCCTCCGTGACGTCACACGTGACGTCCAGAGGTCTCGTGATTTTTTGGCAGGGACCCACAGGGTCTATTAAGACCCTGATCGGGTCTCTGCCAGAGTTTTCCTGGCTACCGATCACCGGTGGCCAGGAACAAATCGTGACGTTTTGGTGCTTGCGTCGTTTGGGAAGCAAGCACCATGCGTCACGAAGGGGTTAATGTGGACAAGTCCAAGATTATGGACCTTGGGCGTAAAAAAAACCCCAAAAGCTATAGGTTCTTTGACGGTCCTACCTCAACATCTGAGGAAAGGGATTTAGTAGTAATCATTTCAGAGGACTTAAAGGTAGGAAGGCAATGTAATATAGCAGCAGGAAATGCTAGCAGAATGCTTGGTTGCATAGGGAGGGGTATTAGCAGTAGAAAGAGGAAAGTGTTCATGCCACTGTACAGAGCACTGGTGAGACCTCACTTGGAGTATTGTGCGCAGTACTGGAGACTGTATCTCCATAAGGGTATTGATACTTTGGAGAAAGTTTAGAAAAGGGCTACTAAACTGGTTCATGGGTTGAAGGATAAAACTTACCAGGAAAGGTTAAAGCATCTTAACATGTATAGCATGTATAGCTTGAAGGAAAGACGTAACAGGGGGGATATGATAGAAACATTTAAATACATAAAGGGAATAATCACAGTAAAGGAAGAGGAGAGTATATTTAGAAGAAAAAACTACCACAACTAGAGGACAAAGTCTTAAATTAGAGGAGCAACAATTTAAAAATAACATCAGGAAGTATTACTTTAGAGAGTGTAGTGGATGCATGGAATAGTCTTCTAGCGGAAGTGGTAGAGGTAAACACAGTGAAGGAATTGAAACATGCGTGGGATAGGTACAAGGCTATCCTAGATATAAGATAGGGCCAGGGACTAATGAAATTATTTAGAAAATTGTGCAGACTAGATGGACCGAATGGTTCTTATCTGCCGACACATTCTATGTTTCTAAGTCTGCTTTTGCAGATGAAACGTGTGATTGGCACAGAGACTTCTTTTTTGGGAATATATGTTGTTGATTCCTTCACCAGAAACGATAGCCATGAAGCAGCGAGTTGTAATCTGTACCTTCTCACAGTAAGGCAGCCCAGCAGCAAGAGCCATCAACCACACTTTGCCATGCTACAGATCCTGGCCAATTAGCCACCTGTGGCTATTGGTGATTGAGTAGTCAAGTTTGGAAGCTACTTGCCCTGCTTTTTCAAACTTTCTAAAACTTGCATATCAGGAAAATAACAAACCCCAAAAAATTTAATAATTAAGTAATAAATTGTTTTAGCAACATTTGGAACAACATGTGGATACTGTGGGATGTAGCAAAACAGCTATGTTTATTCACAATAACTTGATGGGGGGGCGACGACACATCCCATCAGGTTAAGAAGTAGTTAAAAAGGCTTCCAAAGCACTCCAGATAGAAGTGTTCAATAAAAGATCTCTGTAATCCCATAATCAGTCTGTGTCTGCACATACAAAATGACACTTATGGGGAGAACAAGAGTGGATACAGAGGACAGATGGAAGTACTGACTACTGTCTTTTGTTTGGAAGATTACAAAGGAATATGAGACTTCCAGTCACTTTCCTGGATAGCCTTAATAGACTGCAGCATTTTACACCCACTATAAAACCTCACAATGCTGGCCTACACCATCATCCCTAGATATAATCAAATATAAAGAGCAATAAATACACAAGAAGTAGAGACTTGCTCTTCTCATGTGCATTACTGTGCAATGTGCCACTTCACTTTCAACATTAACTCTCTGAGAACCAGAGCGCTCTTTGCATCGCAAAAACATTAGTTCGGTCTGGGTCTATAAACCATTTATCTTTGACACTTGCTATAGGGGATGTTCCACCAAGTTTGTTTTCTCCAGGTTGTACATGTTTTTAATATGTGTGACATGCATTTATTTTTAACTTTAAAACTATTTATTTACAGTTCTCATGTAGTTTATCATTGAAAATGTTACCTAGGCCTCAGTTCAGTGACAACCCATAAAACAGTTATCAATTACACTTTCAGTGTTTAAGATAGGAAGAATTGAGAAAGAAAAAAAAAACCTGTTGTTTTTTCTTTACTCGATACAGATTTGTTTTAAAAATAATAATAATAATAATAATTCGGCCACCGTAGGTGGAACTGCTGCTTTAATGACAAGGAGTGATATTGTGATTATATTATACCCTTTAGTAACCTGTGGCCTTCCAGCTGATGGATTGCATCTCTGTCCCTCTTGACAGATCATGGGACATTGTCCACTTGCTGGAACATACAACAAACCCTCTCCGTGTTCACCAATACTACCAACAACAGTAAGGAAGCAGACAGGCATGTGATTGGACAGACAAGCAGATAGAAGCATCTGGTTCCAATAAAATGTTTACACATGTCCTGGAAGCAGAAAGACTCTAGTGTTGTGTTGACAGCCTGATTGCACAGGTCACAGGTCAGTGACACTGGATATATTGCAATAATACAAAACACAGCTTAGTAGTATACAGGGGACAGTCACAATGCACAAGCAACCTGCCAGACTAACCGTTTAGGGTGGAGCAGTTATACTGTGGAGAGTTTCAAATATATATATTTTTTAAAAATGCTCAAAAAATGGTTCATTATATACATGGTCTGGGAGAAAGGCATCACCAAAGGTGGCACATTACTTCCTGTGACAAACTGCAAGGAATATAATAAACCTCTATAGCATGGCAGCTGTAACAGCTTATAAAGGCGTGAACAAATGTTTTTTAGATAACTTTAGTGTCATGTAATGTAATTATAAGAAACAGAACCATCAGATCTCACTTCCCATCTCTGCAAATAAAGTGTGTTACAGCAGTTGCCATAGCAACAGTACTGCCTATATCACAAGCCCTCTTGATTGGATGTCATTGAATATAGAGGCCCTTGTGAATTCTTTTCAAAGCAAATCCATAGGAGAACTGTAAATAGTTTCAAAGCAAAAAAATGTGTATTTTACATAGATTAAAAAAACCCCATGAACAATATACAGAAAATAAACTAGGTGAAACCTCCTTTTAACTGCCTTGCTGAATCAAAACTCTGAATACTATCAAGAGAATTGCTTCTAAAATTCAGCAAGACTGTCAAATGGGTTAGTTATTATAGCAAAATACAATAATAACACTAGGGTACGGACAATGTTTTCATCTGTAATACAGACAGTGGATTTGGATGCTTTTACTTTAATGGTTTTTAGCATAAATTATTAAACTGGTTCATGATAGAGCAGAGCAATTCATTAGACTAAATAAGTCCAAATAATAAAATTACACTAGAATACAAAGAGTTACCAACATATTACTTATCTGCAAACAGACAATAGCTGTGAACAGTTTGGTTCCCATATCAGCCTTCCAGATTTTTCCAAGTGGCACTTGGTAATATTAGACTGTGAGAAGTTGCTAAAAACCAAGTGCCTTCCCTTCCAAATGCACACCTGTCCTTGTGAATGCTACAGGTAAGATGATACATTGCATGGGAAGGAGTAAAACACATGGGTTATATACAGCATGTGACTACTTTTTTTTATACAACATGCTAATAAATTCTGGTACAATAGCAAACTGCATGCAAGTTAAGCAATAGAAAAGCGAACAAAAATATTGCCACACTGTGATACAGTGCAGATGAGGCCCTCATTACATTTAAACATGTAATGTACATACATATCCAGTAAATAGCTCCAGTGTCAGAAACATCATATTTGATAAAAAGGACAGCAGAGATACACCCACAATCAGATAAGATAACAGATATATTTTAAATTAACCGGTAATTAAGCCAACAGATTTATATATTACAAGCATTTTTAATGCACATACCCTTTCACTGCAGGCATATTTACAGAGCATCATATAATAAAGTCCACTGCAGAGCCTTCTTCAGCTTTTGGTATAATTACATTCGCTGCAGACCCGAATCCAGTTCCTAATACAAAAGCCATCATCCACAGACTGCACAAAGCTCACGGTTCAATAACATTCACTGCAGACCCCCAGAGACACAATGACACACAGTGCAGATCCTGATAGGATATGTTCACCGCAGCCACAATAACATTCCTTGAGTACAACTTAACATGCCTTGCCAGAGACCTCAATAAATAACGGGAAAATATCAGATTGCTATAATAATATATATATATATATATATATATATATATTATTAACACAATGACATTCAACGAAGCTCTTGACATGGATCATAATCTATTATTTGTAGCCCGACATATACTGTGATAAAATAAATGTAAACAGACATTCCGACCCGGATTTCGACATAACAGCAATGCAGACCACCTTGTCGATCTTTATAATTGGATCTTGCATGATCCTGTGGAAGCATATTCAAGGCAGATCTTAATATAGCTTATGATACAATAACTTTCACTGCAGAGCCTCGTTGTGTGTGACATGGTGGAAAAAAAAGTGATCATTGCTAGACTGGATAACACACATGGCACAAGACACAGCAACACACAGTGTACATGACAATAGCAAGGCATACTGGGTGCTGGGGATAAAAGCAGCTCTGGAGCAAAGTTCTAAAAGTGGAATCATCTCCATGGAAACCAATGGAATGTTCGTGCTGATTGCTCCACTTTTACAACTTTGCACCATAATTGCTCGTTCTACAGAAGGTAAGAGCCCCGGCATTGTCTCTGTAATGCACTCACATCAGTCACATTTGTCGGGGCCAGTCCCCGGGATCCCCATACAGCATCCTGTATTTCTCCAGGTACCAGAAATGGGGAACAACAAGGTTAATGTCAGTCTGGCCGAATCAGGTATCCACCATCGCCTCTGTCCTGTGTGTCCCTCCTCCGCCGGTGGCACAGCCCTGCTTGCAGGCACACCGGGAAACTAAACAACAGACTGACTCAGGCCCCCAGGACCCGGAACAACAAAAAAGCGACCCGGAAACCCGCAAAGCCCCCTCCTACCGCACTGCGAGAAGGGAGAGAATGAGAGGGGCCTTCCCGGCTGTGTATCAGCCTCCAGCCCACACCCACTACACTCACTGCCGCCTGCGTGTGTACAGACAGCTCGAGAGCTCACAGGTCCCGCCCAAATCACCCAGTGTCACCGCCCTCTGTATCAAGCCTAGGCCTGGCAGTCTCAGGGAGCTCTGCCTGGCCCAACGCACCACGCCCCCAGATCGCAAAACCACGCCCAAGTCATTATGTAAGCCCCGCCCCGACTCCAAGGCCCCGCCCTGGAAGACAAGTCTCACGGTGCAGTGTTTGTGTCCCTAAACTTCACCGCATAGGCCAGGGTGAGTAAGAGGTTTATGATGATCGTTCTCGGTCTCCCTCTTCTAATAGGGACAGTTGGGGGAGAGACTGGTCCGGAATCTAATCATTACACAGAGAGTAGGAGTGCCCCCTCTCACCCCCTCCTTAGTGTTAACCACTTCAGCGCCAGTGAATAATACCTAACTGTTAGCATCTAGGTTATATGCATGGGTAGTCAGGCATGGACAGTGTGCCTCAGGTTAGCCATTACTGGATTGATTCACCCCAGGTTCACCATGACGTATTGATGGTGGCCAGTTTCCACATGCATGCTTTGACTCTGAACATGGGTAGCAAAGCATGGACATCTGAAGTGGTCTCTGTCAAGAACACACTGTGACCAAGGGACTGTACATGTGTAATTCGTTAGAGTAATGACAATTAGCAACTTTCCATACAGCAAAAAAAAAAAAACAACTAAAACTATAATATTTTTACAAAGGGGAGTGAATATACATTTTGTGCTGTCCAGCTAGATTGACAGACACATAGAATGTGTCGGCAGATAAGAACCATTCTGCCATCTAGTCTGCCCAATGTTCTAAATAAAATATATTGCTATATTAGTAATGCATGATATAGTTTATGCTCTTTATTGCTCCGCTTAAAGGACAACTGTCATCAAAAAATAAGTTTGCATCAAGTGTAGGCATTTTAAATAGAAATTCTTTAATATAAGCACACAAACTGAGTAATTTACTGAACCTTATTTGCTTGTATAGTTCTGTAGGGGGCAGACATACATCTTGGGACAGATTGTCCTTTTGAACAAAATGCCAGCCCCCTGATAGAGCTATACGGGATCGATAAGGTACTTAATTTATATTCTTTTATTAGAGCATTTCTATTTAAAAGGCCTAAACTTGATGCAATCTTTCAGTTAAACATAACTTAGTTTTTTCCGATAGTTGTCCTTTAAACCATGACTCTTCCGTTAAAACATTGTAATTAATCTGTCTTTTAGGACCCTTGTTTGCTTCCTACTTATATAAATAAATAGTAATATTGCATTCTATCTGTATATTCCATTGTTTTTTTGCAGTGCGTTGAATAATTAATGTTGTCAGAATATTCTATTCTCTTTAAAATCCAGTTACTGAATATTGTTTATTTACCAGGTCCAAATGCAGTGATGTTTGTTTTTTTTGCTGCTGACAGATCCTGAGTAAATGAAACCATAATTTACTGCATCATTATCTCCCTTCCCTTGGGTTTGTATTTGCCAGGTTGTTTTACAGCAGATGAGGATCTGGGGACCTCTCAGTGATCTTGGCAGATTGTATATAACCGATAATCAAAGAGGAATCCAAGCACACTGAGGTGAACTAATTGTTGCTGTTAATTCCAGATGCAGGTGGGTGTGTACAGTTTGTCTATAAACCTGCACACACAGTTATATTATTACAGTCTGTCTCTCTTGCCTTGCAACACTTAATGCAGCAAATGGAATCCTATATGCAAAGAAAAGCTAAAGGGGAAATATTAACATGCAAAAACACAAATACCGTATTTACTCAAATATAAGACAAGGTTTTTTTCTGAGCAAATGCTTCTTATATTTGAGGTCATTTTATAATCTGACCTCAAATCGAGGTCAGATTATAAGACTGGGATCCAGGTCCACCGCAGAGCTGCAGGGGATCTGGATCCCCCTCGCTAACCGCTGGAGGATTTCTGCGCGATACGCACAGACATCCTCTGCTGCCGCCTGGCACGACCGCCGGGGCTTCTATGATGAAGCCGGGTCCTTCCAGCTTCATCGTGGAAGTACCTGGCAGCAGTGGAGACATTCCCCGGCTGCCCCCACTAGCCACCAGGGAGCAAGAAACAAGGTGAGAGGGAGGGAGAGGGGAGAGAAAGACAAGGGGGGGGGGGGGGGGGGGAGAGAAACATCGGGAGAGAAAGACAAGGGGAGGAAGGGGGAGGGTGAGACAACGTGTGAGGGGGAGAGAGATAACACTGGGGGAGAGAGAGGCAGCATTGGCACATAAAAGGAAATAAAAACAAGAAATGCATTTGTTTAATATCATAATTTTTATTAAATATTAAAGAGAAATTTTTTTGAGTGAATATATACAAGTTAAACTTTTTTCCTATAGGGTAGTCTTATAGTCAGGCTTTTAGTTTTTTTCCTAAAGGAATATCCAAAGTTTGGGGGGGGTCGTCTTATAATCCGGGTCATCTTATATTCAAGCAAATACGGTAATACTTCCATGAAAAGAATAACTGCAGAGAAGATCTCCCCTAAATCTAATAGGGTTAACAAATAAACAAACTTCACGTCAGGCTGGACAAGAAGTAATAAGCGGATGTTAGAATCAGCTGGGTTTTTTAGACCCTCGGTATTGAATGGTAGGTATTGGGAACTACTCAATAACCAGAGTTATTTTATCTGTGGTCATTGAATACCATAGACTGCAATATAAAATTTGCGTTAAACCAGTGATAAATCACATCATTTTAAAGAGCCCAATATCACACAAAAATATAGAGAACAAAATAGTGTGGACTGTGATTCAAGACACATTGCACCATGTGCATTAAATATACAAATGGTAATTACTTATTTATTTACAAGCAGGACACAGACAGTGGTAGCCAGAGCTCTCACCCTCCCCTGACATGATTTTAGAGTTGCAGTGTAAAGGATGTTGTTGTCTGAGTGGTGAGATGATGGTAACCATACTGGCCAATGCATTTCACAAGCCTTCAATCTCACCTTCCTCAAGGACAAATAGTATTCAAAAAGTTCGATTTTTCAAATTTGTAGCGTGTAAATGAGTAGATATACACGTCCAGGGGGTATACCTAATTTTACTGGTACCCAGTGCTGAATGGACAGTTCCCCTGTATAGACCCCCAGCCCTCCTCAAAGCACAAAAACAGGCAAGTATCCCTCCTTTCACAAGGAAAGGGGGTGGATCATTAATGACACCTAAGCATGCACCCGATGGCAATATCTCATGGCCTTGCACAGTGTGCTTTGTCTATGAGGTTTCAGTGCCCTGAATTTACCAGAGCTAGGGTATGAGCATAATCCCTAATAATGCATGTTGTAAATCTGGAGTAGTGACCTTGGTCTGCAAGAGGTGCTTGAGCGGTAATGTGTGAGTTACTTGGAGTAGAACACCACGACCAAGTAACTGACCAAATAGTAGTAGTAGTTTTCATGTTGTGGATGGGCTCGGTGTGCCTGCGCACAACTCAGTATCTCTGTTTGTGCATTTTGCAAATGTATGTGGGGGAAGGGCACTTTGTGAGTTTTACTAGCAGGAGTAATAAGACAAAGCAGGGAGACTTCTATGGACTACAAAAACAAAACAACAAGTGCGCTTTACATATACTGTGGAATAATATAATACCTTTTATATACGTGAGTGAAAAAACTTAAAAGTGATAATGATCCGGGAGAGATATGGTCTCCCTTAGGATTTTGCACTCACAGACTTTAAGAATAAGAAATGCTCATCAAGGGAATATCCAGGGAGAGATCAGGTATTGCAGGTCTCCTCAAAAGCTCCAAAGACAAAATGATGGAACAGCAAATGAGTGGCAGAAAACAAATTTAATAAAAAGAACGAGTAACTGCTTACATGAAGGGTTTCCTTAGAACTGCAAGGTGGGCGCCACACTTCCGTCTGTATAGGGAAACAAGCTTCCGCAGTGTTCTTTAAAATGTAATAAATTTGTTTATTTAAAAGGTATTATATTATTCCACAGTATATGTAAAGCGCACTTCTTGTTTTGTTTTTGTATTCCTTTTGTATATGTGTGGTTTAGGGACACACTAAATAAGTGCAGCTTGCATTTGATTAAGCGCTGGGTTAACCCCTTTTGATTTCTTGTAGACTTCTATGGAGTGTAGGCCGGAATTTGTTGTATGTAGTAGGGAATTTCATAGATGGGTGTGTGTCTTGGCACAGCCTTTCCAGAAAGTGTGCATCACTGTTAATGTGTATTTCATGTGGACAGTATGGCCACTGCTGTAGTATTGTTAGCTTTTTATGGTAGACTGTTTCTCACACTGTCTGGGGATGGACTGTCTGCTCTGTTCAGGGGAGTGGTTGACGTCTTTTTCCTGTCACAGGAAATATTCATGTGTAGCCCCTTTCTTTCAGCTCCGTCAGTAATTTCTGTCAGATGTGAGAAGAAAAGAATCAACAGCATGTGAGATATACATCAGGACAGGGTAAGAGGAGCAGATTTACACCCTAAACATGAATGTTCACAGCATTGGACAAAAACAGCTGCCGAAATTTCATGGATTTCAAAGATTTAACCCAGACAGATTGCTTATTCCTTATACAACCTGTGCTAGTTTCTGAGTCTGAGATACACAGGGGGTACAGTGTATGTCCTTTGATTTGCACCTGACTTAGAACACTTGTGTCTATTCAGCAAATAACATACATGTTACAGTTTCTAACTGGGTAAATTACCTGTCAGATCTTCAGAACTGTGCAATGGAACCCCCCTTGTTTTGTGTGTGGTTGCAACTTTCTGACCAGTATTAATGAGGTCATCAAAATGAGACTTCTGATGTCAGCTTTTCTGCTCACAAGTAAACAAACCTTTAGCTAAAATAGTGTGAACTGTGTAATGATGTAGAAGTTTTAAAATATTTATTCAAAACACTGAGATTGCACAAAGTACATTTAAAATACAAAGGAGCTTCCAGTGTACCTGTTGTGCAATTTCACGGTAGATCATATTTTGAGGCCATAGAGTAGTTATATGAGCACTTCTGTCTCCTCCAAACAGCACACACTTTGTACACTTCCCATGAAAGTTTACGCTGCCCATTTTGTAAGATATTGTCCAGTTGCTAAAACCTTTAGCAACCTGTACATTGTAGAAGCTACTTTGCTGTGCAGCCAAAAATGTATTTTTTTTTTATGCTTGTAATGTTTAAGTATTAATATATTTTTGAATGACTTGACATAAAACAAAATCAAGTACATTTGATCGATAATAGCAGAATAACAGACAAGGTTTCTTTCACAAATATTAAAAGTTCTGCATGTGAATTTGTTTTCTTTTACTTGTTGGTTACATTCTTCTATGGAGAAGGATTTGGCTGTACTTGTTGAAAATAGACTATACAATTGTGCTCAATCACAGGCAAATGCTGCAAAAAAAGCTAAGTTGTTAGCATGTTGGAAGGCGACTAAATCTAAAAATATTTGTGCCTCTTTCTAAATAGTCTACAATATGCAGTGCAGTTTTGAGCACTAGTACAAAGAAGATCATAATGGAACTGGAACAGGTTGAGAGACGCACTACAAAAATTATTAAATGAATCCCAAGAATTTTGGTCTAGCTGCTGGGTTTATTCAGTAAACAGGGAATTGTGGTTGAATTATAACAAACTGGGCACATTAAGATGCAGGGACAGTATACGACTCCTGATCTTGTGCAGAACGACTACTATGGATAGAACGCTGAACGAATGACGCTGACTGATTGTCTCCGAGCAGAGATCTTATTAGTGCTGCCAGGGGTCATTCCAAATAGGAGGTACCAGGAGAGAACTGAAGGTCACAGTTCTAAAGGTCCTCAAGTAATGTCAACAGATGTAGCCAACAATTAACTGAGTCAAACAACATGGGAACAAACACAAGGAAGTAAATTCTTTGTTGGGAAGGCTTTATATAGCACAAGAGCAGTTTTTTTTACCAGGATTGAATAACACCTGGGTAGCACTTGAGAGAGAAACAAGCAGAGGATCCAGAATGCTACAGTTTAGGCAGGAAATACAGATTGCAGGTGGCATCCTGGGCAAGAGCGGGTACCAGGAAGTCAAGGTTCAGATCTGTTGTCAATTCACTTTTTCGCAAATACATTACTATCCATATGTGAATAAAGCACAAGATGATGGTATTTTAAGTCCCACAGCTTTAATAGTTTTTTTTTGTCGGGCAGGAATTAGGAGGCGGCTAGCTTTGTTGTATTCAGAAGTGTTTATAGACTCATTTTAGGACGGAACACTGCTGTCCACGTGAATTGACTTTATTTCAGATACTTTTAAATCTTCTTACATCTGATTTTAAGATTTGTTTGTCTTTTTTTTTATTAGTCATTTTGAGGCTTATAAGTGAGGACGTGGGTTGTAACGTTTAGACGTGGCACTGGTTTATTTTTAGGGTGTGCTTTTGTTATTGATCAAGAGATTAGCGTGATAAAGGATAGTTACAGGCGTGGCTCTCTTGATGTGTGACTGGTTAGCTTTATGTGAGTGTTTATTGGAATTCACTGGTTAAACCTGCAGGAAGCTTAATGGAATTCTATCTTAACCAATTATCCTCCTACTTTTTTTTTTAAATTGAATATTTTTCAAACACTAAAATATTTGCTAGAGATCAGGGCATAATTTCAATAGGAAATTGAAATGAAAATTGAAGCTCCCCTTTGCAGGAGTTGTTGGTCTGGCTCCTTTTTCCTCACTGTAGGATGGTCCTTACTAGAATCGGTTGATTTAATTCTGCTAGTTGATATTTTACTCAGTTTGGCTGACATTACTGATGCTGCTTTTCTGTATTTCCCCTGACTATTCTTTTGTTCTATACCTCATAGTCATAGTGTGCCTTTTAAGACCTGTGGTACCTTGGGGATTTCTACGTCCTTCACTTAATCTCAGAGTTCAAACTTGGGGTACAGTTTGTTACAGGGGAACGTTTCCTTAGTCCACTAGTATTGGTGATCGTGACAGTAGATTGTGTCTTACAACCTGGGAATCCTAGATCAGCACAGACTCCCAGTGGGCCTCCTTTTAGTGCATATGGTGATAGCACCACTGTAGGGCACTATCTGTGTGTGTGTGTCTTCTTTAGAAATAACCACAACTCGCTTTACTTTAGAAGCTTTTGTAACATTTTTTTTCACAACTTCCAAAACTACATTTCTTTAACTACCACATTTCCTGGCAAAACCACCCTGGTTTGCAGTGATCTCACCAGTTTTTAATAAAGCTACTATCTTCCCACAGCCTCCAGCAATCAGAGATTTCTCTCCAATGGTTTCCCCTGTCAGTGTTTTCCAGGTCCACGTGTCCATCTTAATTAGACCTATAGTGTAAAGAGCACTTTTTTTTTAAAAAGTGGCCTGCTGACTTGCTTTTGGTTCAGATTTGATTTTTAACCCTTAGATGCCTTTCTGTAGGAAATGGTTTATATACTCTGTGATCCTTGTTCTTAGTTAGCACGGTCCTCTTAGGCGAAAACCTGTGCAGTCATTTGAATTGTCTTAAATCCAGGTACTTTATTTTTGTACTACACCCCGTATACATCAGAAAATGAAAGTAACCATGATAAACCATAAACCTTTGTAAACAAAAAACCTAGCTCGTCTGAGCACTTACTAACATAAACTTCCCTATCTGTCAAGGGTTAAACTATAAGAAAACAATATTGGTTTCACCAACCTAGTGCCTTGTCAGCTCTCTGCACTCTGGTTTAAGGCAGTCTGTTGTTTTTCAGCCTTTCAAGAGAGATACAAACAAAATCTCTCCTTAACTGCCTAGGAGGAAGGGGTTTATTCCTACTGCTGCAGCTGATTACCTGCAGCTGAGCAGTGTATTTGGAGACAAGAATAAACAGCGGAGTGGAGCACTGGCCCACCCTGCTCTCCAAATGCTTCACCCCAGGGGCCCATAACTAAACAGTAGTGTAAGTCATATACACACATATATAACACATACTCCCCCTGGGGTTAAATATCATATTCCTCTCTGAGCCATTTATTGGAGATATACACTCCCTAACAAACCACCCCTTTCATCATATCACAACTCCTATATCTCCATCTCAGCTGTCATTCACCTTCACCTGCAAAGCATTCCCCCTGTATTGATTTTCAGTGATTTTTAAATTTATTTGCCGTGTTATTAATAGTGGCTTGTATCACTCCATTGATTTTAGTCCTATCATTTATTTAAAGCTAGGAGATCCACTGAGGAGTGTAATATGGAGAAGAAGATTATTTATCTAACCACACACACTGCTCTAATTGAAATGCTAAATATATTCTCTATATGACTTCATGGCTTTGTGGATGATTATCCTTCCAAGAAAAAAAATCTGTCGAATTTATCATTTAACAAACATTAAACCAAGTGTGTAATACTGAAAAGGAAGCTGTTATAGTGTAACCCTAGACTTTATTTGTGAAACTGGAATGCGTTGTTATATGGGGTATTTGCATATGAACCAATTTTTGATAATCAGGGTGCGGGACATGAGGGTTCAGAGTAATAAGAGAGCAGGTTAATGTGATGCAACGTGACATCACACAACCTTCTGTAACCCCGCAAGATTGAGCTTCAGCCTCCCAGGTACATCTACCGGCAGTGACTGTAATTATGGAAACAAGCATGCAATTTATTTTATTCAACCCTTTTTAAGGATATTTGTGAGCAGAGCATGTCACACTTAGCCATAGATGCTCTAAGAGTAGAGGGTTAGGCCTTCTAACGCTTCAGTATCACTTTTATACACACACAAATTTATGCCACATTTCGTAAGTTAAATACTTAATTGTAACACTATTGTATAATTTTGCAGCCCTTTTTGCTTTACAGCCTTTCTTTTTGGCATTCTGTAAATTGACAATCGTTCAATACTGAAAAAATAAACATGACTGGGCAGCCATCTTGTAATTTGAACAAATTCTCACATACCCGAGCTTTAGCCTGAAGAAAAAAGCAGGCCAATTGCTGCCTCCAATCATCTCCTTCAGTATTAAATATAAATATAACCTCAGAAAATTCTAAAATGTGGAATGCAATCATTAACATCTCAGGAAACAAGGCAATATGTTACAGAAACTCAGGCTTCCCTTTCTGCAATTAAAATAATAAGTGATAAAATGTGACAAATAATCCAAATATAGTAATACCCACAACTATGTGGCTGCTCCTACTACTGCTAGGTGTACTTAGGCCCAGAATCAATATACAGTACAGGATCACATGAGAGGGGGGGATTAAAGCAACACATCATAGTGCAATATATCAGTGATAACGAATATTACACTATTTCACCCTCATGTTCTCCTTTATATCCCTTCTGCAGTCATAGAATAACGACTATCTATGTCTATTTGTCATCAAGTATTTGTAACGTTTTACATATTCTTCATTTTCACACAGGCCTCCTGAGCCCTCTGCTTGTATCAAAGGGAACCTTTCTAGTGTCATTGCCATGGGTAATCCCACAGATGGGGAAGATGTTTATGTGGCGGTGATTCGACCAAAGAATGCTGGGAGCCTCAGTTCACGAGATTATCGAGCAAAGCTGTATGAAGTAAGAGCAATGTCATGGTATGGTCCAGTACAGGAGTAAATTCAACCTTTTAGTTTCCAGTTATCTGGAACAACAATCCCCCCCCCTGAAACCCCCCCCCCGCCCCCCGTGATCCGAAGTCCGTCCCAGGGGCTGGGGACTTCATGAATGTAATAAAGTATAAAATAAGTTGTTATTTGGTGATGATACATATTTGCAGAACTGTACATATGAACATTTGTTCCTCTTACCCATAGATATTAATGATTGAGGTCCCAGTCGAAGGCCAAAAGAAAAAACGAAGGAAGATTTTGCTGGAGACTAAGCTACGCGGAGAAAAAGATCCAACGCAGGAAATACTTGACTATGTTTTAGAGGCCACAAAACTCTCTTCACCATCAAATCAAGGAGTCAAAGGTCTGTGTGTCATCCTTTTTTTTTACAGATTTGCATGTGTCTCAAAGGGCAATTAAACTTTATTATTCACTTGAACTTCTAACATATGCACAAGTGAAAAGTTAGTTTTCCTCTAGTGTGAGGAGGAACTGGCGTGTACTTCTGATAGTACACGTCAGTTTATCCTCTGACTGGCACCTGCCATGCTTCCGTGGGAAGCCGCCAGCTTGGTCTGGTCGGTGACTGTCTCTTTATGCTAGGGCAGAGGGGACCTTATTTAGGTCACCTCTGCTGATCTCATGTAAACACGAGGGTCTCTATGCTAGCAGAGAGAAACCCCTGCTACAATCAGACCCCAATCAGATGAGGGATGCAAGCCCCTGCTCTGATTCACTTTTTTTTTTGTTTAAACTCTAAAATGACAGAATTTAAAATAACAGTTTTTAAAGGTGCAGTGAATTCAATTCATGTCATGTTTTATATTTAACTTGTATTGTTAAATCTCTAGCCCGATTTTGCATGTGGCAACCGTCTTACTTTTATTGCAGATCTCACATGAGGGTATATGCGCAACAAACAATAAACTGATACAGACATTTACAGCATGTAGATATCCCAAAACGGGTGTATTTTTAACTTCTACCTGCCTCCGCTAGAAAAGCAGGCAGCGGGCTGGAGTAAGACCTGTAGATAATAGATTTTCTGGTGTTAGGAATGTAGATAATTGCATTAAAAGTTACTTCTGCCTCCCAGAAGTGTAAAACTAATCTGTCTACTGTAGATGTTCATTAAGAATTTTTTTTTTTTTTTACTAATTTAAGTCTATTCATGAAAAATAGAGAATTGCAGGGAATCGACGAGGGAATTTCAAACCTAATGCCAAATAAGCCGAGTAGGAATTTTTTTCCCCCTTTTAGTGGAATAAGAGAATGTTTACAGCTCGGCTACTTTGGCCTTAAGTTTGAAGTTCCCTTCTCAATCTCGTACAATTCTCTCTTTTGTGAATAAAGCCATATATACGTGTACATGTATAAATGCTAAATGCTTGGTACGTTTGCACCTTTAGGTAAGAGGGTTGTGTTGATGAGAAAGTTTCCTCTTGATGGAGAAAAGGCTGGCAGAGAAGCAACTCTTTTCCTGGTACCCACAGCTGTTAAAGGTACGATTTAACCCTTTCTATCCACGGTGTTAACAAAGGGCAATAATTTGTCTGAAATAAAAAAAAATTACTGGTAAGATATCAGGTAAGATTTAAGCAAATGGTATAATGTTTGTTTTTTGTTTTGTTTTGTTCTTTTTCTTGCTTCTTCCCCAAGATAATGCAAAGAGCACATATAACCCAGGGAGTCCCGGTTTCTACTGTCTCCAAGATATCATGCGAGTCTGCAGCGAGTCTAGTACTCATTTCTCAACAATCACAGCACGGATGCTGATTGCTTTGGACAAGTAAGACATCTTTTTATATATTAGATGGAGTGCTAGAACTTAGCAAGACCAATATGAAAAGCAATATCTTTTGAATGGCGCACACTAGGAACAGTGATAAAAGGTGCTTTAGAATTGTATTTTTCTGTTTAGTCTGCCTTTAAGCACCATAGCGTATTAACCAAAATATGGCTTTGTTCTCCAAATCAGCTGAATTGGAGAATTTTTTCCAATTGGGCCTTAAGTATGAAATTCCCTGCAATTCATGATCTTTAAAATGGCAGGTTATTTTGCTTAATCTGGAGACATATGGAAAGATAGATGGTCACTTTTTATTCCTCCACAATGCCAGTTGTTTCAACGAATATATGCAAGTATCAGGGGTCCTAAAACTAAACCCAGGGCAATCTCCTATAACAAGGGAGTCAGGTGTTTTACCTGACGCTATATATGTACTAAATGTGTATAGAGATTTAAACGGGTGCCTTCTCAAGCATAACAAATGCAGCGTGAAAGTGCTGCAAACACTAGTGTAGACCCCACACACAGAGTAATAATATATATAATAGAGTGTTGCACAAAACAGATTTTTAAAATTATATTCTTCAGTGCTACCTTATATGTACTAACCTACTTGATATTATATATACATTACTATATTGAAATGTAAACTGGGATTGGTTTTCTGTTTATAGCATGGGTGATATAAAGCCCCTACGCAAAGCAGATCCTTACAGTAACATTCCCACTATTTGTCCATACAGGTGGTTGGATGAACAGCACGCACAATCGCACGCCATCTCAGCCTTATTCCGGCCTTCACCCATGGAGAGAATAAAAACCAACATTACAAACCCTGCATACTCCACGGACAGTGGCCAGTCTGAACACTCAATGCACATGGGCTACACGGCCCTCGAGATAAAGAGCAAAATGATGGCGCTAGAGAAGGCAGACCTGTGTATCTACAATCCTCTGTTTGGGTCTGATCTTCAGTATACCAATAGGGTAAAGTTATTATAAAGTATGCATACCTCCGAACATTTCAATTGGCCAAAGAGGAAGGCTTTTGTGGTAGATACAGTCTGAAGGCACGTCTCTGCATGTGACTTTTTAAAGAATTTTTTTTAGGTGAATTGATGGTCTATTGATAGCTATTTAAAATGAGATAGTTGGAACTAATTAGGACATTTTTGACAGTGTTTGTGTTTAGCTGTAATTTTCTTGCTCATTTACTATACCCACACAAATTTTTTTTATTGTTTCTTTTTGTGATAAGAAGGGCTTTCTTTAGATACAAATATTCTGATCATATCATATAATTCACTATAAAAAAATAGATGGATAATGTTAAAAAAAAATAAAAAAATGTACATGAAAATATATTACACATCTACAAACACTAATAAAATATCTGCTAAATACATTCTAATATTTGTCCTGAGTTTAGAAATCGTTATTACTTGTTTTTTCTGTTGTTTTTTGCAAGGTATAGGTCAATAACTGAAAGTAGCATATTGACTTTTTTTTTTATTTTTCTCCTACAGTGACTTTTTGACCCCAACCTTAATCATCACCCTAAATCGCAATCTAACCCTAACACTAACTTAATTTATCAGACTCCTTCTAGAGGTAGTCTGTCAACAGAAGTGATCACTGACATAATAACACCGCAAGTCCAGTTTACATTTTTCCCTTAAATTCGGCAACAAATAAGCTTTACTGTAGGCCTTGAGCCTATTCTCTGAGCAGGAGCTGGAGCACAGTGCATTATATGTGCTGTTTGTGTTGACTTATTAATCACTATGTTTATGTTTGTGAAGATGTACACAGTGCATGCACTGACTTAACTCTTTGCCTTGTTTTAGGTTGATAAAGTAGTGATAAACCCATACTTTGGTCTCGGAGCACCTGATTATTCAAAGATACAGATTCCTAAGAGAGAGAAATGGCAGAGAAGCATGAGCAGCGTGATGGAAGACAAGTATGACTCAAATAACAAGGGAATGTATGTCGGATAGGGAAATGTTCCTATTTAATCCTATGGAGTCTTGTGTTTTAAAAAGAATGGTTTTGGTTTATTTATGGTGCACCTAAAAATCAGACCCGTGCTATTAAACTTAATGGGGAACACTAAAATACATGTAACCTTTTTTTAACCCTTTTTTTAACCTCTTACATACCGATTAGTTTCATTTTATGGTAAATTCTAAATTGTCCAAAAAACCTTTTTCAATGTATCACAGAAAAGAAATCTGCTGAAAAGGTTTTAAAAAAAACCAAACAAAGACAACTCATTAGTTATATGGCCTCCATATGCACTCGTGAAAAGGCTTTTCTGCTATGAGCTCCTATAGTCCATCATTTCTCACTGAAACTTCAACAGGAAACCTAACCCCTGCAAAAGAGATAATAGGTTGATCCAAATGGGGGGCAATCCACAGGAACATCCCTTGGTTTCCATAGTGACCTGGGTGGATCTGATTTAAATCAAGTTGATTTTAAATCATGATTTAATTCACTAGCCCCTTTTAAACTTTTTAGTTTTTAAAGACTTGTTCTTGTTGGTAGTTATAATCTTTAATATTTGTAACCAGATGAATGACTTCATGTTCAGAATAACCTGTCCGCTATATCAGACCTGATTTTAATGTAATCATTTAGGTTAATCATTCATATTTGGAGAACTAATTCAATTGTTTTATTTAACTAAAACAATATCTTTACATAGCATGCACTGAAGTGGTAATGTGTGGAGGTAATGTGTTCTTTGTTTATAAATAGGTTTGCAGAACAAAAATGGGATTAAGATCTTTCCTGATCATTGTTTATTTTATACCATTGTTACTTGGATAAAGTGCATATTATCTCAGCTTGGATAACTTGGATTAATTTAATTAGTTTACCAAAAATGGAAATATTGCATGAATATATAGCCTCATGCTACATTACTTAACTCCATTTCATGCTGAATAACCTTTAAACTATAGGGTTTTTTTTTTTTTTTTTTTTTTTTTTTTTACCCATAAAGCATTTCAATAAAATAAATCTGATTTAAATTATTTGAATCCACCAATGGTGGTAGCTCCATTTTTACTGTGCCCCACAAATTACTTTTTTTTTTTTAAATAGCCACCAATGTCTTTTGTATGTTGTGTAGTAATAATTGTAAATGAGGGGGATTTATATAAATTGTTCTTTCTCTCTCAATGCTCTTAGAGAACGCCAGTGGGTGGATGACTTCCCCCTGCACCGCAGTGCCTGCGAAGGTGACACGGAACTTCTTAGTCGGTTACTAGATAAAGGCTTTTCTGTTAACCAGTTGGATAACGACCAGTGGGCACCAATTCACTATGCATGCTGGTGAGTATACACTGACACATGGGCGTCCACGGGATTTTTTTCCAGGGGTGGGGGTCTTAATATCAAAGCAGGAATGGACCCACAGTGTTTGGAAATCAGCAATTTATTAAAGAAAATTAGTTAGAGAAATCCATGGGATCAATAACAGTCAAAGTTATATTGTGAGGAGGCAGAACTTAACTTCTGACAGCTCAACGCATTTCACGCTGTTAGCACAAAATTCTTCCCAGCACCCCTCCTACCGCCTCCCCATTGTGTACCTTTGTTGGTTTAGGAGAGGGGTTTCTTGGTGGAAGGCAAATGTAACAAGTTACTCATTTATAGGAAAAATATAACCATGGTGGTAGTAGTAGCTAACAGACCAGCATATACCCGAGCATCATGGGAAGTTTACAGTAGCTGGGGTGCTAAATATTAGCCACTATTACCCCAGTCACCCATCCCTATGGTAATCAGCCAGTAATGAACTCTCTGTGTATCATGGGAGCTGCGGTCAACAACAAAAAGTTAGTGTGCAGTGTAACAACCCCAATCTGTAACTACTAATCCAATAATGTTAAGCTAGTAATATGACTGGTTGAATATCATTGTAGACTTACTGTAAGCCCATTGCCCCCTCCACTTCACATAGCCCCATCCACAGTTAGCAACTTGCAATGTTACTTGCTTAACATCATGGGAGTTGCAGTCAACAAAGGGAATAAACAAAAAAAACAGCCAATACCAAGGTAAAGGATGTCAGAGTGAATGGGAGAGAGACCAATAGTATGAAAGGAGGGATGTAAGGGAAGCTGGCCAATTAGGTGAAAGACAGACCGTTAGTGGCCAATGGGGTGAATGAACTCAATGGTAGTCGGAAAAGGGGTTTAGAGGTGAGTGAGGGAAAGTATAAAATGAACAATAATTTAAACCAGTATAATTTCATCCAACCTGGAAAGCAAGAATATAAAAAAAAAAGTATTCAGGAACTGTACAGCTCAAGTAACAGATTCAGTGGACAATGCAGTGTGTGCACTCAGGGCAGCTACCCCTATTGCTCAGTGGTTAAATAAATGTCTTTTTACCATAATTTCCTGTCTGACAGATGTTTTTCATGATCTATATATATATATAGTTAACCTAACCTAAGCAGCCTACTTCTTCTCCCTTCCTTGCTGCAGGTCCACTTGCCAGGGGGGCCACGTGCACACAGACAATGTTTAGGTGATGGGGTTTCTTTAAGGATGAATGATGTTTTATGTCACCATCATAATCTCTATGACACGGCCTGCTCACTTACAGTGATCATCTCCATGGAACCCTACTGTCCCTAATTGAATAGAATACATTATCATCCTGTGTCCAAACCTCTATTTCCTATTATGTTTATACACTTTTTGTAGATGGCCAGATTTATAGACTAAGGAAAGAACAGGCTATTTTTTTTGGATACTTTTTTATTTTATTTTATTTCTTCGCTTAATGTCACAAATCTGTAAAATAGCTTATTGATTGACTGTTTAATTCACCGTTCTACTCCCTAAATTTGCTATAAATCCTTGATTTCCCAGTCTGATAACCTTGACGTTTTGTTAGACTATTCTTCTACTCCTGCCAGAAGCCTTTTGATATTCATGGCTGCTGTATGCTGATAAATTGCATTACATGATATTGATCTTGAATGGAAATCAAGGGCTTGCCATTGTAAAGCCATTATTACTGGTGCTAAGAAATGAGTTTATAAACTGGAATGCTCATGTAACCAGTCCCAATCCTTCACGCACAGAGCTCTACAATAAATCTTCTGTTCTTTTTCATGTGCTTTATTTAAATCTATACTCCTCTCTAAAAAGCATTTAGTGATTGGAAATAAATCATGGAAATAATGTTCGATGTCAAAATGACTTTTTTTATATGTAATGTTTCAATACAGGTTAACCTTTTTCACACCGCTTTAAGAATATAGCGCAATATATTAAATAAAATAAAGGGAATTTAGACAGGAATTTCAAACATTAGGCCAAGGTAGACGAGTACGAAAGATTCTCCAGTCCGGGGAGAATGGGAAATGTTTTCCAACTCTGCTACTTTAGTGTGAAATTACCATCTTAATTCCCTGCAATTGTCTCTCTATTTTGTAGACCCTATAGTATTATGTCCTCACAATGCTGCTCTTGGTATATAAATAGATTAAAGTGGGAGTAAAAAAAAAAAAAATATTCACATTAAAATGCCCTTTTAAATTTTCTCTCTACAATAAAAGGGCACCTACAGTTCCACCTACAGTATCCACAACATATTTTTAGATAAGTTATGCATCATATGAAGTAAAGATACAGAAAAAGGTCTGTCTTTTCGGTTTTTACCCCTCATGACTATTTATCTCCTAGACAACTGCATGTAATATGTTATTGTCTTAATGCTGTTGTGTAACTAAAATCATGTCTGTCTAACCCAGCTCCCCTGTCACTGAATTCTGACTATCCTGTGAAATTAAGTTTCAATGTAAAACTCCCAGCAAAGCGGTCAGATCTGTCAAATCAATCCTCCCCAGTGTTAGACGTCTGCAGAACTATAACCAAAAGTGATACAAAGAAAATGCAAAAAACACTGATGTGGACTATCTATCTGCTTTGTGCCATGTACAGTCCAACAATATAATATAAAGGATTAAAATGATCACTTGTCCATCAGGTTCACATTCTGGAGTTAATCACTCTTGATTTCTTCGTCCACTCATCACAATGCTTTTTACACTATGCATGGTACTTACATACATGCTGCAGTTGGCCAGGTGACTACAAGTTATCAGCCTGCTATTGATTTCTGCACTAGAAGAAAAATCCTGGCTCTATCTGCAACAGGAGCACAAGTGAAATGTTCTGTACTAAGAGGATACAATGATATATTATAAGATATATGCCATTGTATCATCTCGGCAGCCTCTAGGCTTCCCTGTGAAGCATGCAGTCAGATCCAGTCACCAAGAGAGACTAATGTTTATAGATGCAATTAATAAACTAGCAGACAAGGACATTGGACCAAATAGAGCGATATCAGATACAAGTGACAGCCTGTCAGCACTGAGTGTACACTCACATGCATCTCTAAAGATACACCTCTGTTTTAACCCCCGCAGGTGGCACCAAGTTTTTAAAGTTTGCTTGAGTTAGTGAAACTAAAAATGTAAAATAAATAATTGTATTAGTCTGGGATATGGTGTTCTGGATTGAAGACTGCTTTGTTATAGTGCACAAACTTTCTCAGTCACTGTGGCTTTTATCTGCTCAGTGCAAAAATGGCCAGGAGGAGCTGGTATCTATAAGAGAGGCCAGATCTAGTCTAACAAGTATTCTACTTAATGGAAGGTGTTCTCTTAATGACTCATTACTGTGCCCTTTATCTGCCCAAGGTATGGAAAGGTGGAAGCCACGAGCATGTTGTTGGAGAAAGGAAAATGTAATCCCAACTTGTTAAATGGACAGCTGAGTTCCCCTCTTCATTTCGCTGCCGGGGGAGGACATGCAGAAATTGTACAGATCCTCCTGAATCATCCAGAAACAGACAGGGTGAGATCTTAGATTTGAAAATGAAGCCAAGCTTTACAGGATTATTGGTCTCGTGTGGTGGATTATTGGTCCCCTTTTTCAGATTTAATACTTTAATGCACTATTTTATCACATCATTTGGTCAATTGTATATAATAACAAAAATGCAGTAGGAGTCACATCTCCGACCAACAAGGGCCAGTGCTGAAAGAGGCTCTCCTGTAGGATGGTACATATTCGATAGGAGCTCGCCATTTTTTGTTCACTTGCACCATTACAGAGGAAACCTCTCCATTAGCATATCACCCATCAGGGTAGTCAGTCCAGTCTACTTCAGCACTGTCATTTCTCAATCTGAGACGGGGCTTTCTCTCCAATTTTAGTCGCTAGCTATTACATACATATATTATTTTGGGCAGATGCTTTTGTGAGTCATGCCTCTCTGCTGCCCCATTGTTTAAACGTACTAAACCGGTTTGAGTAATGTAGTATTCATGATTTTGCAGCATATATCTGACCAACAAGGACGGTCGCCCCTGGACATGTGTGAAGAGAACAAGCAAAGCAAATGGGAAGAAGCCGCCCAGCTGTTAAAGGATGCGATAAACAAGCCGGTATGTTACGTAGCATGTGTGGCCCTCATGTCAAGATGCCTTAAAGAGAGTACAGTGCTTCAGCTAGAAATCTTCTTAATAAAAAGAACATATTTAGAGGATCTCGGTATGATATGTAAATGGCGGCCTGGATCGCGATCATTTTTCAAGCCTGTTTTTTAATGGCAAAATGTTACTGGGAGTTTATTCTCCTCTAGACGTCTGGTTTGAATCCTCCATTTATTCCAAGTGCTCCGCAGCTAAGAGTATCTTTTTCTCTGTGTGTATATACAGTATGAAAAGGTCCGTATCTATCGAATGGACGGATCATACCGCTCGGTGGAGCTGAAACACGGCAACAATACAACAGTGCAGCAAATAATGGAGGGGATGCGTCTGTCAGAGGAAACCCAACAATACTTTACCATATGGATCTGTTCAGAGAATATCAGTAAGGATGTTTAAAGCAATGCATGCTCATATAGAAATGTATGTGCCTGTATCTGTATACTTTGAATATGTACGTTTAGCTAGTGATGGGACTTTGGCCAGAACATATTTTGGGGGAATTGTTCCCATTTTTGGGAAAATTTTGTATTTTTTTTAAAATAATTTCCATTTTATCAATGAAATAATGTTAGTAGCAAGACTAAAAGCTAGACTAAATGTTATCAAAAATTTGGAGACATTATATTCTTTTTTTATTACGCTACTATCATGGCTGATGAGTTGCAATGTATACTTTACTTTTGGTTGAGACATTCACAGACACAAAATTAAATGTGCTTTCAATATACAGTGAAACATCAGTTTTCCTTCCTTCCTTATTTTACAGGCTTATATTAATGCCTTAATATTAGAAGAGAGTTGCAATTTAAATGTTACTTAGTATATCCTTATGCATATACCAGGCATTCTTGATTTAATGTACTGTACTAGTCCATACCACATTTTCTGGAAGGCTATGCCACATATATAATATAATTCAGATCTCAACCTTTCTCGTCTTCTGAATAATACTATTAAACTTTATTTAAATATTTCTTTCATCACATCTATGCCTTATCTTTTCGTAGCAATATACTGCCAGTACAATGTGTATATCCATATCTTAACTGTGTGCTGGCTACATTGCAATGTCTCTCTTTATCAACATGGGATAGGAACGTTCAAAACCATTTAGTACACAGGTTACATGCCCAGTGTTTTGAATTCAAATTGCTTTGCCACATAGGGGAGAAACATTTTCATCCAAACTTTGTTCTATGATATCTTCAAAAGTAGATTATTTGTAAAATGTAAATATACCACGTAGTCCTCCTATAACAACATTAAAATTAAAAAACACAGTTTTTTGGGGAAGATTCCCCCCAAAAAACTATTCTTACCAGTGGCTAATTCCCATGACCTGCTGCCTACAACATATCCCGTAATCCCCCAACACCGTTTAAGAATTCGAGAGAGTTATGGTAGTTATAGAAATAGCTGGAGGGCCACCGTTGGACACCTAGCGCCTACAGTGTTACGGCAAGCAGACTGTAGATTATGGCTTAAAAAAGGAGAATTGCATGTTGGCTATAAGGGCAGTTTAAAAAAAAAAAAAAAAAATGTAAGTATGGTGATGACCCTGAATTGCAATCTTGCTTTTAAAGCATTTAAAAATTAGATGTGCAGGACGGGATATACAGAGAGGGTGATGTTGGAACTTGAGAACCCCTTCCACTAACGGGGGCAAGCATTGGTACAAATAGAACATGTGTAGGACTCTTTAGTAATATATATATATAAATATAGCACATATCATTTTATCAAATCAATTCAGATAATCTTAATACCAGCACCATGATTAGTGTGTGCTTTTCTGCCTACATATGCCTATTTTTATGCATTTGTATTATTTATTACTTTGTTTTGTACATGCCTTGGCTAGGGTTTTGTTAAACTGATTTACTATTGTTAAACTACCGTACTTATTTTCATTGTTGAATGTGTGTCTCAAAAAGTTGATGTTAAAGGGTTCCGTGGTATCATTTAAAGAGACCATTATACCAAATTAATATTCCATTTATTAGCTCACAATAAGCTATACTATTTGTTTGTTTTTACTCAAGGTCTCCAGCTGAAGCAATTTCACAGACCATTACAACACATTCGAGACTGGGTAGAGATCGTATCTGAACTGACTAATTTGGATCCACAGAGAGAATCACCGCAGCTCTTCCTCAGGCGGGATGTGAAGCTGCCACTAGATGTAGAGAAAAATGTAAGGTCCCAATCAAAGTATTGTGCAAAATACAAGCATGTGTTAATATGTATTCTTCCACTACAAGCAATAAGTTCCTGCAGGTATAGGCCATGTACTATTAACATCTTGAACCGTGTAAAGCAGATCCGAAAATGTCCCAATAGTGTAGTCTGTATAAATATGTGCAGTACACTCTAGAACAGGGGCAGGCAACCTTCTACACTTCAGGTGTTGTGGACTACATCTCCCATAATGCTTTTACAGCTAGCAAAGCATCAAGGGAAATGTAGACCACAAAATCGGGAGTGCCATAGGTTTTCTATCCCTGCCCTAGAAGACTGACTAGCTGTAGTCTCAGAAGACTTTGCTGTAGTGAAAACCGTGATGTTATAAGCAAATGCCGCTTGACTTGTTAAAAACTATATGAAGCTCAACGTTTCTGATGAACTGGCAGCTTGAATACTGGACATTGTGATCCCTCAAACATGATATTAGATCAGATCAGAGGCCAACTCCAGACGCTGTGTCCCCTCAGTGTGAGAAATATCGGAAACCTGGGATCCCAGAAGTGACCGCCAGTGACAACATTCCAGCCACATCAAATGATCTCCATTATAGGAGGTCAAAAGCCAGACAGCTCGCAAACAGCGGTCGCCGTCACATGGAGACTGCTGCTAAGGGCTGTTTAATCTATCGATACAGTTTGGCATTACATCCGTGCAGGGGAGAACCTCAACATCAGCCCATTGGGTGAAACACCTTATACCTCCTAACGGAATGTATAGTAAGCTGTGCATTATAAAACTCCTAATGAGAAGTAATTAATAATTGGAATGGAAGAAAAATGTAAACGCCTGAGTGTTCATGTCTGTACACTCCTGATATAGATTCTATAGGATTCAGCTTCACATGCAAACATACAGTGTGGTGTAGGAATAACTATTTTTTTTTTTTTTTTATCCCTTAAGTTTCATGCTGCCTTTTTGTGTGCTTTAATGTGTCTTTTTCCATCTTGCTTTAAGATTGATGATCCACTTGCCCTACTGATCCTTTTCGACGAAGCCCGGTACAACCTTCTGAAAAGTTTCTATCCAGCACCAGATGCCAAGCTCATTACTCTGGCAAGTCTCCTCCTTCAAATCGTCTATGGGAATTACGAAAGCAAGAAACACAAGCAGGGCTTTTTAAAGTGAGTATCATCTACCTTGGACAGTGTACACCAAGGTTGGGCAATGTGTGGTGCACAGTGGTGTATCTTGATTTTGTGCTGCCCTAGGCAGACAAAATCCGGGCACCCCCCTACCCAAGCTGCACACCCACGTTACACACCTAAGACATGCCCCATCATTCAGACTCACATCAAGCTCATACTCCCATCACACACACACTCCCATCACACTCAGTCACACACTCCTACTCCCATCACTCAGTCACACACTCTGACTCCCATCACACTCAGTCACACACACTCTGACTCCCATCACACTCAGTCACACACACTCTGACTCCCATCACACTCAGTCACACACACTGTCTCCCATCACACACACTCTGACTCCCATCACACTCAGTAACACACACTGTCTCCTATAACACACACTCTGACACCCATCACACTCAGTCACACACACTGTCTCCCATCACACACACTCTGATTCCCATCACACTCAGTCACACACACTGTCTCCCATCACACACACTCTGACTCCCATCACACTCAGTAACACACACTGTCTCCTATAACACACACTCTGACTCCCATCACACTCAGTCACACACACACTGTCTCCCATCACACACACTCTGACTCCCATCACACTCAGTCACACACACTGTCTCCCATCACACACACTCTGACTCCCATCACACACACACACACACACACACAGTCTCCCATCAGCACTTACCTTTCCCTGGCAGGCAGGCAGCATGGTCCCTCCATGCTGCCTGTTCGGCTTCCCGGCGATTGTGCCGACAGGTCACGTGACCGGGCGCGCGTATGACGTCAGCGTGCCCGTCACGTGACTGTCGGCACTTCCGTGTCGGCACACTGCACGGGGAGCCGAACGGGCAGCACGGAGGTTTCTCTGTGCTGCCTGTTCGGCTCCCCGTGCAGCCTGGCAGGCAGAGCAATGGTGAGTGGGGATCTCTCGATCCCCTCTCACCTCCGTCTCTGCCTGCAAGCGCGGTCTTTTATTTTTTTTTTTTTAAAGGGCCGGATTTTTTTTTTTTTGATTTTTTTTTTTTTTTAATTTTTTTTTTTTTTCAGTGCTGGGGGGCGCTGCCGCCCCCCAAAATTTGCCGCCCTAGGCATCCGCCTAGGATGCCTCGCGGTAAATACAGCACTGGTGGTGCATCAGCCATGGCCAAACTACATCTCCCATTATGCTGAGCTACCTATCCCTCTGCGTCATGCAAGTCACATTGCAGCAAACACAAAACAGCGGCCCCACTTCACACCTTGTCATATGGCAAACCTGTAAAAAAATTTAAGTACAAATGTTAATACATTTTTACATTTCATTTGTTAATTGTAAATTTTTTGATTTTCCAATAGTGAAGAAAACCTTAAATCTATTGTACCAATCATTAAACTCAAAAGCAAAGCACCTCACTGGACAAATCGCATACTTCATGAGTACAAGGTATGGACATTTCTTGCCACCAATAAAAAAAATCTTTTACACATATAAAACATTCATGTTCTGCTCCCTTATCCTCACACTGAGTCTTATTTGACCCGATGTGTCAAGACCTGCCTTTGATTATTGATCCATTTCCTTAACTTACTTTCTATACTCTGTGTTGCCCATTTACTGCACAGTTCAGAGTGTGATTGAGATAAATCAACTATATAGCTTATCTCATGTGGCAAATGTTTAGCTTTACAAAGCACTGTTTGGTACTTTTCCATTGATGGTGTGAGAATCCTAAAAATATAAATAATCCCGACCTGACAAACCTTGTGAGATAGATCCCAAGATCTCTATTGCCAACTCATAACTTTTTCGCTTGTTTAACAAGAGAGCTGAATGGAAGTACTATTTTCTGGCTACTGAGTAGTCTATTCCACTCCTAAAGACTACACATTTTTCAGCACTGAAATAAAGTGGCGTGTTTTTATAAAATTCCACTCTGCGGTAAAGTTTTAAAAGTGATCTAATCAACTGGAAAGTTCCATTGGTTTCTATGATGACTCCTTTTTTTTTTTTTTTTTTTAATAAATAACCCCTTAGGTTTTTTCTTTATAGAAAAACGTATAATATGTTCTTGATTCCTGTAATTACATGGGGGTTTGAGCAGGAATATGCTCTTTTGCTTGGTAGTACAAATACTTTGTATAGGATGTATTGTTACTCTGTTGTACTTTGTTGTTGTGTATTGTTCTAGGACACTGTTATGCTTTGGTAAATCTGCTTGTAACGTGTGGGAGAATTGTTGTTTTCTGACACTACAAGCCATTTGGGGAGCTTACTGTATTGTCTGTTTATTTGTTATTAGAGTTTGAGCACGAGTGAGGGTGTGAGCAAAGAGATGCACCATCTACAGCGGATGTTTCTTCAAAACTGCTGGGACATTCCAACTTACGGATCCGCTTTTTTTACGGGTCAGATATTCACAAAGGCCAGCTCCAGCAGCCACAAGGTCATCCAGGTGTACGTCGGAGTCAACATTAAGGGACTGCATCTGCTCAACCTAGAAACCAAGGTGAACCAGAGAGAACTTAAGGTTTTTGCTGCAGGAAATAATGCAAATCACATCTGGACACATTGATACATGGATATTTACTGGGCATTTAGGAAAATGTTTTGAGGGACTGAGGTTGTAGTAGGGTTTGAAAGAACAGGGGCTGTGATTTGGGGGGGGGGGGGGGGGTAACAGATAAATGCTCGTATTCACAATCATCTCAATCCCGCAGTGAATAGCCCCCAACGTAATTACTATTCACATTCAAAATAATAATATTCGGTCGCAGCTTATCCATCAGGAAGTTTCCTTTCAATGCTTTACAAAAACAGATTAACAGAAAAAGGAAAGTGTTCTAATCTGCACAATGTAACAATTCCACCCAAACACAAACATCACATCTCCATTACATACAATTTGTTTTATATGACCGAAAAGGAAAATAGTCACAATAATGAAGGTAAACGGTATCCGCAACCTTATTAAATCTTTGTGTACAATACATCTAATGGGACTGCACGGTCATAACAAATACATATTGTGGGATGTTAGGGATTAGCTTCACTCCATTGTAATTTGTATAGTGCTGCATGAAGAGTGAAGTGTTACACAAAATGTATCCTGCCTAATTCAAGAAAAACTGGTATTTATGAAATAAGATGACTGGACTCTGCCCAGCTAACACAGTTAAAGTACTCTAAAGCCCACCATCCAGTTTCACCTATTAATTTCAAAGCTGCAACGCTTGAAAGAGAGGCTAAACCCTCCTTAAGATCTTTTAATCAGACAGCAGCAGGTAGCCAAAAAAACCACATCCAGCAGGGAAGATGATGAAAGTCTCCTCCCAAGCAATTGGCTGTTTGTGACATGATTGACGCGCACACGCACCAATGGCAGTTACTCATCTTTAATGGGGTTAAACTACAGACAGTCTAGAGGAAAAATGTGTTTCAGATTGGATGTGTCCATTCATGGCAGAAATCTCTGTGTTTTGCAGGCCCTGCTCATCAGTTTAAACTTTGGACGCTTCACATGGCAGTTGGGAGATGCAGATATTTGTTTCCAAATCCACAGTCTGGAAAATAAAATGAATTTTATAGTTCATACCAAACAGGTGAGTGTTTGGATGGTAATGAGCATGAATGTCACAAGTGTTTGGGCTGAAATGTGTAATACACAACAGATCAGGCCTCCTGGCCTTAGTATAAAGCACTCCATTAAGTTGCCAACATTGCTTTCACTTGCTTGGGCCTGGATTTAAGAGGTTCAGTATAGCCGTTCCACCATGTCTATAGTGGTCGAGAATAATAGGCAGCATCTTCCGCCTGAAAAACACATGTTTCTCATCAGTGTCATTTATATCCAGCTAAATTGTTGACTGTTCTCCTTATTTCCAATTTTTTTCCTTTTCTTGCGAACAGGCCGGCCTTGTAGTGAAGCTGCTGATGAAGTTGAGTGGTCAGTTTACTCCCAGCGATCGCAACGTGACAGAACGATATGGTTATGTGTAGCAGCTCAAAATGGACTCCTTGTGCCTCTTCACACATGTTTACAACAGTGTTTATAATGGGCGTGTTACAGTAATTTGGAGAACTATGCCAAGATGGACTCCTTCTGTGTCTTTATGTGCATCTCTACCTGCTTATAGACTGAGTGATTGGCATGTTGAAGTAATTTGGCTGGCTAGGCCAAAATGGACTCCTGCTTCAATTTCATGCGCACTCTCTGCTTATAGACTGAGTGAGCGGAATATGGTGGCAATGGACCTAAGATGGATGCCTCCTGCCCCTCAAGCTTCACTTTTCCAGCTTATAGACTGAGTGATTGGAATGAAGGATTTCTCTTTATGTGGTCTTTGTTACAAGCACATTGGCATGACTCCTCTCAATAATAGCCGTTCTACAGTTTGGAGTTGAGGGGGGGAAAGAGTTGTGTTTTTCTTTGTATATTTTTACATATGAACATGGCCCACTCCTTATTGTATTGCTATGATAAAACTGTATTTATTGAGAAAGAAAACAATTTCCTTTTTTTTTTTTTTTTAAATTCAAATATATCCTGAATAAAAGTATACAGAGGGCTTGAAATTGCTGGGCCTTTTTCCATTTAATTACACAAGCTTTGACTATTTTTTCCACTAAGCTTAAAAAAACAGTCTTGTAAGGTTTAAACAGTCTGTAAAAGGCATCATCTTACAATCAACTAACCATATGACCAATAAAATGTGTTGGGCAAGCATCAATGGCCTTTTACACTTCAACATTAACTAATGTTAGAATGGTGCTTATGGTCAGTATGATATAATTAGTACATTAAAATGGACCAATTCCATAATTAATAATTTTGTTGGAAAAATACAATAAAGTTCTGCCATGTTTGAAAAGGAGCATCTAACCTGCCGCCCACAAACCAAGTACTTCCCATCTGTTATAGAGTGACCAGCTATTTCAGGGAACTGTCACCAGATTGAGAGTGCTGTCTCTAGAGCAAATACTGTATAAGAACACCTTAATTATTAGAAACCCCCCCTCCCCCCCCCAGATTTTTTTATCTTAATTTAAGGGTGACCCTATAGAAAAAAGTTTTATTAGTAAATATTCCTTCACATGTAAACTGTTTTTTTTTTTGTTTTTTTTTATATTTAATAAAAAATGTTTGGAAAAATGCTTGTTTTTATTTATTCTTCCATTTCTTCTGCTCACCTTTGATTATTGATCCATAGCAAAATAATGTACCCCCAGTACTTGCCAATGCACCCTCCAGAATTTGAATTTCTCCCTGGTGTCTAGTGAGACAGCTGGAGGATGTCTAAGACTAGTATCCAGAACCCTTACAGAGCTATAGGGGACCTGGACCAGGCACAATGCTGGGAGATCACAGCGGCTGGGGATCTGGATCCTAGTCTTATAGTCAGACCTGTTAAAAGATTAACCTCAGATATAAGACCAGGGTCTGGGAATCGGAATATGAGACTTTAATACATGTACATATAATACAGTCAATACGTAAACACAAAACTAGTAACTAGTACATAATCCGTGGAAAATATGCTCATAAAATAGATTATGTTTAAAAGAAAGAAATAGCCCTGAAGTTTTTTTTGTTTTTTTTTTTAAATGTAGTCCTCTTACTTCTCTACCCAGTGCTGTGGGGCTTTTTCCCCCTCTCCCTCTTTGTATGTTGTGCCCCTTTTTGAGTGTATAAACTGTCCCTTTAAGGACAGAAACATTGAAAGAACAAAAACAAAAAAGAATCCAATTTACATTCCATGGCTGCCATAGCAGCAGCAGAAAGGACTCCAGCACTCTTATTTATTTATTTAGACCTAGCACTGTGTTGCCAGGCAATGGATTTGGATAACTGTGTTCCACTGTAGGACTAGACAAGACAATCTCCAGCCTGACCACTTCTTTACCAGGTAAAATGCTTCATCATAACCTGAATAGCTGTTTGATTAGCCTGGGCTTACTATCCCTGCCAATCACAACAGAGCGCTAGAACTATGTCAGTCAGTATTCATGCACAGTGTCAATGAGTAGGGGTTAGCGTTTGGGAAGGGCTCAGAACAAGTGGAAACCTGGTCAAGGTTTTCTGACCACAAAACACTGGCCTTACAGCTTCCTGGTGTATGTGTACAGGTTACCATGGTGACATGTGTCCTCACCTTGTGTGTGTGTATGTGAAATGTACTCACTCTTATTGGTATGGGGAAAGTAGGGCTGGAGGGATATGTCAGTCTTGTGTCTTTAACAAGCCCTTCAATATTTGGAGAAAATATGAAGAAATGTTAAATTAGCTGCTTTGGGGGTCTTAGCTGTGATGACCTCAATAAATCTGGTGAGTATGGGGAACAGATCTGTATATTTGTAGGCTGTGTGTGTCTGGGATAGTATGTAGCTCCCTTCTACTCTCTGTACCAAGTGTTATGTAAATTTCTGGCCCTATGCAATATATATATATATAGTTTATTCATTAAACAGTAACTTGTGGAGAATTGACAACAGAGATGAAGCATGTAAAAAAGGAGTGTGTATTTGCTTTAAATACAAATGATTTTATGAAGTAATACATTACACTTGAATTAAAGTCATAGTTTAATTAAATATATATTAATGTTTTGCCTACAGTTCTCCTTTACGTCAGTGAGATGAAATGTTAATATAAGTCACCTAAATGTTATACATGAAAATAGATACCTCCGACTGTAATTTATTCAGTCCGTTATTAGCCAGTCAACTGACTGTTGCGGTAATACACTTGTCCAAGAAAAATATATATAAATGATGTTGGGAGTGATTAAATGCAGTTGTTAAAAAACAGACTTTGTAAATGTAGCAATGCAAGGTTGCTATTAATGCTGATTGTATCAGTTGCAATATGTTACTCTGAAAATAAGTACTTAACTATATCCAATGTTTAGGTCTGTTCAGCAAAAATGTGTGTTCTTGCAGAAGATACCCGCTTCTCTGCCACAAAAGAAACATAGAAACATAGAATGTGTCGGCAGATAAGAACCATTCGGTCCATCTAGTCTGCCCAATTTTTTTTGGAGTACTTTTATTAGTCCCCCGTTCCCGGTATTATAGCTAGGATAGCCTTGTGTCTGTCCCACGCATGCTTAAAATCCTTGACTGTGTTTACCTCTACCACTTCTGCTGGCAGGCTATTCCATACATCCACTACCCTCTCAGTAAAGTAATACTTCCTGATATTACTTTTAAATCGTTGTCCCTCGAAAGGTCACACACTCCACATTATGGAAGTTAAAAAAAATGTATATTAAAGGAAGTGTATCACCTGAAAATAGTTTTTACTGTGAATGTAGAGAATAAACCAATGATTGAAAATGATCTATACATTTTCTTTTAATTTATGCATTTGCTTGTAGTTCTGCTAATATTATGTGTAGATAATGTTAGAGTATTTTATACTCTATATTCACAGTGTAAACAATGTTTAGATTGACAATCCCTTTAATGAACAACCCGTCCGTGCACTAGGAGACTTATTGTGTTCAGGGAGTGTATTGTTTGAGGGGTGTGTAGAATGCCTTCCTATCACTGACATTACTAGAATAACTGTTGATTACTGTTGCTACTCATTTAAGTACTTTAACCCTTAGTGACAGGATTGTTTTGATATTTCTGCAGTATTTGTGTTTAGCTCTAATCTTCCTCTTTCTCATTTAATGTACCCACATATGTCATAAACGGTTTCTATCAGCCTCAGAAGGGCTTTCTTTAAATACAACTATTTTCATCATTTCAAACAATTTAAATATGAAAAGAAACCTCACTTTTTATATCTTTTTCCTGAAAAATCTTTTACACAATAATAAAAAAACCTGCTAAATAACTTATATAAGTTATAGAAATAGCCCATGTTTACATGTTTTTCAGTTTTTTGGGGGCTTTTTTTGAAAGACATAGGGTAATAACATTTGTTTGTTTCCTAACCATTTTCTCCTACAGTGATCTTTCGACCCCAGTCTTTATCATTACCCTAAACTTAACCCATCAGTAACCCTTAGTGCAACCCTAACCGTGATCTAGGGTTAGTTTAGGCTTTTTTTATTGCCTGCAATGTTGCTAACAACAGGCAGTCTAGCAACAGCAATATAAGTGATCTCTGATCATTTCCAGAGCCCTTGACGACTACAGGACAGCACTGTATTGGAGTGGCATGCTGCCATCCAATATGGTGTCAGTGATCTCTCCATGAAGCAATCACAGTGCCCTGGGTGGCTAAATGTTGCGGTTTCTTGATGAGAAGAGAGAGACAGCTGGGTTAGAGAGGAAAGGGAGAGAGAGACAGCAGGGGGAGTGGAAATGGGGAGAGACAGCAAAGGGAGTGGAAAGGGAGAGAGAGACAGCAGGGGGAGTGGAAATGGAGAGAGACAGCTGGGGGAGAGTAAAGGGAGAAAGAGACAGCTGGAGGAGAGGAAAGGGACAGAGACAGCTGGGTAAATGAAAGGGAGAGAGGTAAGGAAAAGGACAGCAATAGCAGGGGAGAGGGACAACAACAAGAGATGAAGGAGAAGGGAGAGAGACAGCTGGGGAAATGAGATGGCTTTGGCTATAGAGAGAGTGCCAAAGATAAGATCAACACATTAGCTGTGCCCCTGCTGACATGCCACTAGTTCACTACAGCATCAGTAACACCAACTTAGAAGTAATTATTTTATATTTTGCAGAACCTGGAAAAATGTTAAAGAACCAAAAGTACAATCGGTGTAATGTGTGAATACTCCCCAGTGACAATGCTGTTGAAAACTGATAGTACGACAATCATCAACCTGAATGCTAAGAGTTTAACTGAGATACCGTCAGATGTTTTTGACCACGGTGACCTACAATGTTTGCAAATAAACGACAATGAAATCAAAATACTGCCGAGAGAGGTGGCCTACCTGCCGGAGTTAGAAAGGTTGTCCATCGAAGGGAATATGCTGACATGTTTACCACCTGAAATTGGTCACCTATCTCAACTCCAAGCGCTAAACATCAGCCATAACCACATTACATGTCTTCCCAAGGAGATAGCCCACCTGAAAAAGATCAAGCAACTGTTTGCTAATCACAATAATTTCACCCAGCTACCCTTCACCTTAGGGGACCTCACAAACCTTCAGATTCTAGGATTAAGTGGAAATGCACTCAAAGATCTTCCTGATTCAATGGCCTCCCTTATAAACATGCATGTGCTAAACCTCAATTGCAATCAGATATCAGTGCTGCCAAAAGTTATCTTTAAACTTTCACACCTAGTGAAGCTCTGTCTGTCTGGAAATCAAATAAAAAGTCTACCAAAGGAAATTGGGCGTCTGAAGAACCTACGGGAGCTTTCACTGAGTAACAACCATCTAACCTTCTTGCCAGTGCAGTTATACAACCTAATTAATTTAGAGGAGCTCATAATAGATAACAACAAAATTATTGGAATATCAGACAAAGTCGAGCACTTGCAGCAGCTTAAGATCCTTTCTCTTGCTAATAATTTACTTACGGGCATCACAGAGAATATATGTAGATGTATCTTCATAGAATACTTGTCCCTGAGTGGCAACCAAATAGACAGACTCCCTACAAGGATTCACAAATTAAAGAAGCTAAAGGAACTTCATATTGATCGAAATGCGTTGGGGATCTTACCAGAACAATTAGCTCACTTGTCAGATTTATTGGTGATTTCATGTGCAAACAATGATCTGCTGTATGTCCCAATTGAACTGAAAAATTGCTTACAAATAACCAAGTTGGACCTCAGTGGTAATAAGTTATCGGAGATCCCGCAGACATTGTCCACAATGGGTGAACTGTTACATTTAATTCTTAACCATAATGAAATTAGGGAAGTTCCTGAAAGTATAATATACAATAAGAAACTAAAACATTTGGCAATGAGTAGAAACAAATTAGAAGTATTTTCTGTACATATCTGCACTCTTAAAAATCTTACCTTTCTTGACCTTAGTCAGAATAAAGTTAGCCAGATTCCACCAGACGTGTCCAACATGGATTCACTCTGCGAGCTTATCCTACATTCCAATAGGCTTAAATCACTTCCCCCCGAATTATGTTCCTTAGCAAATCTTCAGAAGATTGATCTTTCAGAAAATCAGATCCAGACCTTGCCAACAGAAATTGGTCAACTACGACGACTCCTAGAACTAAATCTCTCAAACAATCATTTTAAAGCATTCCCAAGTCAAATATGTACAGTGGGATCATTAGAAGTGCTCAAGATCAGTCAAGAAAACGGAATGAAGGTAAAAACTAATTTAGTCCATTTGTTTCTTTTTCTAATAATTGTTCCTAACAATATCATCTCGGTTATATTTTGTATATTTTCGGGGTTTGTGTGCTGGTCTGTACGGAGCACACAAACCCTGAAAATACTGCCCCGGATAATGCATAGGTTTGGGGTGCACAACTAGCACACACAGAGGATACACTGCTCATAACTTGTCGAAATATTTTTAATGCAGACTCCCCAAAACACACACACATATATATATATATAAACATCTTTTTATTAGTATAATTGCTTAAGATTCAGTGTGTGCTTCTCATAATGCGCCAAGCCTCAAGCAGTAAGCCAATAACCAGCTTCATGCTGTCGAGTTTAGTGTTGAGCGAACCCGATACGCACTGTTCGGGTTCGTACCGAACATTACGGTTTTTGGACCCCGGACCCGAACATGGACATTTCACTGTATGTTCGGGTTGGAGTTCGGGGTTCGGCGATTACCATGTATGTAATGCTATGGGCTTTCTATAAACCGAAATAGAGTCCCCATTCATAAGAATAGGGACTCTTTTTCGGTTTATAGAATAGCAATAGCATTACATGTATTCCATAAACCGAAAGTCTATAAACCGAATGTCTTTCGGTTTATAGACTTTCGGTTTATGGAATACATGTAATGCTATTGCCTTTCTATAAACCGAAATAGAGTCCCCATTCAAATGGATAATTTCTGTTGATTACATGTATTCCATAAACCGAAAGTCTATAAACCGAATGTCTTTCGGTTTTTTAGACTTTCGGTTTATGGAATACATGTAATGCTATTGCCTTTCTATAAACCGAAATAGAGTCCCCATTCATAAGAATAGGGACTCTATTTCGGTTTATAGAAAGCCAATAGCATTACATGTATTCCATAAACCGAAAGTCTATAAACCGAAACACATTCGGTTTATAGACTTTCGGTTTATGGAAAACATGTAATGCTATTGCTATTCTATAAACCGAAATAGAGTCCCCATTCATACTAATAGGTCAATTGACCTATTCGTATGAATGGGGACTCTATTTCGGTTTATAGAATAGCAATGGCATTACATGTATTACATCTGAGAGTCAAATAGAACAGTCAAATACTGTGCTTACAGCGCACTTTGAGAAATACTAATAGTTTTGGGTGGTAAATAGTACATTTGCGTCTTGCGGTGCACTTCATATCTGAGAGTCAAATAGAACAGTCCAATACTGTGCTTACAGCACACTTTGAAAAATTCTGGCTACCTCCTCCTCCTCCAGCGCCGCTTCCACCTACACTGCCACGGTCACCGCCTCCTCAACCTATGGGTCACTTAGTATAAACTGAAAGAGAATACCCTGCACTCCAACCCTCTCTCAAATGGATAATTCTGTTGATTCTCCTGGCAGCCATGCTTTAGATTTAGATTTATGTTCTTCCAAAACTAAAATCAAAGATTCCATCCAGGGGCGGGCTGGGCCGGGGGGCAGGGAGGCAATTGCCCCCAAGGCCGCCCTAATGTTTGTAAAACACGGCCGCTGGGCCAGTGTTTTAAAAAAAACAAAACGCGCTTGCAGACAGAGACGGAGGTGAGAAGGGATCGGAAGATCCCTTCTCACCTCCGCTCTGCCTGCAAAACTGCACGGGGAGCCGAACAGGCAGCACAGAGAAACCTCCGTGCTGCCTGTTCGGCTCCCCGTGCAGTGTGACACGGAAGTGCCGACAGTCACGTGATCGGCGCTCTGACGTCAGACGCGCGCCGATCACGTGACCTGTCGGCACAACCGCCGGGAGGCCGAACAGGCAGCATTTAGGGACCATGCTGCCTGCCACCAGGGAAGTCCTGCCACTAGCCACCAGGGAAGTCCTCCTGCCACTAGCCACCAGGGAAGTCCTGCCACTAGCCACCAGGGAAAAGGGTAAGAGATGGGAAAGGGGGGGGGGGGGGGGCAAAAAACACTGGCATATTATTGGGCAAATTGGCTGGGGAATATTACATGGCAAATAAGACTGGCATATTATTGGGGAATATTACATGGCTAATAAGACTGGCATATTATTGGGCAAATTGGCTGGGGAATATTACATGGCTAATAACACTGGCATATTATTGGGCAAATTGGCTTGGGAATATTACATGGCAAATAACACTGGCATATTATTGGGCAAATTGGCTGGGGAATATTACATGGCAAATAACACTGGCATATTATTGGGCAAATTGGCTGGGGAATATTACATGGCAAATAACACTGGAATATTATTGGGCAAATTTACTGGGGCATATTAAATGGCAGAATAACACTGGCATATTGGACAAATCGTCTGGGGAATATTAAATGGCAGAATAAGACTGGCATATTGGGCAAAATGGCTGGGGAATATTAAATGGCAATTAACACTGGCATATTGGGCAAATTAGCAGGGGCATATTAAATGGCAGATAACCTTGGAATATTATTGGGCAAATTGGCTAGGAAATATTAATGGCAAATAATATTGGAAATGTGTATGTAATTGGGTGATGGAGGCATGTAAATGTGGTGATGAGGCATGTCCTGGTGTGCAACGTGGGTTATGGGTCATGTTGTAGGTGTGCAACGTGGGTAGGGGGGGTGCCCAAATTTTGCGATATTGGGTGTCTAAATCCTGGCATATTGAGGGGCATAATCCTGGCATATTGAGGGGGAAATCCTGGCATATTGAGGGGGCATCATCTTGGCATATTGAGGGGAAAATCCTGGCATATTGGGTGTCTAAATCCTGGCATATTGAGGGGCATAATCCTGGCATACTGAGGGGCATAATCCTGGCATTTTGTAAGGGAAAATTCTAGCATATTAAATGGCAAATCCTGGCATATTGTGGGGGAAAATCCTGGCAATATTCGTTATAAAACAAGGAAAAGATGGCCGTGGATGGGGAGGCGATTCGATGGTGCAATGGGCCACTTGACTGGATTTGCCCCCCAGGCCTAAGGCTGCCAGCCCTCCCCTGATTCCATCTAGTGCTATTTTATGGCTCAGCTGTATTTTTAATTTGTATGTTCTTTATGTTATTTGAAGTTATTTCCCTATCCATATTTGTTTGCAGGGCACTTGTCCTACTCTTACCCCCATTTTACTTCCTTTTGCAGCCCTCTATCCCTTTCCAGGACTTTTTAAGAGACATTTTAGTGGCCAAAAGTTCGGGGTCAAGTTCGAGTCTGAACCCGGACTTTTTTCCGAAGTTCCACCGAACCCGAACATCCAGGTGTCCGCTCAACTCTAGTCGAGTTCCCATTAAGCATAAAACAGCTGTCCATGACAGGTTATCTGACTCTGCCCCTCTGTCCTGAGCTGTGTTTAAAGGCTGTCCTGTATAGCATGCATATGCTCCATGGTGTATAATGTGGATATAGAGGAAAAAGAGGATTATTATTGACCTTATTTCCATATACCTACCCAGAATCCCTTGCAGTGATGGTAGCACTGTGAATGTGAGATTTCTGTGGGGAAAGCAAGTCTTATGGCTTGTTTGCTGTGTGTAGATTTATGTTAATAATGCTTCTGCTACCTATTTGCAATAAAAAAATAATCATGATAGAAATAAAAGAAAGCGGAAAAAATCAAGAAGATAATAAAAATAGAAAAACATTATATTATTTAGATTTCTTTTCTGTTTTCGTTTATTTCTTTCTTGATTTTTTTTTAAATTTTAAGATATGGTAGTGATAAATCCTTTTCTATATATATTTGTTTTTGGAAATATGTCTAAAAAATATTCTGTAGCAATACAATACAACAAATTGATCACTATTTGATGTTTTAAAACATTAAGGAATATTTAGTATATAACATTTAGATTTCAATGTGTAATAACAATTATCATATGAGAATCATTTTGAGACATATCCGAATACAGATTGTGGATGGCAGATAAACACCTATAGTCCCATCACGCAGTAACTTTATATTTCTTTTGTAGTTAATTTCTCTCCCGGAAGAATTGTGTAATCTGGTTAATTTAAAGATCCTTGACATATCAGACAATGCTCTGACAGAACTGCCAAACAGCGTTGGAGGAATGAAGAACTTAACTGAAGTAGCAGCCTCTAACAATCAACTTAGGGTTCTTCCTCTATCCATTGCCTCCATGGTTGGCCTTCAACAACTCTATCTGAAAGGCAAGTGAAAGGTGTTTTTAAAATTGCTATAGCAAGTTAAAAGGAATTTATCATCTAAAAATGTTCGTGATCTTAGTCTAGAGCAGGGGCCACCTTTATTGTGGAGGTAACTGGGTTCTTGTTCGAGCACAATTTTTTCATGTTCAATGAACAATTGTTTGTTCAGACACGCGGTACTGCAATGGGAACGTAATTTGCGCCCTCATTTGTGAATTTGAACATGGCAGCATGGGAAAAATCTGTCATATATGACCATGTGAAACCATGTAGTCAATGTGTCGCCTGGTATGGGCGGTACATTGACGATTTGTTGTTCCGATGCTGAATCCTACAATTTTCTCATGTGTCGACGATAATCATTTGGACCTTGTTTTTGCTGTGCATACAACAAGGGATGGCAATGATTTCCTGGATGTCACTTTAAGTGGCAACATCACGACAGAAAAGAAAAAAACGACACAGTGGAATACAGGAAACCAATTTATCTCTGAGTCACTTCACTCCAAATAAAAAGGCAAAAAAGCAAACAACATATAAAGGTCTTCATGAGTTGGAAGGCTGTAGTCTGGAGAACCCTGGTCTAGACCATAAAAACAATCCATATTGTGTTAGAAGAATTGCAAGACAAGGTGCCTGGGGCTACCACCTGTTTGGTGCTGTTGGCCTCTGGTAGCATGTAGTTTGTCTCTATAAATAATGTGATTTGACACCTAAATTCCAAATACTCTAACAAACATTTTCATCTTTTAATAGGAAACCAACTACGATGTCTGCCCACCGAGTTGCATCAGCTCAAGAATCTAAAAGAGATAACTCTTGATAGTAATCCTATGGATAAACCTCCACATCTTGTGTGTGAAGGGAAACAGCTCTATCCTATTGGCCGTTACCTGCAGAGTTCTGATCTTAGAGATGGTATGTGTTTCTACTGATAATCTTCATTTTACGAGGGTGATTTTCTGCCATTCATTCAGCTCATTGTTATCCCTAACACCATTACCAATCACCCAGTCCCAAAACAGAAACAAAGCATAAACTCCTATATAAAGCTTCTCAGTGCTTTATTTCCAAAGTTACTTGGTTGTAAACTGTGAGATTAGCCTCTCATGTATTTTCTTAAAGGACTCGGTCACCTTCAACAGGGTTTATACTGTAAGTCTAGAGAAAAAAAAATCTGTTTAGCTCATTTGCAACAATTCATGTGCCAGGCACGACACTCAATAATGAGCAGTTAGTGGTCATCGACATGCTTGGTGAAAATGAGCATAGAAAGTGATCAAAAGTCGCTTCCTATGCTCAATGGGTGTGTTGTAATGGCTTGATATCAAGGCATCCAGCAACACCAAGCTGGAAGTGCCATATTGAGAGGCAACATGCTCTTTCAATATGTCGCTGCCCTGTAATGGGAAAGAGCTTTGGAAGTGAGTGTTACCCTAGAGGCAGTCAGCAACATTGCAGTGGAATGAAAAAAAAATTGTGTTGTGTCTTCTGCTTATGACATCAAATTAGACATGTGCATTCGTTTTCGGACGAATGCATTTTCGGACGAAAATAGCATTTTCGGACGAAAATAGCACTTTCGTCCATTCGTCCGAATAACGAATAACGAAAATTATAAACTAATGAAATCCGAATGAACGAATGCTAAATAAATGAAAATCATTTGTCCATTCATCCATTCGTTCATTGAGATGTTGACAGTTATTCTAATATGTTGAATTCGAATTTTGTCTCAATTTCGGCTTAAGTTATTGTATGTAATGCTATTGGCATTACATAAACCGAAATAGAGGTGAAATAGGTCAATTCGTATGAATTTCGACTCTTTTTCACCTCTATTTTCGTTTTTCCCATCTCTACATCAAATGGCTTCATTTGCAAATTAACTGCTTTTCAGTGGGAAATGTGTAATTTGCATATTAAGCCATAGGTGATGTCATAAATAAGAGGCTCCACAGACACATGTAAAACACATTTTTATAATGCAGGCATTTTCTTGCAATTTTGTTAATACAATGTATAGATCATTTTCAATCATATTTTATTCTCTAAATTCACAGTGTTTAGGTGATACAGTCCCTTTAATGCTTCCTGTTGTGTCACATGGTAAACTGCCAGAGGATTGTGATCCAGAGTCACTTTTGATGCCTATTACTCAACTATTAAAATGTGTGACCTTGCCACTCTAATTCAAATAGAAAGCATGTAGAGTTTGGCAACATATTTCTTTTCTTGATGTAGACTGCCTTGTACTTTTACTAGTCATGGTAACTAATGTGCCATTACATGATGCACCTATACCTATAAACTCTGATTACTTTCATAAATTGAGTTGTGTCTTCTGCATCCTGCCCATTCGCTGTGCACTGATTCTATGTTCTTATGTATATGGTTTAATATGGGTTAATGATGCTACAAAGCAGACATATTCCCTTTGATTCTGTTACAAGATAGAAATGATTAAAGTTATGATTATTGTGTGTTAGAGAACACTGCTTATAAAATATTGGAAAACATGAACCTGTAACATACTCTTATACTTGCTAACATTCAGGGTGGCCAAAGGGGGACATCAAGGATCAGGGTCTCAATTGGGGGCATCGTAAGTTAGCTGTGTATATACACCTCAGATGCATGTTCATCCCAACACTACAAATACTGTGCACCGCATAAAGGGTTAATCAGCAAGTTAATGTGCACAACCCTGTGCATCTGAGAAGTGGACAGGGGACTTGGGAGCAGGACAGGAATCCACCATCAGGACTCTTTCCTAGTGGGATTGCTTGCCATGTAGGTATTTCACAATGAGATTTGCTATAGAACAAGCTGGCTGCTGTATTCATAGACTGGATTGTTTTTAATTGCAGAGAAAATTATGCAGAAGGTATTCAAAATCGTCTCCTGCGATGTACCTTCGGAAGATTTCCTTTTTTTCTGCAAGAAGCTCAAACTTAAAGATGAAGACGTCAAAGTATTCTCAAAAAACAAGTAAGAATTTTATATTCATAAATGGTAAATAGTTGGTTCAGAGCTTTTGGTGTATGGGCAGGGCTGTTGGTGCATGGGCAGAGCTGTTGGTGCATGGGCAAGACCACTGTTGTTTGGGCAAGGCTTTTGGTTTGTTGGCAGAGTTGATGGTGTATGGGCAGGGCTGTTGGTGTATGGGCAGGGCTGTTGGTGTATGGACATCACTGCTGGTTTGTGGGCAGATTTTTTGGTGTATGGGTAGGGGTGTTGGTGTATGGGCAAGGCAGTTGGTTTGTGGGCACAGCTGTTGGTTTTGTGGACAGTGCTGTTGATGGGTGAGTTGGCTTGATTGAGGTGTGTACAAATGTTTTGAAGTGTGGAAGTTATATACTGCCTTCCTCAGTTCCAATCTTTCCCTGTCTCTCAAACTAGTAGAAAATCGAAAAGGACATATATTTACTATAAATAAATTATTTTGACCCTAGCAGTTCAATTTTCAACTGAGCAAATGAATTGTTATTCAAATTCAATAATATGTGCATCTTTTTCAGATCACTTCAACTCCAAGATAAAATCCTTCAGGCCCTGAATCTCTGGAAGAAAGACAGACAGGCAAATGCAACACCATTAGCTATTACTGATCAATTGATTAGAGTGCTGGTTATGTCAGATTTGCATGACACTGCTCAAAAAGCTAGAATGCTGCAAATCGCTGTAAAGGCAATCAAATTTTAACCATCTGTGTACATTAAGGAATGTAAAATAGTAATACATTTATTATTATTTTTTAAATATATATATTTTTTATTTGACATATAAACAAACAATATTGTTGAGTTCCATCTGGTTGTTACAGCAATTCTTAACTTGTAGAAATAACATACAATAACATCAATAAAACTATTTATAACAACCTTCTTTCCACTTTGAGTGGGTGTTGAGTTGTGAGTTGTGAGATAATACATTTGTAGTTGGATAAAATCATTGGTTAAAGGGACACTACCACTTACATAAGATGTAACTAGATAACCTGGTCATTTAAAACAAACACATATATAAATCATATGTCACTGTTTTTTTTTTTTATATATGACTGAATTAATTGCATATAAAAGGAAAAATAAAATCAAGTGTTTATCTCCTGGATCCATTTTGTGAATATTTCCCATCATGCAACATCATCCAAAATCTTCCAGCCAGTCTCCCTTTACAACTGTGGCCAAAGACTGCATGATGATGTTATAAGATACTCCCTTGCTCTCTTATTGGCTCCTGTGTATAATAGTTAGGGTTGCCACCCGGCCGGTGCCGGAAAAGACAAAATACCGGCGCTTCTAAGGCTGGTATTATTTGCAGGGGAGCGGAGAGAAGGCAGACTATGCGTTTGCATAGTCTGCATGATACAAATGTTGCTGTGCCTGAAGCGCGCTGTGTGCATCTGTGTCGTGTATCCCTGAAGTTCGGATTGAAGACGCAGGCTCTCCAGACTTGAGTGCAGCGCAAGGGTGAAAGTCTGTGCTTCCTGCACGGACTGCTGGCTCCGCCTCCTTGTGGGTATGTTTATGTTACTGTCTCTGTATGTGGGTATGTTTATGTGACTGTCTCTGTATGTGGGTATGTCTATGTGACTGTCTCTCTGTGTGGGTATGTCTATGTGACTGTCTCTGCATGTGGATATGTCTATGTGACTGTCTCTGTGTGTGGGTATGTCTATGTGACTGTCTCTCTGTGTGGGTATGTCTATGTGACTGTCTCTGCATGTGGATATGTCTATGTGACTGTCTCTGTGTGTGGGTATGTCTATGTGACTGTCTCTGTCTGTGGGTATGTCTATGTGACTGTGTGTGTGTGTGTGAGAGAGAGAGTTTGCATGTGTGTGTGACGTGTGTATGTGGCTGCTCATTGACATGAGATACAAATAGGATGTATATACTTCTCACTAGCAGTATATATACACACACAGATATATGTATATATAACATATATATATATATATTTCACACTGGCATGATATACAAATATATATATATATATATCATGCCAGTGAGAAGTATATGGATAATGAGAATTAAGCTCCAGGTTCTCGGTACCTGTACCAAGGAGCCTGAAGCTTAATCTGATAGGGACATTGAGTGGATCTGCCCATCAGTGTCTCCACCCTTTGTTGCTCCACCCTTTTGTGGCTCCGCCCACGTCTATGGCCGGTATTTCTTTTAGGAAAAGGTGGCAACCCTAATAGTAGTGGGAAGGACTAGGTGGCTGTGCACAACTTTTTTTTTTACCTACCTTACAACACAAAGAGAGGAGATTAACCTGATCAAACAGGATCATAACTCCGCCCCTTGTGATGTATTAGTTACATTACCCTCCCATTCAATGCAAGTCTATGATCAGAATACGGACTTATAGACGGCATTCTGTGTCCCCAGCACCAAAGTGAGAAATTTGTGCTACCCAAAAACATTATATTTCACAAAATGGCGGGGCCCAGTCACACTTGTTTAGTTACATATTTTATTAAATACAGTCACATAAAAACAAAAGACATATCTGAAATCAACAATGTAAAATAAAAAATATAAAACCTTTACATTTTTTGTTGGGAGTGTCCCTTTAAGAGACAATGTAGGTTCCCACCTTTTCCTCCAAAAAATACCTGCCATATATATATATAATTTGTATATAATGCTAGTGAGAAGTATTTACACATCATATTTGCATAGATACACACAAGCTGTCTCACACACAGACACACACAACCTGTCACACACACACAAGCTGTCTCACGCAGACACAAACACAAGCTATCTCACCGAGACAGTGTAACCATGCACCCTTGTGCTGGCTCATCCAGGTTGTATCCAGACATTCCAGTATCCTTCTTGATTTGCTTTCCTGTTTATTATTTATGATCGTTCCTGCGCTGTTTCCATTGTTCTCTGTTCTGATCCATTTCTGGTTTTCTGTTCTGCCTGTCATTGTTCCATTCCAGGTTTTCTGATTCCCTCTGCCTTGTTAGTTTACTTATATTTAAACCACACCTGTTTCTGTCCTTTGAATGTACTACAGGCTTCAAATTGGCCAATAGGTGAACCAATCCCCCACCATTTTACCATTGTTCGTGTTAGGCTAGCTCCTGTATTCATGTTTGTTCCTTTGTAATGTTCTCTTGTGATCCTTAGCCCTGTCCTCTGTATGTAGTCTTAATTATATCTGTACCTGTCCCGTTAAGTTCTGTAGGTGCCCTTTGTCTGTGCTCTTCGTTATCCCTATGTTATTGTCTGCAAGCCTGTGCCTTGTATAGTTCATCGTTAAATTGGTTTCTGCTTTATCTTGCTTATGTTGTGCCTCTGTCCTGTAGCCCTGTACTCTGGATTTCATTTATGTTCTCCTTTAGTTGCTTTTCGGCTGCTTTCGCTCTGTTTGGTCTGTCTCTTAGTATATCCAGTCCTAGCCACGTAATCTGGATACAGCAGCTGCTTAGACAGGACCCCTATATATGGCTGCACAAAACCTGGAGCCCCAAGGTACCAGATAAGTGCAGTTATCCAGCACTGGGCCCTGTTTCTCCACCCCTGCAATGCATGATCTCGGGCGTCAAAGTCAATTGTCATCTGGGACCTTTGTGTTAAAGACAGACACGCATGTCGTATGTCAATGCTGGGCCAGCAAAACACTCCTTTCTTTACCTTCCTCTTTGAACTTTTTAGCCATTGCAGGGAGGGAGTCTCTCGATGTTCAGAGTGGTCTGTGTATGTTACACTGCACAGACCATGTTGAGCTGCTCCTGCCTGCGGTCTCTGAGCACCTGGTGTCACTCTGAAGGGCAGGGTGCAGGAGCAGCAGTGCAATGTCCCCTTATCTTAGGACAGGTAGCGTGTGGTCCAGGATTAACGGGGGACCGCACATTCAGGAGAATAAAAATAATGTAAGAGGTCACCAGCATGGCAGTGAGGGAGACATGCCTCCCCTTAAAGTGCTAGCATTACTCATTACATTCTCCAGCGCGAGAGCTTAAACCTTTGATTCTGCGACAGTGTTCTGGAAATAGGTAAACTCTGTGCGTGGGGGGAAATAAAATTAAAAATGCAGGATAGCAGCATAGTGCACTGCGACCACTTCCTGCTCCCTAATGGAAACCAAAACCCTAATTTACCCTGTGATGGTAAAACACAAGCCAGGTGGCAAGTGGATGGTAAAAATTATTTTTGAATGTAAACTATTCCAAACCATGTCAATTATCAGATACAAGGTAATAATGATTGTGATGTTGCACTGACGCCAACTGCACTTGTCTACACATGATAAAATAATAATAGTAATATATAAATAGTGCAGTTTCTAAGGCATATGAATCGTGCTGGCTTGTTGGCAAGTTGTACAGGGGTCAATATTTTGAGACACTCATTTCATAAAGATACATGTACACACATCAACAAAATCCTGCAACTTTGGTTGTTACCGTATTTGCTCGAATAGACGACGACCCTGATTATAAGACGACCCCCCAAACTTTGGAAATTCTTTTAGGAAAAAAACTAAAAGCCTATAAGACTACCCTATAGAAAAAAAGTTTAACATGTATATATTCATGTATATATATGTAAATTGCCTATTAACCTTTAATAAAAATGATGATATAAAAAAAATGCATTTCTTGTTTTTATTTCCTTTTATGTGCCAATGCTGCCTCTCTCTCCCCCTCCCCCCAGCTTTGTCTTTCTCTCTCCCTCTCCCCCCAGCGTTGTCTCTCTCTCTCCCCCCATTGTTATTTCTCTCCCCTTCCCTCCCACATTGTCTCTCCCTTCCCCCAAACATTTCTTTCTCTCTCCACCTCCCTCCCTCCCTTTTTCTCTCTCTCTCCCCTCCCTCTCACCTTGTCTCTCTCTCCGCCCCCCCCTCGTCTCTTGCTCCCTGGTGGCTATGGGGGCAGCCGGGGGATGTCTGCCCGATAGTGCAGACATCCTCCATGCTGCCCGACACTTCCGTCTATTATGACGGACAGCTGGTCCGTCATAATAGACGGAAGTGTCGGGCAGCATGAAGGATGTCTGCACTATCGGGCAGACATCGCCCGGCTGCCCAAATCTCCCTGGTGGCTAGCGGGGGCAGCCGGAGGATGTCTACACGATATGCGCAGACATCCTCCGCTGCTGCCTGGCACTTCCACCGGGACTTTTATGATGAAGCCGGAAGGACCCTTCATCATAGAAGTTCTGGCGGTCGCATCGCGCAGACATCCACCGGCTGTTAGCGAGGGGGATCCAGGTCCCCTGCATTAGGGGGGGCGGTTGGGGTAACAGGGGACGAATTGCTAGAAGGGGTGCTGGAAGGACGAGTAATTAGAAATGTTTTCTGGAGTCCATAGCAGACATCTGTTACTCCAAATGGTGTTGCGTCATTAGAGTCACTTGATCGTGGGTTATCAGCAGCAGTGGCGTAGCGTGGGGGGTGCAGGGGGGGCCGGCCGCACCGGGCGCAATATCTGGGGGGGCGCACTAGCCCTATGCGGCCGCGTGGCCGCCAGGGCTGTCTTTAACGCGGGGCAAACGGGGCAGCTGCCCTGGGCCCATTTACTCCTGGGGGGGCAGCTGTCCCGTGGGCCCCCAGCCCCTGCTGCCGCGTTCACAGCGCATTGCGCTTGTGAACGCTTTTTTCCGGCAAGCCGCATCCGATGGATGCGACGGCCGTAAAAAAAAAAAAAAAACCTGACGCCGGATGTGACGTCGCGTCACATCCGGTGTCTGTTTCCCTCCTCCGTGCAAGAGGGAAGACTGCACGGAGGAGACATCCGGCGAGGGACACGGAGCCGCTTCATGTAAGTACGGGGGGGGGGGGGGGGGGGGGGCTGGCTGGCACAATATTCCTGGTATCTGACTGGCACTATATTACTGGGTATCTGATTGGCACAATATTACTGGGTATCTGATTGGCACTATATTACTGGGTATCTGAATGGCACTATATTACTGGGCATCTGATTGGCACTATATTACTTGGCATCTGATTGGCACTATATTACTGGGTATCTGGCACTATATTACTGGGCATCTGATTGGCACTATATTACTGGGTATCTGATTGGCACAATATTACTGGGCATCTGATTGGCACTATATTACTTGGCATCTGATTGGCACTATATTACTGGGTATCTGAATGGCACAATATTACTGGGCATCTGACTGGCACTATATTACTGGGCATCTGATTGGCACTATATTACTTGGCATCTGATTGGCACTATATTACTGGGCATCTGATTGGCACTATATTACTTGGCATCTGATTGGCACTATATTACTGGGTATCTGATTGGCACTATATTACTTGGCATCTGATTGGCACTATATTACTGGGCATCTGATTGGCACTATATTACTGGGTATCTGATTGGCACTATATTACTGGGCATCTGACTGGCACTATATTACTGGGCATCTGGCTGGCACTATATTACTGGGCATCTGATTGGCACTATATTACTGGGTATCTGATTGGCACTATATTACTTGGCATCTGATTGGCACTATATTACTGGGCATCTGATTGGCACTATATTACTGGGTATCTGATTGGCACTATATTACTTGGCATCTGATTGGCACTATATTACTTGGCATCTGATTGGCACTATATTACTGGGTATCTGATTGGCACTATATTACTTGGCATCTGATTGGCACTATATTACTGGGCATCTGACTGGCACTATATTACTGGGCATCTGGCTGGCACAATAATACTGGGCATCTGACTGGCACAATAATACTGGGAATCTGACTGGCACAATAATACTGGGCATCTGGCTGGCACAATAATACTGGGCATCTGACTGGCACAATAATACTGGGCATCTGACTGGCACTATATTACTGGGCATCTGGCTGGCACAATAATACTGGGCATCTGGCTGGCATAATATTACAGGCATCTGGCTGGCACTATATTACTGGGCTCTGACTGGCACAATATTACAGGCATCTGACTGGCATAATATTACAGGCATCTGACTGGCACAATATTACAGGCCTCTGACTGGCACAATATTCCTGGCCTCTGACTGGCACACTATTACAAGCATCTGACTGGCATAATATTACAGGCATCTGACTGGCATAATATTACAGGCATCTGACTGGCACAATATTCCTGGCCTCTGACTGCACACTATTACAGGCATCTGACTGGCATAATATTACAGGCATCTGACAGGCACCATATTCCTGGGCTCTGACAGGCACAATATTCCTGGGCTCTGACAGGCACAATATTCCTGGTATCTGACTGGCACAATATTATTGGTATCTGACTGGCACAATATTACTGGTATCTGACTGGCACATTATTACTGGGCTCTGACTGGCACAATATTGCAGGCATCTGACTGGCACAATATTGCAGGCATCTGACTGGCACAATATTACTAGGCTCTGACTGGCACAATATTACTGGGCTCTGACTGGCACAATATTACTGGCATCCGAAAGTTACAATATTACTGGCATCTGAATGGCACAACAATTATGGCATATGTGTGTGTGTGTGTGTGTGGGGGGGGGTAACATTAGAGGTACAGGATTGAGGAAGTTGGCTCCATCTAGCCCAGTCTTGGATCATCTCCAGGGTATGGTTCCATTTTGATGTTTAGTTTTTGTTCTTGATATTGTTTGTCGTTTACGATGGTTGTGAGACGACATATAATAGCATGGCCCATGCTAGGTTACTACATGTGTATATTTGTATTCATAGACCTGCTGAAAATGTGGAGAATGTGTGTAATGCATGTTCGCACTCAATAAAGTGTTGGAAAATAAACTTGTATTTAGATGCATTTTACTTTAATTACATAAGTATTTTCATAACAAACAATACATGTGCTTGGGGGGTAAGGGTTTCTTTAACTAATCTAGTAGAAGAGACTCGAGTGCTAAAATCCACGGGTTAGGGGGCGCAAATTACTTGCCTTGCCCCGGGTGCTGACAACCCACGCTACGCCACTGATCAGCAGTCTTCTGCTTAACCTCCATCACCCCTGTTCCTAGCGAGGAGACTATGGTGGTCAATGCCATCACAAAGTGTCTGTTAGAGCACACTGAGTCCGATTTTTAGCAGTGAGGTCATATGTAAAAGGCTTTTAGTCTGAGAAGCTCGTCTGCCATGTGACTGATCTCTTTTCTAGTTAGCTCCGTCCCCTCTTACTGATACTTTTTAACTGAATTTAAACCTATTTCTGTAAGTAAAATGAAAACACAGCATTTTATGTACATACAGTAATATAAAAACAAACTTACTACCGTTTACATACACTTTAATATGAGTTTTATTGTTCTGGAGACTTGTGATACTTATATACAACAAATATTCTGCACTCCTAGAAAAGAGGGATAACAGAGGGAAGAAAGAGGGAAAGACGGATTTGGGTCTAAAATAGGCAGTCTCTGCCAAATAGAGAGATGTGCTTTAGGTTAACCACATCATGTTGGAAGCCCCTGCAACAAGGCTTTATTGTATTATTTATAAGGGGTTGTGAATAAACTGGTGATGGGATGACATAGCTAAGTGTTAACCTCTTCCCCATGCTAGGACGTACTATGCCGCTCTGATTTTACAGTGCCTAAAAGACGTTAGGACGGCATAGTACGTCCAGCGTTAAACAGGGATCCTTACAGCTGTGCTCGGATCCCGCTGCAGAGACTTGCAGGAGATACAACCCTACAACCACAGACACATTAAAAAAACACATTTTCTCCAAATGTAGGGATTTATTTGAAATTTTGCTAACACAGTGTATAGATCATTTGGAATCATTTTCTAATTGACTACATTCACAGTGGGGAGCGATGAGCTGTGCTCGGATCCCGCTGCATGGACTTGCAGTGGGATCCCACCTGTCCATAGCCTCAGTCTGACAGGGGAAATGTAGCGGGTGCCCAAAGCGAGCACCGGCTACATTTCACTAAATCGCACCACACATGTGACGTCCGGAGGTCTCGTGATCTTTTGGCAGGGACGCAGAGGGTCTATTAAGACCCTGATCGGGTCTCTGCCATAGTGTTCTTGGCTACCGATCACCTGACAAATTGTGTGACGTTTTGGCTCTTGCGTCCAATGGTACGCAAGTACCATGCCTAATGAAGGGGTTAAAGGGACTGTATCACCTAAACACTGCTTATACTGTGAATGTAGACAATTAGAAAATGATTGCAAATGAGCTATACACTGTGTTAGCAAAATTGCAAATAAATACCTACATTTGGAGAATTTGTTTTTTTTAATGTGTCTGTGGTTGTAGGGTTGTATCTCCACAAACACATTTTCTCCTAATTTAGGCATTTGGTTGCAATTTTGCGAAGCACTGTAAATTTTTATACTTTCCATGCACAGTAAAAACATATGTCCCTTTATAAACCCGATATATGAACACTATGGAAATCCTGGCTGATAAAATTCACACACGATCACAGAATATTTATTCCCGCTATCAAATCACGTACACACCAGGCCCCGCCCCTCCAAGCAGCAGTAACCTGACTATAATATTCCCGCCTCTCAAACCCAGGCGGCTGTGCGGATAAGACCCAACGCTGCTGACGTCATATAGGCAGACATCAGTTCAGGGGCTTCTAACCAATCAGAACGTGGCAATGGGATACAGCATGCACCTGCAGGCACTGAGGCCGGATACAAGCCCCACCCCCTTCTCTACGCCCACTTCAGACGATCCGTCCACCCATCTCAGTCCCACAGTACCAGGCATTGGGTCTTCCGCCCGTTGACTCGCATATTACCAGCCTTGATTTAGCTGCCCGGGTGAAGGGAAATAATCCCTGAGCCGGGGGTACCGCTGGGCATTAGTGGTCTATTCTGCTTTGTTATCAGCGCTTTGGAGGCGGAGATTGGTGTTTGACAGCTCGGGCTCCTCCCCCTCCCGCCCATCACTGTGTGTTAGCAAAAGCAGAGTGAGTGCAGGACATACCCCCAGCAACAGCACGGACTGAGGGGAGCTGGGCAGCTGTGTCATCCGCTCCATTACTACAGCATACGGTAGGGACTATATCTTACCTGTGTGTGTAAATATCATCTGTCATACAATACTACAGAACACTATTCACATGCATATGGACAAAACACACACTCTCACACACACACACACACACACACACACACACACACACACACACACAGCAAGGATTTTCTTTCATAAGTTACTGTGCTAAATAACACTGTTGTAAATGTGTGTGTGTATATATATGCATATATATATATATATATAAAATAGAAAAAGAGCACAAATGGAGCCGGCTCCACCGCTGTGTAGGTGAACTCCTCTCGTTCAAATCATCATATAGTCACAAAATACTGGGTGCTTCGTTAGTGCAGCTACCGCAGCACTGTATAATGTAAGCAGAAAACAAAGAAAAAAACGCATGCACTCCAAGTAGATATGGTGAAAAATAGAAAAATGTATGAAATATAACATACACGTAGACGCTTAAAACAGAGGACCCGGTGAGAGCGATCCGCCTGACGCGTTTCGCGTGATAACACGCTTATTCATAGGCCTATATATATATATATATACACACATATTATGTTATGTTGCACAGTTACTTATAAAAGAAAATCCTTCCTGTAAAAAGATGAATTAAAAAAATTGACATTTCTGTTGAAAACTCAGGTTGCATATGTGTGTGCACAAGGTAATAGGTACATGACTAATGCATAAAATGATGCTATGAATGGTGAAAATATGTTGCTTTATATTTTTATAGCAAACCGTAAAAAAACAGTACACCATTGTAACGCTGCTATGTTGGTTACGAAAATGGCATTAGATCTGAGGCCATGGGAACTGTACTGGAATATGGCAAGCCATTTCTTAACTCTGGAAAGTAAAAAAACAGATCTGTCTTACTTGTAACTATGTAGATTAAATTCGTATTTCTATTACAGGTGATCATGCTGGTGAGTCTATGGCAGGCAGGGGGTGCCCTGTTTGAAGAGGCAGTGGGCGGCAGTCTTGCTTCACGAGTGCTGCTTCCATGTACATTCCTACTCAGCCTGGCATACCTGTCAAAGCTGGCATTCAAACATTTGAATACTGTTGACACAGACAATGTGGTATGTATATATAAAATGTGCAGAGAATTAATAATTTGTGTCAGTGGATCGTTCAAATTATGTTTTCCTTAAGGAAAGTTAGGATGCTCATCCTAAAAACTACAAATAAAGTGTAACAGATTTATTAATGTTTCTACAATAACAGTCCTGCCTATATCTCTAAGCCCTCCTCATTGGCTGTCACTGAATTCTAAGACCCCATGTGAAATAATTTTCATTGTAAAACTGCAGGAGGTCTGTAAATAGTTTGAAAGTAAAAATAATTCCTACATTCGAAACAATTACAACAGAGAGACATAATGTAAGTGGACATCTTTATTCATAAATATTTCTGTATAACTGCTCACATACATAAAATTGCATGGATCATGGCCGATCAGATGACACTTTTTTTTTTTGATTTGTACATAAGGGCACACTGTCTCCTGTATATGACATAACCTTGTTCTTTGGTATGCAAATTACATATAACCAAAGTAGTTTGTTTGCATATTAGGCAAGTGATGTCATAAACAGGATTCCATAGTTGGAGATTAAAGATTAAACCACTTTGTTCTCCTCATCTATGCATTTGCTTGCAAGTCTGCTAACACAAGGTTTAGATCACTTAGGGGATTATTTGTGAAGGTCAATTATAGGCCAAAGTTCTAAAAGTGGTCTGATCACCATGGAACGAATCAAATATTCCTGCTGATTACATCACTTTTAGAACTTTGCCCCAGCATTTCTATTTATAATTATGCTCCTTTCTATTCTCATTTATCTTCTGCATAACATACTTTTGACTACTGTGGCCCACACAGACTGGTACAGCCTTCTGTTTTTATTGAAGAACATCTGACAATTATTCAAACTAATTACACACCTTTATAAATATAATGACACGTTCATAAAAAAATCTATGCATTGCTGCACGTTTATTGGTGGTAAGTGTAGTGTGCATGCTACACTGTAGGTGAAATGTTAAAGGAGAGATTGATGAGAAGATCCAGTCACTGACAGCTGCACATTCATTTCAGTGAGGTACAGATACAATGGCACCATGCTCATTCATGAGCTAACCTAGAGCTTCCAGAGAATGAATGAGAAACTCTTCTAGGATGAAATAATAATGTCTACAGTCATACATATATATCCTCTCCATGTTCATATCCCTGTTTAAAATGTTAGTATGCATTATTAAGATTAAGATTTAGATTAAGAACACATTGTTTCACATGTGCATTAAAATCCACAACACTTCTTTTTTTCCCCCTCTCTCTCCCTTTCTGTCTCTTTCAAAATGATTTACCGCTCGCTGTATGGGCACATCTCTGTGATCTGAACACTTTGTAACAGGATGCTTCTTTCCCCTTGTTTTACTGCAGAAACACCCTCCATACATTTCATCAGCGATACCTTTCTTGGGACATGCAATATCGTTTGGAAAAAGTCCAATTGATTTTCTTGAACATGCATATGAGAAGGTAACGTACACCTGTCTGTTATCTAAATGTCTTCTTTTTCTAGGTATGTGATTGATGCAGTATAGTTTTGTCAAGTCATATTTTTAGCGTGACAATTTTTTAGTTCTGGAAGTTAATAGAAAAAGTTAATTATTTTAGTCTAATGATCCTTGTGCAGTGAAATATGTACTGATAATGATGTTAAAATCAACTAATTGTTTTATGTTTTAAATATAAGCAGTTTTTCTCCTCTGTTACATAATGTTTTCTTAAAGAGGCCCAAATATTGGTGTGTTATTATATATAAAGTTAATCAAATCTGAATGTATGGGTTGATTTGTTTTATTTATTAATATATATATATATATATATATATATATATATATATATATATATATATATATATATTAATTGCTAGCTCCTAAGTTTAGGACACATTATTTTTCTTATACCTAACTGGATTAAAAAATCCAATATATTATCTGCCATTTCTTTGTTTCCATTGTGCATTTTCACAATGTGTGTTCTTGTTTTGCAGTACGGACCAGTCTTCAGTTTCACTATGGTGGGCAAAACATTTACCTATTTAGTAGGTAGTGATGCAGCCGCTTTGCTCTTTAATAGCAAAAATGAGGATCTGAATGCAGAGGACGTGTACTCCAGACTGACAACGCCAGTCTTTGGGAAAGGGGTTGCTTATGATGTCCCTAATCCGGTAAGAGACTCATCAGCATTGAAAGCCACATCCTGTATTATCCCCTGTTAATTCATTGTTTATTCTTTGATCTCTAAGATAAAAATATCTTTTAATTTTACATAACGCTGTGGTTTTTATTCTGTTTACAAATGAAAGTAAATATTTGGATTGTTTTTCAAGAGCACAGCACACAAATAGAGAGGTTGTCTGACATGAATTTTAGCCTGCTTTACACACTTGTGGAATTTCCGACAGATTCATCGGCAGATCCGGGTGCTACAATCTAATGTGATTTCTGTCCCACCTGAGATATGGAGATTAATGCTAGGACCAATACAAAACTGTTGGCATTTACAATACATTATGATAATAACACAAAGCTCCCATATGGATATTATAGGCCTGCTGCTCAAAATGTAAGAAAGGTGGCAGCTAGTGGAAATCCACACAGTATGTATTTCCAGTGCTACATTGAGCATGCATTACCATATCAAAGGTTCAAGAAAGGTCAAATTTTCTGTTCTGTGTTTTTATTTTGTTTATGTTGTGCCATTATTTACAATGAAATGTCCAAAGTCAAATTAACATCCCATTTTTTTGTGTTGGATTTTTGCAGATATTTTTGGAACAGAAAAAGATGCTTAAAACTGGTCTGAACATTTCACATTTTAAAAGTCACGTAACTATGATTGAAGAGGAGACTGAGGAATACTTTAAGCGCTGGGGAGACAGTGGAGTGGGAAGTAAGGATGCCTTTTCTGTGGCAGTATCAATTAGATGAGGCCTGGACAATATTTTACCCTCCAGCTTTTGTGGAACTACAATTTCGTTGCCATCCAGCTTGTGTTTTAGCTCCCTCGGCATCATGGGAGTCTTAATTGAGCAATAGCTAGAGGACAAAATATTACCCAGCCACGATTAAGCTTCACTGACCTCATCCGTTAAACTTCTTAAGTGTTATTTGTCAATAAATCATTACAGCAAATATATAGATCACGCTATAAAAAAAATCGGTTTATTATTTACGCAGCCTCACTACTTAATTGCAAACAAATGTCTGATATTTTTGTCATGGCAGAACCCCCGTTGCCATATTCGCACCATCAACCAACTGCATTAGTAGTAATTGATAATTCTCTCATGATGAGGGGCAAAACCTATCTGTAATAGTTACTGATCCCATACCATTAGCAGTCAGGGGTTAATAAGCTTGTCCCTTTTACCCCACATCAGCAACTTACATTAATACATAAAGTCTGAAGTGAAATGGCCACAGCAATAACCACTGTCTTGTGTACATGACCTTTGGCCCTTCTACAAATCCAACTTGTGGAATGATTTGAAGGATTTTGTTCAGCTTATTTTGCTGCTTTTTAGACATGTGATTAGAACTCACATCATGTGTAACTTGTCTCTCAATCAATACCGCTTCCTGACTGGACCTTCTGAATGTCTTCCAGATCTATTTGATGCTCTCTCAGAACTGATCATCTTGACAGCCAGTCGATGTCTGCATGGGAAAGAGATTCGGGGTCTTCTGAATGAAAGAGTGGCTCAGCTGTATGCAGACTTGGATGGAGGTTTCACACATGCTGCTTGGCTTCTACCAGGTTGGCTCCCATTACCCAGCTTCAGGTAAGTTCTTAATTAAAACAAGGGATCCGTTTAAATGCTGTATAGGGAAGAATATATTAAACTGATATTTCTAGAAAGCTTAGTGTCCAGCTCCTGGTCTTTGTTTTATGCAGTCTCTTGATGCACATGACTAAAACCCGCAAAATCTGTTTGATTGGAAGGAGGGGCCATGTTACTTCTGTGGCTGGCCACCACTTATACACTTTTGTTGCAATTATGTTCCAGGCGCAGAGACCGGGCACACAGGGAAATAAAGAATATATTCTACAAGGTGATCCAGAAGCGCAGGCAGTCTGCCAGTACAGAGGATGACATGCTGCAGACACTATTGGATGCCACCTATAAGTACGTTCCTGATCAGCGAATCCTTTAATCAGTATTACTGTGTATTTTTTGAAAACATTAATTTATATAATGTGTGTGTATATATATATATATATATATATATATATATATATATATATATAATTTTTTTTTTTTTTTTTAATATGGAAGGAAATATTGCATCCAGTCAGTTTTCTTTTAACAGTATTACCTCCATCACTTGGCACAATGTTTTTTGCACATATGGCACACACTTTTTTTTTTACACACTGAGCTATTCCTTATTTACAACGACCTTGAATGTTATTCTTTGTACAGTAGACAAATCACATAACATGAATTCATCACCTACCTGGGCCATGATTAAAATATCTTGTTAACACTGTGAATATGCTGTATAGATCCCTGGAATAACATTACACCCTGTAGGATACATATATGACTGGAATGCACATGAGGCGATCCTGAAGAACTGTTGTGTTTTAGTTATGGCCAGATAAGAATAGCCAGCTTGTGTCTATTTCATGTGTGAAATTGTATTACATTTGATAAAATCCTCTGATCTCCTGACCATTCCTTGCATTCTGTAGAGATGGCACTCCCCTCACTGATGATGAGATAGCAGGGATGTTGATTGGCTTGCTGTTAGCTGGACAGCACACATCTTCCACCACCAGTGCCTGGATGGGGTTTTTCTTGGCCAAAAACAAGTCTTTCCAGGATCAGTGCTTTGCTGAGCAGAAAACAGTATGCGGGGAAGACCTGCCACCCCTGAACTATGACGTGGTGAGAATAACATCCAGATAGCGGGCAGTCTACTAATACTGCATGTGAACTATAACATCCAGATAGCGGGCAGTCTACTAATACTGCATGTGAACTATAACATCCAGATAGCGGGCAGTCTACTAATACTGCATGTGAACTATAACATCCAGATAGCGGCCAGTCTACTAATGCTGCATGTGAACTATAACATCCAGATAGCGGCCAGTCTACTAATGCTGCATGTGAACTATAACATCCAGATAGCGGCCAGTCTACTAATGCTGCATGTGAACTATAACATCCAGATAGCGGCCAGTCTACTAATGCTGCATGTGAACTATAACATCCAGATAGCGGGCAGTCTACTAATGCTGCATGTGAACTATAACATCCAGATAGCGGGCAGTCTACTAATACTGCATGTGAACTATAACATCCAGATAGCGGGCAGTCTACTAATACTGCATGTGAACTATAACATCCAGATAGCGGGCAGTCTACTAATGCTGCATGTGAACTATAACATCCAGATAGCGGCCAGTCTACTAATGCTGCATGTGAACTATAACATCCAGATAGCGGCCAGTCTACTAATGCTGCATGTGAACTATAACATCCAGATAGCGGCCAGTCTACTAATGCTGCATGTGAACTATAACATCCAGATAGCGGGCAGTCTACTAATACTGCATGTGAACTATAACATCCAGATAGCGGGCAGTCTACTAATACTGCATGTGAACTATAACATCCAGATAGCGGGCAGTCTACTAATACTGCATGTGAACTATAACATCCAGATAGCGGCCAGTCTACTAATACTGCATGTGAACTATACAAATCAGTTTAGCAGACTTGGACAAATTCACTAGTCATTTCATGAATAGACTACACATATTTCCAAGCATACAGTCTCCTTTTAAATCCAGTATTTATAGATCGTTTGGTATAATTATCAAACTGTAAGATAAACTTTTACTTGGACATTTGATGATTATATGTTTGTCTTGTATCGTATAGAATGTAATGCTAACTTATCGGTTTACATTTCTACAGCTTAAGGATATGCAAGTGCTAGACAGATGCATAAAGGAAACCCTGAGATTGAGACCTCCCATCATGACAATGATGAGAATGGCAAGGACACCCCAGGTTAGTACCCTTGGCCTTGCTGGGTATACATGCCAGATATATTAGGAACTGTGCTGAATATAGCTCTGTTTGCTGCAATTTCTGGGTTCCATTAGGAAGACCCTCAGTCCTACTCTGAAAGCAGTAGTGGTGGAAGAGATGCCAATTTATCCCATTGCGTTTGATCTGTATGTTGATGTATACAGTACAATGTGCAGTCACCTTCAGAAATGGCAGAAGATGCGCAATACCCACAGATCATACATTGTGACCAATATCAACAAAATATGTACCATTCCTATATCAGGGTCTTCCAATGTGCAGTATCCTAAATCTAAATGACCAAAACCAATCAAATAGAAAATAGTGATACTCAGTTTATGACTCAAACCTGAAAAGGTCCTGTCCCAAAACCCATAAATAGTCCAGTGTACAACCCAACTGAATTAATTACTTATATTCTTATTAGTCCTATAAATTGTGTAGTTTTTGTTTTGAATAATCAGTTTTTTGGCTGCATTTGAATTGAAATAAACCAATGTTTTTCTATGGCTAGCAAGCTATTCTTCACCATTACAGTAATTAAAAAAAAAAAAAAAATCAATAAGACCCATTGACCAATGAATTTGTTAGTATGTGACCATTTTAGTTCTGATCATATGGCCCTCTTCAGGAAAAAACCTGGACTCTCCTGTCTATGCCGCCTATATTGCCATGTTTATTGCATATAATCAGTAGACCGGAAAAAAGCTTTATGTCCCCTCTGTTAAGTCTATGTAAAACCAAGCAGCTAGCACTGCGATGTTATCAGCAACTTGATCAGTCTACCGGCTTCATAGTGAATCATGGAGGCGGCTGGTCAGAGGGCAAAATGGCATGTACTTTAAAAACCTCATAGTACTCTACTTTTCACTTGTGCCTCTATCATAAACATTAAAGTAAGTTGTGTCCCTTTAAACAATGTTATCATCGCTGTGCCCACTTGACGTCACTCTGTACATCCCCTAAATGATGGCTGAGTCCGTCATAAACTTTTCTTTGTAATAAACATTCTGATGTGGAAAGTCCTTGTGCTTTTGCTGGCAGAATTCTATAGAGCTGCTGATAGTAAAGGGAAAGGCTTATACTGGTGAAGGACCAGAGCATGACATTGTATAGTCATGAAGGTGGTAAGGTATGGAAGCCTGCTCATGGAGTCCTTTTGTCTTTCTCTAGAGTGTGGCAGGTTACAGTATTCCCCCTGGACATCAGGTGTGCGTCTCTCCCACTGTTAACCATCGTCTGAAGGACAGTTGGGTCCAAAATACAGACTTCGACCCTGACAGATACCTCCGTGAAAACCCAGCCGCTGGGGAAAAGTTTGCGTATGTTCCATTTGGAGCAGGTACGTTTGATACTTTTTAATGTAATCTGGATTAAAGCAAAAACATTACCAAGTAGCTCCGGACTTGACAAATATTGGTAGACGTTGGAAGTCAGGGAAATGGTACCTATATGTAATAATCAGTGTTAGAAGCAGCAGTGATGGGTTTTAGGAGCCAGGGCTCCTGGTGTTTATTAAACCCTGAAATAATACTGTAAAACATTGATTATTCTGTCCCTATTGTAGTATAACATTTCTGATTAAATATGAAGACAACCAACCATCTTAAATTGTGACAACGGCAAACAAGTGTATTTTCTTAAATTAGTAGCTGCTTTAGGATGAGTAAAATGTATATTGCATTTTCATTGCTGGTTTTATGTGATAGATCTGACACCAGTGTTTCTTAATTTGGCCAATGTCCAAATTCACAACTTCAGCTAGGGGTACATTTGCAGGTCAGAGAGGATAGGGTTACAATTAAAATTAGAATATATTAAGGGTTAGCATAAAGGTTAGAGTTGGGGTTAAATTTAGGGTTCGGGTTGGGGTCAAAAGGTCAATCTAGGAAAAAAAAAAAAACAAATACACTTTTTTGGTTTTTGCCCTATAACTCGCAGAAAAACATGGAAAGAAGCATATTTATGAACTCGGGATAAAATTTAGGAACTATTTAGATGGGGTCTTTTTTAATGATTGTATTTGTGTAAATAATTTTTTAGGTTAAAGTTTGAAAAAGTGTTTTTATTTATCATATTTTATGTTTTTTGTAGTAAATTAAATATGATGAACATAATGGTATCTAATGAAAGCCCTTCTTATGACAATAAAAACAACATATAATTTGTGTGGGTACATTATGTGAGAAAGAAGAAAATTACAGACAAACACCCCAGAAATGTCAAAACAGGCCTTGTCACAAAGGGAAAGACAAGGTCAAAGGGTCTTGTCACTAAGGGGTTATTATATTAACTTTCCATCAATTTACTACATAAACAGAACAAGTACAATTTAGTAATGCTGTTTTTTTTTGGTTGATTTTGGAAAAATCGATCCCCCATAATTTGTAAAGAAATGTATTGTTCTTTTTAATTAAACACTCTCTCCCTGGTTTTAGGTCGGCATCGTTGTATTGGTGAAAATTTTGCTTATGTTCAGATTAAGACTATTTGGTCTACAATGCTTCGCTTGTATGAATTTGAACTCGTCAATGGCTATTTCCCTACCATAAACTATACTACGATGATCCATACGCCAAACAACCCAATCATCAGATATAAACGACGAAAACATTAAGACAAAAACTCTAATTGCTGAACGGAACCTAATTTTTACTTTTCAAATTGGATATTGAGAAGGGATAGGAAAAATAAATTGCAAGTGTATATGATGTGTATAAAATGAATGTGAAATACCGTACAATTGGTATGTACATTAACATTTTTTTTTGTATGATGAATTTGACTCTGTAAATATGTTCAATTAAACAACCAATGTTTAATTTATTATAGATGTGTTTTTTGGGTGTGAGTGGGAGGAGTTGGGGGATTTATTTACAAATCCATGAGAATTTTAATGCATAAGGATCAATCAATATCTGTTTAACACAGATTAAATCATATCCTTGAGGAACCAATATTTTATTTACAAGTCACAGGGGGAAACATTCTAAAGGACAGACTGATTTTCACCTATGTAGCACCTCAATTAACAAACCAATTTTTGCTAATCTTGGTTTTTTTTTTTTTTTTTTTAATAAATTCTTTATTTTTTAAGAGTTTTTTTTTTTTAAATCTGGAAATGAGTGGTCCAGCTGTAATACAGCTTGCTATGCTTAACTGACATTTCGGACACTTATTTTTTAAGTATAAATCAAGCTTTCATTTTAATATATTTAATAAAAATTATTTTAGCATAACTTTTTAAATGGGAGGTAATAATGATATTTAAAAAAAAAATCCCTTTCACCTTGTGTGTCTAGGTTTTTACATATTTTTGGCAATTCCACTTCCACTATCACAAGATGTCCGTTTCTGTTTACAAGCTTTAAGCTTATACAATTTACTTTGGTGAGACATTAAGGTGTTCTAGTACTATGAACTGCCCCACAAATGTGCATCACACAAAAATTATAACACTGATCTGCGGCAATTCAGTGACCAATCTTTATCAAAGTCTATGGTGCAATTTGTCTTCTAAGGTTACATGGTGCTAAATCAGTGTATGACGGATGATGGATATTTGGATATAATGCCTTATTTTCAGTAAAAATACATGGTTTAGAACATCTTAGAAATGTTTGACAATAGCTCTGGTACTGGAATACATCTTCGTAGAAATGTATCAAATGTATTTAGGTTCTTGGGCAATAACAATTGAGTTGGACACAAGACTGGAACAGAAATAATGCTTTGACGCATTTCACACTAACATGTTATCAAGTTGGAGCTGATGTTATGTCTCCATAAATTGAGCAGTGAGTTGGCTCTATATGCTGCAGTGCCCGGATCCATTACACCAGGACTTTACAAATATTTTGCTTCACAGGCTAACCCAAAAACTTGGGAGCTGGATTCATGATTTCCATACAATGTTCATACAAGATGTCATATGATACACTTTAACCCATGACGGTTAATGGGCAAAGAGTGGCATGTTAATGGGCAAACTGGCTGTGACATATTATGTCTTGGGTGTGCAATGCAGGTAATGGGGCATGTCCTGGGGGCAGCATCAAATCCTGGATATGCAATACAGGTGATGGGGCAGGTCCTGGGGTATATTTAAATCATCGGCATTATATACAAAGATCTGGATAAAATTACTTAGGGGGAGGGGGATTGAGAGGGAGATTTGGAGGGGCTCAGATTTCTTTTTTTTCAGTAAGGGGCCCTGAAATATTGGTGGCGCCCATGACTGCAAGAGCTAAGTGTCCTAGTGGCTGCTTGCCCCCTCACTAATTCAGCTTAAAACAAAATAAAAATATATAAAAGTCCGTAAAACAAACACAGAGGGTTATCTATAAAAAAGTCACGGACATTAAATGTTGAAAGTAAAATATATAAATGGTGCAATTGCTATGACTTGTAAACAAATAAGTGGCATGGTCTACACACCTCAACCTTTTCATCAGCAAACTGAGTTGGGTAACACTTTCCATTCTTTCATGTTCTACACTTGGGTTGCATGGAAAGAACAGAGAACCGAAGGCTATAGCCAACATCGGATGAGAGTTGGCACGTGTGCAATAGTGCCTCTCCTTCCACTTACACCAATTTTATTCACTTTTCATTTTCTTGCCATCATGTCCTCTATTTGTCCTTATTCTTCATCAATCTACCATCATTTCTCTCCCTCTCTACAACAGATCAGAAAATGTCAACTGCAGTTTACAATTTCTACATCTATCTGTTTTAACCCCGTAAACTAATAGAAACATAGCATGTGTTGGCAGATAATTTTCTAAATACTCTTGTTAGTCCCTGACCTTACTATATCTAGGATAACCTTATGATAATCACATGCATGCTGAAACTCCTTCACTGCGTTTACCTCTACCACTTCTGCTGGAAAGCTATTCCATGCATCTACTACCCTCTCAGTACAGTAATACTTCCTGATAGAAACATAGAATGTGTCGGCAAAATTGAGAACATTGGGCAGACTAGATGGGCCAAATGGTTCTTAATACTTTTTATTAGTCCCCCGTTCCCTATCTTATTAGCTAGGATAGCCTTGTGCCTATCCAACACATGCTTAGAATCCTTGACTGTGTTTACCTCTACCACTTCCGCTGGAAGGCTATTCCATGCATCTACTACCCTTTCAGTAAAGTAATACTTCCTGATGTTACTTTTAAATCGTTGCCCCTCTAGTTTTAGACTATGTCCTCTAGTTGTGGTAGTTTTTCTTCTTTTAAATATACTCTCTTCCTTTACTGTGTTGATTCCCTTTATGTATTTAACTGTTTCTATCATATCCCCCCTGCATTCTCTCCAAAGTTTCTATATCCTTCTAGAGATACGACCTCCGGAACTGTGTAAAATACTCCAGGTGAGCTCTCACCTCTTTTTATACCTCTCCCTATATTACCCAGCTTTCTGCTAGCATTTCCGGCTAATGCCCAGGGTCCTCTTATTGTGCAGGAAAATGATGTTATGTATAAATTACATCTTTATCCTTCATTGATGTTGGCACCAAAGGAAGATCTTGGCAAGCTGCACGTTCGACTGTTCCAGATTTATGAAGACAGGACTCGCGAACCTGACGAAGACAGGACTCGCGCACCTGACGAAAACAGGACTCGCGCACCTGACGACGACAGGACTCGCGCACCTGACGAAGACAGGACTTGCGCCTTCAATTTAATACACCCCATTATTGATTTAAAGCAAAGCGAGTCAAGCTTTCCAAAACCACAGACATTAATGTGAACAGTACAACAATTCAGTTTGGTAAAATGATGAAATTTATTTCAGAACCTTGACAAAATACCCATAAAATTCAAAACTCCTACCATTACAAAAATAGGTCTCTACATATATGTTATGTTCAATCCGTGTCGCCAGTAGCAAATATTAGGACAAGACAGTGATGTCAGCTTCCCGTTCCGCAATACATAAAAAGTTTCTTTCACCCCTTTGATAAATACATATATAAGTTAATCATTTAAATTAGAAATCCACAAAATGTACAAGTAATTTAATGGCTGATTTTAAAAGAACACAAGACGCTGGGGTGTACAGGGATTCCAGACTGCTTGATGCATGCTCGTGGAAACAGTGTCCGCTTGTTGTCCGGGGCTCTTGTTGGTCCCATGATATATGCGATTTGAAAACACAGAAGCAGCACAGATTTACACAAGGCAATTCAAGTATTGCAAGGATATTATCTTCTTATGCCGTAGTGCGTAGTGCTATTTACAGACGATCCTGGGTAGAAAAAGGAAATAAAATGAGATTGTAAGCTTGTCTACAAAATGTATCAGTCTGGCTCTTCTTTTTCTCTCTAATTTAATCTCCAAGCCTTAATCCCTTCCCAACAACTGACATGCCAGGCATGTCATGCAAAAACATTTAACAGTTAATGTAGTTGATGTGCCTGACACTTCATGTGGTGAAAAGAGCTTAGAAAGTGATCAATGATCGCTTTCTCTGCCCAGCCGGTGTTGCGGCAATGCCTCGATATAGAGGCAATCCGCTACACCGAAATCCGACCCTATGGTGTAATTTGAGTGCAAAATCTTCCTAACAAAATGGGGGGAAAATATACATTTTTTTCTTCAGTTAGCCTTAGAGCAGGGGTTAGAGGTTGCAATCTCACTATAGATAATTGTGGGGGATAATGACTAGGAAAATGCAATATACTGCTTGGTTTTATTGCCTTTTAACTTGCAAAACAAAAAGGGTGCTATTAATTTGTAATGAAGCATTTAAACCATGATTGGGATAGATCACCCCTTGAAAAGATTCTGAACTACAAATCACATGATGCTCAACCATTATTAAATAATTAAATGCCCATGATAACTCGCTATCGCAAGGAGATTTATATCTTATGGCAGATTTTCTTTTACTTCCAATTTAATTTGAGATCAGCATTGTCTCTCTCTCTTTAATGTCAGAGTTCTGTTTAGTACATAGACGTTTATTTGACACTGGATCTGATCATGGTGTTTTGCTGGATCCTTTTTTCAGCGGTTAATGTTAGATGTAGATCCGGACACGCCTGGGATTCATGCACTTTCTATTTTGATTGATTAATTACTCTCCACATTACTCGCTCGCGTAGAAACTATTTTCGTGCTGCATTCCTAACGGTCATATTAAATCAGAGACTATTCCCAAGTGCTAATCTGTTCGGCTCCATCTCTCACTCCCATTGGTTGTGTCCTGGATTTCACACAGTAGCCATTTTGTTCCACTGTAATATGTAGCATGGTGTACCTGATTGCACACTTCCTAGCCGCTTCTGCAGCGCCTCCAGCCGAGTGATGTAATCGGTTAGCGCTCTGTCAGGGTCATAATGCTGAAGGTGAGAACACGGGCTGAGATCAGATGAACTCGCTATATACCTGCAGGACGAGAGCCATTAGACTGGGGTTAGCCTATTAATGAAATCAGATACGTTATAAAGATGTCATTCATATGTCATCGGTCTATGCTATATCCTGCAAACACTCAGGAAGGCGATTAATGGATTATCTAATCCATTCTATATTTAGAGCCACAGGATCATAACATGGCAGCAAACAAACAAAACACAACTAAGCACCATAACAACAATATTCAAGCATCAGGTGAAGTGTACCCCCCAACTGTCCTGTTTTATGCAGGAGAGCCCATTACGCCCCGCTATCCTTTGGTCTCTGGCACTGGAGACTATATACTGCCAATCACATTGGTGACTCTCTCTTCCAAGCCCTCTGCTGTCCCGCAGTGCTGTGGGGGATGTGGGTTAAGTTGCTGTGTAAAAGGCAGCTTCTGGTATTGTGGTACATAGAAGAATAATTGGTTTTGCACAGGGTGAAGAGTGAGCAAATCTTTGTGGGTTCTGTTGGCTTTGGGGGCCACTGATCAGTAGAAGAATACGACAGCACAATAAACAGGACAGGTCCATGTACTGATCTACCTATATTGTAACAGACCTTAAAATATTCACCGTGATTCACGCTGGAGGATTGTTATTTAGGACAAAGCCCAAACATTAATCCATCGCGATTTCAGGAGCTTGACGGACATTACACAGTATTTACCTATGTTGAGAGTTCACAGTGGACTGCGGAGAAACAAAGCCTGACCGTGACCGGCATGATGAATATCTCGCGTCTCCATACTGTTCCATGCTGCTGCCGTGGATGTTCGGAGAGTCTGTGCGAAGCTCATTACCTGAAAAGAGACCACCATTTAGTACCGACACGTGCAAAAAAAGACAAAATGAGTCATCAAAACATTGTATACCCTAAAAAAATAATTTCTATATTGTCTTAGCAGAATTACAAGTAAATACGACAACGATCACCCTAATAATATATATATATTTAAATAAATCTTCTAACCGCTATTTATTGCACTGTGCCTTTAAGAATAAAGTGTGTCTATATCAAATTTCAAGTTATGTTACCTTCTGGCAGTACGTGCGTCTCCGGCAAGCGGTGCTTTGATGTCCTTTTTATTTGGGTCGGACGCCACCAAAAGGTAATATAACTTGACATTTTATATAGATGAACTATATTTTTAAAGGCACACAGCAATAACAGGGGTTTAATGTGCGTCAGTGATGTCTCCTATTTGCGATTTAAATCTTGCGGCACCAAATGTAAATGGACGACTACAATGGAAGAGATGCGGTTTGCATTTCAAGGTCATAAATAGGTGACGGCATATTGAAATGAAAAATAAAATAAGATACAATTCTCTGAACTTTCTCGGTTGTTCTAGTAAAGATCTGCTGAATGCTGGTTCTGTGTTGAGAGAGATCTCATCACCTGTGCTTTGACCTAATCCATTTCTGTTCACTCCACTAGAGCTGGACCCCGTGGCTCGATGCCACCGACGAACTAAAAACTTCATCCTGGGGAGAGAAAAAAACAGAATCGAACAAGTTCACATAACATGTCGCCCTCTGTGGGATATAAAGAGAATCTACTAGAAACATTCTAAAACAAACACAAATAAACACAAACCTGCAGATACAAGATGATGATCGTTACACACATTTTGATAGTTTGGGGGGATATAAAATCCTATATAAAAAAATGTATGTAAGGGTCTACTCATTAAAGAGAGAACTGCAGGGAACTGAGATGGGAATTTCAAACTTAAGGCCACTCCGTTCCCTGCAATTCTCTCTTTATTGTGTAGACCCTAAAGGCACGAGTGCATCCTGGGAGCATAGCAGCCTGCCGGTCACACAGTGCTGAGCATACAGACGGTGGATGTGTGTATTCCTGTTACATAGCTGTCATGTATAACTGGTAACATACAATCGTATGCCTTCATACAAGATTTCTATACATTTGCTAGCAATTGGCTTGTACAATGTACAGACATTTTCTTATCCCCTATCAGGTGATAGCATGTTATTCTGATTCTTAAGCCCTTCTATGCTGCATTTGATGTGCCTTGAAGACCAGAATTTTATTACCGTATTTTCCGGCGTATAAGACGACTGGGCGTATAAGACGACCCCCCAACTAAGTCATCTTATAAGCCGGAAAAATCGTATCTATATTTTAACCTTTAAGGTTAAAATATAGAGTTTCCCACCCTCCTCCCCCCTTCCCCAATCCCCAGTACTTACCTATTTTCTGCTCTGTCTCCCGCTGTTAAGCCGGTCCGTGGCTGTGAGGGAAGCGTTGTGAGCTCCCCTCAGGCCGCGCGGACAATAAAGTTTTGTTGAAAAAAAAGTTTCAACAGACTTTATTGAAGCCGCGTGGCCTGAGGGGAGCTCACAACGCTTCCCTGACAGCCACGGACCGGCTTAACAGCGCGAGCGGAGACAGAGCAGAAGATAGGTGAGTAAATCCCAGTAACCGGCGTATAAGACGACCCCCCAACTTTTGAGAAGATTTTCAGGGGTTAAAAAGTCGTCTTATACGCCGGAAAATACGGTATTTTTGTCATAGGTTTGCTGAACTGTGATTTCTTTCTTCGTGTTCAGTCCACCCACACAAATTATATATCATATGTATATATTTCTTTTGATAGTATTATTTTCACCATATGATATAATTTACTATTAAAAAATATATAAAATATGATGAAAATATGCCAAAAAAACCCTTTCAAACTTTGACCTGATTCTTTTTTACACAATTACAAACTGTAAAAAAGATCCCGTCTATATATTTTCTAATATTATTCCTTAGTTTAGAAATAATAGTAATAGGGCAATAACCAATAATAGTGTTTTTTTGTTTCCTAACCATTTTTTCCTACAGTGACCTTTTGACCACAACCTTAACCCTAAATTTAACCCTAAATCTACCCCCACCCCTTAATCTAACCCGTGTACTAACCCTAGATTTTTATTTTTTACTTCTTCCGTCGCTCTCTACTGGGTGCGCCATATTGGATCACCGGGTGATCGCGTTGCCCGTGGGTGCAGAAAAGGGTGTTCATGCAACACTTTTAAGTGGTCTGCTTTCACTGCCTATGTGTTTGAACACATACGGTCCCATTGTTGTATGGGATTGTATGCTTGGGGGGGGGGGGGGGGGGGCAATCCGACCGAGGGCACACTCAGAGGCTGCTACAGATCCTCAAGGACCATGCTTTTCAGGATGTATATATACGTCCATAGGCATTAAGGGGTTAAACAGGAAAGGTCCGTTCAGATATTCTCTGGTTTCATTCATCCTGGGGATGATACTATTACCGCAAGAGTTGAACAGATTATACTGATGATGCATTAGCCCACTGAGCTATCTTAACCAGCATGACCAAAGCATTGCTAATAGCTACCTGGAAATGGCTATCGTCACTCTGACAGCAGAGCGGAAGCGAGTGAAGGCTCTTGTACGATTAGTAATGACTTGTAGGTCTGTGTAGCTGGGCTGTCCACCCATTCTGGCTATGAGAGCGAGTGTGGCCTCTTCACATTCCTGGAAGCCACCAAGCAACAGGAGTAGGTACTTCTTCTGATAGACCAGGGCTTTCCTAAAGCTCTCTGAGCGCAGGTATTTCCCATAGATTCTCTGAGAAAGACAACAGAAAACATGTTCATTGGAGCATGCTAGCTCTAGATAACAAATACAACATATGGACCAAATGAAGTGTATAAGAGTGAGAGGGTTTAGGGATATAAAGGCTACTTCATTGTCTAAATGGTCTTGGAAACTTTCAATTTAAGTCTGTTCGTCTACAAAAATATAATTTCAGCTCCAGCTAAAACATGTCAAGATGCAAGTAGGGATTCAGCCCAGCCGGTTTTTACCCAGCAGCCAGGTAGCCCTGTGGGTTACAATATATTGGGAGAACTACCTGCAAGTTAAAGAAGAGAGTCAAGGAACATGTAAGGAACATAAAGACATGGCTAACCCAACATGCACTTTCTGGATTGTCGCAAGAAAACCCCCAAAGATCTGACTTTCTGGGAATTGGATAAAGTCCAGAAATACTGGAGAGGGGACAACATCAAAAATACTCGTAATAGTGAACTGAAATGGGTATTTAAATTTAGCACATAAACCATCTTGGTCTAAATACAGAATTTGACCTGTTTAATTCCATGTAAATATTATTATTATTCATGTGTAATATGTATATATTTGGGTAAAGAAGCTAGATTGTAAGCTTACTCATGTACCAGTCTGTACTAGTTTGTCTAACTTAGTATGTAGTTCCCTTCTATGCTTTATATCTAGCACTACGAGAATTGGTGGCGCTGTACAAATAAATGTTAATGTAATGTAATGTAATGATAATGTTATATCCATTTACATTATTCTGCTGCTATAGGTCCATTTATCCTGATGTACTGTTGTCAATTAATTACTTTACATATTTATCTCTATCTATCTCCTTTTTTATAAGTTTTATAAGGTTCCAGTACCTGATGGGGAGATCTTTCTTCTTGTGAGTGCAATACTACAGGGGAGTATAACAATACACATTGTGTGCAAATATACTACACTATATTGTTCAGTTTGCTGTTTTCTCTTACACATCCCATCTGGAAATATAATTTCACATTTTGTATAAAAGGCTGTATATTGTTTTATCAGTGATTCACCAAGCGCACTAATTCACTGTTTTGCACTGTAAGGTAAACAAACTGGCTTGAGACCCGTGCCAAGTCTATGCAATTAATAGCATGGCTGGTACTGTGTGGAAGAAAAGGTGGCAACCCCATGTGCAACTAATGACTCCGACCATGTGAGAGTTCTGTACGGCACAAGCATTTACTTGAATAAGACCACAAAATAAATTGTTCTCTTCCTTGCTGTGCATATATGGCTTTTAAAGGCACATGAAAAACCTCATACCTTTAGCATGACGTTTTCAGACTCCCGTCCCATGTCTTTATGAGCGGTTTCATTCCTTAACTCGGCTTTCACTCTAAGCAGCTCTGCTTCCGACTCTTTCAAAGACTTCTGGAGATGGTTTTTCTCTCTGTTCCACGTCTCTCTTTCCGATGCCACCAGTGAGTCTGTATTGGCTGCATTGTCCACAGAAGGTCTGCCAGACTAATGAGAATATACGACACACGTGACCATCAAAGAGAGGGAACAGCAAAAAGAAAAGAAAGAAACTCTCCATTTTCCATAGATTTATTGCTCCAAATGAAACATCCAAGGGAGCACCCATGCAAAGGAACCAGTAGGAGTATTACGGGGAACGCATAATTAGGGACTTACATGGTCACCAGATGCTCCTTTTAATTGGTGACGACTTGCTTCATCCTCCAGTCTAAGGAGAGCGTTCCGAAGATCATTTTTCTCCTCCGTTAACCTGCTTACAAACCCTGTAAGCTCAGCGTTTTGTGTCAGCAATTTCTCTGTAAGGGAGTTTGTGGATAATCCAGATGGAATCACCAAATTCTATCAGAGAGAAGAAAAAGATTCAATGTATTTCAAAGCACATTTGTGACCTACTGTGTCAGGTCTGACCACAGATTGGTGCCCGGATCAAACACAGTGTGGTGTAAACCTGACTTTATTATATCAATATATTTCTTTTAGTTCCATAATCTTTTGGTGAATTTAAAAATACATAGTTTTTTTAACAGCCTGTTGCTGCTCTGCTGCTTCTTCCCAGTGAATTTACATCAAACAAAAAACAAACACACAAAAACCTTAATAAGCTCCATCCACTGTGCAATACCCGCAGTCAGTAGGCATGGTCTCACCTCTCCTTGAAGAGATAGGACTGCTACTTGTTCAAGCTGAGATAGAACCTCTTGCACACTGTTCTGTGACCAAGCCAAATCCTCATCATCCGCACCCTCGAATAATATCCTGCCGGAGAGACAAAATCCCTTGTGAAAAACTTTAATCCAAATAAAATGGGTGTTATATTTGTGTAGATATTGGTGCGAGCAGCAAGAGGCTTGGGGAAAAAGAAATAGATTTTGGCAAACACTTTGGAGTGATAACAATTTTAAATATAAGGCAGAAACAAGGTGAAATGTAATGTAAAATCACACCACTCTTTATTAAAAAGATAAATAAAAAAAAAAAATCACATGACATTCAAACACCAAAGTATTTACTGGGATACAGGGGAAAAAGGAAAGAAAGGACAGGGAACATATTTTCGCTATCACACTCATATCTTATCCACTTATAAAAAGGTCCTCATTTCCAAGTACACTTTCCAAGGGAGGTTTATTTAGGATGCCAGTTAGAAGAAATCAGTTTCACGGAGGCAGATAGAGCTCACTTGATCTAAAATGACTTTTAATGTATCCTTAGTTTTACAAGGGAGAAATCACTAATTGGTAAGTGACATCAATTAATGTTACACCTTATAGCCGGTGATGGGCCATATAATCAGCCTCACATCGGTTATCTTTGTACGAAAGAGAGAATTGCAACTTCTCTCATAAGGGGGAAAAAAAGAATCCTATGAACTGTTATATGTACTGAAAGTGCAGGATGACATTGGATGTCTCCAACTGATATTTGATGTCAGACGTATTTGTTAATCAGCATCTTACCTTTGACTGGCTTTGGTCGCCAGTTGTTTGAGTTTTATGGCTACCTGCTGCAACCTTCGTTTAATGCTTTCTATGCTGAAAGACGGAACCTCTAGAACACGGTCACTATTCAGTCCACTGGCGGAGATGGGATCTGCTTCATGCAAGTATCCTTCCTGCGGACGTTGGATACACATACTTGAATGATCAGGAATCCTCTCTGATCCAACCTTAAGAAAAGGATAATAAACAAAACAATGAATTCTGTATTTTGAATCCAGCATATTCTCAGCCATGTAAATCCGCTGTCTGTTCTACTTCGGTTGTAATTATTATTTCGTTTTTATACAGTTGCTACCTTGTGTGACTAAAGGACATACAGTGGATCACTCCAAGCTGGAAAATAAATTTGAACTCATTATTGCATATGAAAGAAGACAAAGATATGCATTATTTAGTCAGTCATATAGTTTTTGGAATACTTTGTGAAGTGTTTCTCCAGCGGATTCCACTGCCTTTGTTTATAAATGGCCTTAATGAGCACCTCCTAGCAGCCAATCAGAGGAATCCCATATATATGCACAGGGAGGCCCAATACTCATGTGCGCAACAGATATCATTTAGATAACAGAGCGTGGATATTTTCTTGTATTAAATATTGAAGCATGCAAAAATAATAATAATTCTTAATGCATCATGCTTTACCAAATGTAACCCACCCCATGTTTCTGGAGTAGCCCATGTCAAAACTATTAAATAATGCGTTTGGAAATATTGTACACAATAAGTGACAGCCTCATTACAAGGTCATTTTTGTAAATCTAAAATTAGCAAGAACATATCGATATTCCTGAAACGTTCCCAAGAAGGATGTAAACGTATAATAAATGATTAGCTACATATTACTAGATATATTGCCCAACTTACAGCAGTTTCACGCAAGTCTCTCCTTTCAACTACAAGTCCAGCAATGTTTTCATGACTGTTCTTTTGAAGATCCTGGATCTTTTCTTTTAATTTGGCCTCATCTGCCTGAAGTTTCTGCACCTCCAACACTTTCTCCTTCAGCTCCCTGTGAAGCTCTCCCACCCTGGAATCCAGTTCCTCGGCACGCTGGGTTGCCACTCTGGAAGCCTCTTGCTCGGCGAGTATCTCTTTCTGGAGGCTTTTCCTCAGTTGTTCAGACTCCAGTTTAGAACTCTCCATCTCGCTTACCAACTCCACTATGCGATTATGCTTGGTGTCCACCTGACTATGGAGCTCTTTCAGCAAGTCCTCGGCTGGGTTGACTTGAGGAGTTTGTCCATTCTCCTCACAGTTTTGCATTTCTGTGCCCATCCCGCTTTTGCATTTTAAGGCATTTGCCAGCTCAGAAGATCGTGTTTTTTCAACATCAAGGAAAGTCTGAAGCTCTGAAAGTCTGCTTCTCTCCTGGGAGAGTTCTGTATCATGAGCCACTTCCATGGATGCTATTCGTTCTTCAAGCTCTTTCCCAGCCTGCCTTTCAGTTTCCAAATTCTTGCTTAGCTCCAGTCTTTGGTGTTCAAATAACATTTTTAGGTCCTGTAAAACCAAAATAGCATTGCTTTATTCCATAAGAGGAAAGGGTTTTTCTACAAACATAAGAATGAGTTTTAAAACTTGGAGAGAATGTTTTTACTAATTCGGGGGCTTCCAAGTTTCTTGTGAAGTGGGCCGCACAGTCAGGAATGCATGTGTGTGTTGGGCCGCATACATTTCTCTTATTTACAGTAAAGGTGAAGAATAGCTTGTTAACCATAAAATAATATAAATAAAGTTTAAATTAACTTTATTCAAACACAGGCATAGCGTTATAGGGATACTGAGAATATGGTCAATTAAGTCAGGTGGGCTGCACCTTGTTGTCAAACGGGCCACATTTGGCTTGTTGGACGCCCCTGTACTAAGTTATTACTGGTAGCCTGTTTATGGCAGAGCTAAGTAGTGCCAAGGACACGCGTTCTATTACACGACATTAACATCCAGAGCAGCAGCAATTTACAAAGCACTTTGTAGAGAGTTTCATCAGAGATAGAGTTATAACTGTTGATTTATGTCATGTTATATTTCTTCACGACTCAATAAAAACTTTAATTAAACTCCCCCCAAAGATAGAGTGATACATGAGGTAGAGTGCCCTGTCTGCATGCTTATAATTTAGTGGGAATGGGAAACCGGAAACATACAAGGTGGGTGAAGAGGCAGAAGGAAAGCAAGACAAAAAAATGTGGAAAATCTATGGCATGGGTACTGTGGCAGCCAGATGAATCTGCCCAGAGGTTACTGAATGGGTGATCAAGATGGATGATTTATACACCTGCAGACTCCAGCCACATAGAAATGACAGTGGTTGAGAGTCTGGGTGATCATTGTACAGACAGCTAGCAGCTTGTGTTACATTATACAGACACCTATCTGAAGCTCCTACACAAACTTACTGCTGCCCCACTACCCATTGGTTCCAGTGTACCATTAATTTAAATGTAATCTATACATTATCCAATCGGAATATCCTTACTACACAGTTAATGCCTTACGTCCAGCTCTTCTCTTCCTTTTTCCTCGCTGCGTTCTAGTTTGATTTGTTCCTTCTCCAGGGCCCACTGTATCTCTCTGCTCCTTTTCTGCTCACTTGCCAGAGCATCATTGACTGTGTCCAAATCATTCGATCGTTGTTTGAGCTCCATCCTGGTAGAGTAATGATAAATAAGGAGATACACTTACTTACAGTAACTTTTACTGAAAAACAAACATGTGTCTCAGGACCTCATATTACATTATACTGAGAACATTTGTAAACAAATGGGCACACAGGCATACTAAAACCTAGGGTTATACTAAATCCTGGTAAAGCCCCCATTACATATGATGGCTTAGTTAAAATGGAGAGAGTAAAGAGTAAACAAACACATAACAAGCATAATGCAACTTATTACTTAAGTAAACACACAATTATTCATGTAAATGGAGTTCTGAGGAGGTAGAACATGTCCATACAGACAATCCTCAGATCTTATAAATCCATCTCCAGTCTAACCCAGAATACTTCTGGTAGTGGAAAATGAGCAACAAATGAACATTTGTGTCCCTGCTTCTATACCAGGTCCTGCTGAGGGCCATGGTACAAGGCATTGGTTGGTTTCTCTGCTCACTCACTGGACACACTAAGCATTCAGGGACTGATAGCACAGTGTGCAAACAAGCCATCTACACGCAGCAGGACCAGATCTGGAGGGAGCTACACAAACATTATAACTCCTGAACTATCTGCTAACCGCAAGGAGATGACATTAGGAGTATACTAGGAGCTTTAACATGTCACACATGACACATTATGAAAAATAATAGAAAATACTAAGCACTCCAATTCAGTGAGCAGTTTTTTTTCTTTAATCCATAAACGGCGGGGGCAACGTTTGGACCTATCGGTCTTTATCAAGCGAGTGCTGAGTATTTTCTATTATTTTTCATATTGGGGCCTTGGTGGAGCCCTGCTCGTGCACTGACCCTTTGGAGCGCTGCTTAACCAGTTCCCTTTGGTGCACACGTGACACATTGTCCTTAAAAAGATTTTAACCTGCTACAGGCCATGTGTGTCCAGGAACATAAACTGGCCCAAGCCATCAGCAGGTATGATTAGCTGAATGGAAGTAATAAATGTATGTAGTGCTTTTTAGCAATGAGCAATATGTGACGATGGACAAACACACCTGAGTGATTCCATCTCTTTAAAGTGCTTGTGCTGCTGTTTCAGTGTAGACTCCAGGTCCATCTTTGCTTGTTCCAGTTCACTCTTTACTTGAGCCGCCGCGACTCTCTCCGAGTTGAGTTGTTCCTGCAGCTCAGCGGCTTTTGCTTTCAGACTGCTAAGCTGCAAGTAAATGTCCTGTGTCTGCCGGACATTGTAATTTACACCATCTGACGGGGAAAACAAGGTTTTATTATTGTTTTAATGACCATTCTGAATCTGTCAGAGCTCCTCACGAGGAACACAAATGGGGCAGGCTATCCAGGGGTGAAAGGTCAGCAGCTGCCCAATACGACTGGTCTGGTTGGGTTTAATTGTTCCGAGATCATATTGGTTTGTGACCTGTGCTTGGCTGGCTAGTGAGTATCAATATGTATATATGTGGACTATAGAAGTTTATTATACTTAGATCTGGGTTTGAGTAATTGATTTAGCGGAGATGAACCTGCATGACTTAATGCAAAGTACAGCTCTATCAGTCAAGTGTTCAATAGAGGCCTGTCTGTGCCCTAAACCCAGTCTAGCTATTACAAGCAACGGTAAATAATCACTGAATTCAGACTCCGCAACAATCCCTCCAAGTTCAGCTAGTGAGCCCCTTCAACCAAAGATTCCATGTTTCAATGTAACCAATCTTTTAATGGTAAGGCCCCCATTACATCAGAGAACAGAACAACAAAAGTGGAGCTTTATCCTGAGAGTGGACTGCTTTACGGAGCACGTATGGACAATCTTCAAAATTCTAGCTGCTGAGTACTAAAACTACCATGATGCTCATGTCTGCTGCAATATCCAAGACCAATGGAGTACACTTGTCCTTCAGTGAAAGGCATCTGTAGAGTGTACCTCTGGATCTGGGGAGATCAACCTACAGCGCCACTTTATTGTATGACTGTGGCGCCGCTAATTCACCACACAGTGAAAAGACCAAAGCCAAGCTTTTATCATTTCTCTGCAGCCTCAGCCAAGCTCTGGTTCACTGTCATAGCACTAAAAACATGTGATATTTAATTGGAGACCAAATGGCCATTTGTTTTCCAATACAATCACTGTACCAAGTACAAAGCTCAGAAGGAAATTATTTGTAACTTACCCTGTTAGGAGTGATGGGGAAGGGAAAAAAAATTCACATAGAGTAAAAAAAAATATAGGTAAAGTAAAAACAAAACAAAACAGTACTAGAAACAAAACCTCTGTTATATATCACACATAGATCGCTAGGGAAGTTATTTATTAAAGTCACGGCCAAAGTTCTAAAAGTGGAGCAGTTACCATAGAAACCAATGGAATGTCCCTGCTGATTAGACCACTTTCAGGACTTTGCCCCAGAATTAACTTATAACCAAAATGAATTTAGTAACAATCCCCTTACTGTCAATCTCAGTCACTATCACATCAATGCAGGCTTGTCAGAGGCTTTTAAACTGGTTTCCCTAAGAGCAAAACTATTGAATACATAAATAATTGAAAGTAAACTCGACATGAATACCTGAAGTGTCTGAGTGAAGTGACTGTTCATTGGTGTCATTATTCTGTAAACTGACAAGCTGGGACCGAAGATCCTGTATTTCAAGGAGCAGACTCCGTCTGTCTGCATTCTGGATGCAGTCCATTGCATTTATCTGTTCCACGCCCTGGTAGACGAGAGTCAGAATCAGATTAATTTATTGCAATAAAGAACGGACAAGTGTTACACATCATCAGATTATACCAATGTTACAAGAAGGATGTGGGCCCCTAGAAGGAATGGAGCACACACACACTATGTGTTCCAACCTTGATAGAAAAGCACCATACAAGTCTACAGGCCACGGAACTAACTCATTCAGCATCATTAACAACGGAGTAAACCCAAGGCAGAAGACCTTATTTTAAGCCTGGAAATGAGTGTTGGCTTCTATAGGTTCCTGGATCCTGTGTTTGGTTTGGTTTACTCAATGTATATTTATATAACCTATTAGGAGACCTGCTCCTCATTGTCATCCCCATGTAATCCTGCTCCATATAATACCAGTGATGAACCATGGAAGTTAAACCAATGTTTCTAGTTACCAGTTCCTGGATCCTGTGTTTGGTTTAGTTTACTCAATGTATATTTATATAACCTATTAGGAGACCTGCTCCTCATTGTCATCCCCATGTAATCCTGCTCCAAATAATACCAGTGATGAACCATCAAAAATAAACCAATGTTTCTAGTTACCAGTTCCTGGAGCCTGTGTTGCATTTGTTTTACCAGCGCGGCTGCATCACAAGTGCCCAAGGTGTCCAGCTGGGTGTGGAAAGAGGCCATTGACACCTCATGCTCCCTGCAGAATACGTCCTGTATGGCACACAGGAGCTCGCCGCGCCAGTCTGGGGCATGAGCAGAAAACTCCGGTCCCTCGTCAAGCTACAGAATTTGCAGGAGATAAAGAAAATCCCATTACAAACGAGAACCAATATGGAGATCATAAAATCTGAGCAAAACCTTGAAAAATCAAATAATACACAAAATACAATGCTGACAAAATGATAAGATGTATGCATATTGTATTAGCTTGACGCATAGTATAATTCAGTCACCTTCATATAACACACGGGACCCATATTATATAAGGGATGTTTAAGCAAAAACTTCATTTTGGGGGACAAAGTCGAGATCTTTGTATGCTGATGATTCCTTAGCATCACTGGAATCATTGGAAATGATTGTTATTGGAGAGAATATTGGAAATCATTGTATACATTCTATTGGCTCACTATAAATAAGGTCATGTCTATTTGTGCATTTTGTACCTCAGTTATGTTTTCAACCTCCATTTTCCCAATCAGGTTTTTCAAGCTTATGATGGTTTCTTGTAAGGACTTTCTTTCTTGCAGCCATGATTCTGGGGTCACAGTGAATGATTGGGTATCTCTTTCAGCAATAGCGGATTCTGTCAGTGACAACACCTGAATACCTTCCTGATGGACGGCCTTTAACAAGCTCTGTAAATAAAACAGATACACGGAATGCATGGCCGCTTGAACCAACAACATGGGGCAGGGTTTTTATTCTTGTTTTAATTTCCTTTTGCTGAGGAGCGGTAGAAACACCATCCTCTCTGGAAAGCAGGCCATGTAATTTAAAATGCCTTGCGTTCTGTCAAAGTGGGATCTCTTTTTTTTTAAACTGTTTTTTTTCTTTTATTTAAAAAATGGCCAGTTTAATGTGCCTTATATCAGGACTCAAAGGCATCAGGTGACAATATTGGACATGCGAGTAAATGGACATTAAAACTCAACCCAGATAAACCCATATCTTTCATTGCTGATACCTTTATCTTGTTTGGAATTAAATCTGTCACAACCTCGTCATCATCTCTTATACCATATGGAGCTGACCCAAAACCTTGGACAGCATAGCTTGCTTGGCTCCAATCTGAGCTTGTATCTAAATAAGAAGATAATGTTTTTTGTGTTTAGTTGTTATTCAGCTTTTTGTCATTTAAGGTATCCACACATATTATATACTGTTTTTAATCGCCGTAAAACACATAAGAGCTTTCTTAAGATTAAAAAAAAAAAAAAAAAGATTAAAAACATTTTAGGAACATAGCTAAGAGATTTTTTTTTTTGTCTCTAGATGCTGGAAGGACACTCATTTATTGGGAGCAAACTAAATTATTTCTTATACAAGTGAGAAAATGCAGCTAAATACTACAGTGGTTACAGGATAAGACAAAATGTGCATGTAACCTGCACAAAGATTTCAATCAGGTCTTTACACATGTTTACATATCTCAAGTATAGCTCAAGAATTGTCTCACCACAAGTTGCAAAGTCTGTGAACTGGTACGAGGCAGACCGCGTGGGATCTGGGACTGTTCGTCCCTATGAGAAAAAAATAATATTACTGATTAGATAATAGAAAGTGCTGTCTCAAATCATGGCTATTACTAGTTTAAGGTGCTGTGAGAAAGATAATTTCCTATATGGGACACTTTATGTCTAGAAGCTGGGGTGTCAAACTGCGCCCAAGTTCCATTCTCCCCTGCCAGCCTCTTAGCTTACAGCGTATTATGGGAGATGTAGGTTATCAGAAGCTGGAGGGATGAAGTTTGGCACCCCTACCTAACCGATAAATAAAAGGTTGAGACCAATGTTGAGGCAGTAGCATGGGGCTGGTATTTTTTTTTTTAAAGAAAAGGTGGCAGTCTTAGGATTCTGATTACCAGAGATGGGGCTTAGGAAAATCATAAAAAGTATTTGAAAAATAAGTAATTTTAACATTTTCTTCATTTACGATTTCCAACTACCGTATTTGCTCGAATATAAGACGACCCTGATTATAAGACTATTATAAAACTTTGGATATTCCTTTAAGAAAAAAACTAAAAGCCTGAATGTAAGACTACCCTATAGGAAAAAAAGTTTAACTTGTATATATTCACATGTAAGTTGCTTTTTAATATTTAATAAAAAATTATGATATTAAACAAATGCATTTCTTGTTTTTATTTCCTTTTATGTGGCAATGCTGCCTCTCTCTCCCCCTCCCTCCCACGTTGTCTCTCCCTCCCCCCAAACTTTTCTCTCTCTCCCCCAAACTTCTCTCTCTCCCCCAAACTTCTCTCTCTCTCTCTCTCTCTCTCTCTCTCTCCCCACTCCCTCTCACCTCGTCTTTCTCCCTCCCTCCATCTCACCTTGTCTCTCTCCCTCCCTCCACCTCACCTTGTCTCTCTCCCTCCCTCCACCTCACCTTGTCTCTCTCCCTCACTCCACCTCACCTTGTCTCTCTCCCTCCTTCCACCTCAGCTTGTCTCTCTCCCTTCCCCTTGTCTCTCCCTCCCTCCCCTTGTCTCTCTCTCTCTCCCGCCTCTTCCCTTGTTTCTCTTTCCCTCCCTCCCTCCTCCTCACCTTGTTTCTCTTTCCCTGGTGGCTAGTGGGGGCAGCCGGGGGATGTCTGCGCAATACGTGCAGACATCCTCCATACTGCCCGACACTTCCGTCTATTATGTCAGACAGCCGGTCCGTCATAATAGACGGAAGTGTCGGGCAGCATGGAGCACAACGTGCTGACATCCACCGGCTGTTAGTGAGGGGGATCCAGGTCGATTTGAGATGAGACTATCAGACGACCTTGAATATAAGACAAGATGTATTTTTCAGAGCATTTGCTCTGAAAAAACCTTGTCTTATATTCGAGCAAATATGGTATTTTGATCAAAACCAAAAGTTAGTATCTGCTTATATTTTACATCCTAATAATGGGTAATTTGTAGACGAAAAGCCAATGTGCTCCTTAATGATTAGTTTTTTTTTTTTTTATTACACAACCCATGTGAACACACCAGACCCACTATAGGGTGGAGAATTCGGAATCTGTTTGACTTCAGCATGTTCCATCTTCTACTGTAACAGAGACTATTGGGTCAGATCTTTCATCATCTGCATTCAGATCTGACTTATCAGAGCCAAGATTCTAAACATGTCTGATAGAGCTATACTAGAAAAGAGGGCTCAATAAAGTACTTTATTTATATACTTTCATTAAAACATTTTCTATTTATAATGCCTTGATGCATTCTGTCAATTAAACATAAGTATCTTTTTTTTTTTTTTTTTTACTACGGTTGCTCTTTAAGATTCTAGAGATCCCCTAAATATTGTGGTGTGCTCATAAAGGTGTTAGCCAAGGAATATTTAAAAAATAAATAAAACACAACTCTTACTGCTTTTAAGGCATCAATCATTGCTTTCAGAGCTTCACACTCCTCAGTCAGAGTTTTGACAGCAACATACTGGTCCCTTCTCAGAGAGTCCGCCTCTGATATGTGCCTCGCTTCCATATCCAGAATTTCAGCAGCGTGGAGATCTTGCATCTGGCCGATTTTCTCTGTATATTGCTCAACGATCTCTGCCACTTCGTCAGAGGCGCTGCTTAGTTGCTCTACCGGCAGCTCGTTTTGGATTCCTTTATCGGCGTGGTGCACAGGTGGTGTCTGATTGCAGTTGTCAACGCGTGAAACAGCGTCCGTCTGTGACGAAAAGGATTTGCTGTCAAATAAAGTCGGTGCTTGCTCTCCCAGGCGGTCAGCGACATCCTTTTGTTCCGCTAGCTCCTCTTCCCTTCTCATGTAAGATGCAAGCTTCTCTTCTGCTAGAGTTAGGCTTTCCTTCATTTTACGCAGGTCATCTTCTAGGTGAGCCACACTTGCTTCCTTCACCTGCAAAGAGCGTTCCCAAAATTGGATATAATATCTTAAAACATTTTTAAAAACTATATAAGCAGAATTACCTGTGAATTGTATAAAATTACATTTTTAAATGTAAAGATTACAGATTAAGATTAATTTGCATTATTGGTCAAAATATGTTGGGAAATAGGATTAAAATGTCAATTAGCTTAATCAGATATTGCCATATCATTTATCATTCATTCAACTAACACTTTGAGGGGTTCTATTTCTACTGATGCTGTTCTTTCGAAAGGTAAGGATGACCCATTTATAATCTTAACAATTCCCAGACAGAATAAAGAGACAATTGCAGGGAAATAACACAAGAATTTCAAACTGAGGGCCAAAATAGCGGAGTTGGAAAAACATGGAAAAATTTTGGAGACTACATTGGCCTAGAGTTTGAAACTCGCATCTCAATTTCCTGCAATTCTCTCTTAATTGAGTAATTTCAAAAGACACATTCCTTAGGCTAATACACAGAACCAATATTAAGGATATATTGCAATATACAGACAATGTATGATTTGGTTGAGTGGTAAAATCTGGAGACTAACCAGGGAAAGAAATTGGCTGGGTACCAAGTCGATACTTTGTAACATCTAACACCAAAGTGGCTGAATAATGAGTATAAACTATTATATTTTTGTTTCTACTAAATGCTCTAAGAGCTCAATCTCTAGAGGTTCACTGACAGAATATTCCAGGTTTTCATTCTGATATTACAAAATAAAATGAAAGAATATTCATTCCGTATCCGTTAAGAATGCATTTGTATGTTATAAAGGGAAATAAAAGAAATCAGAGTAAAAATTACGACTAAGCAGATCCATAAATAAAGCTTGACAAAGGATATTTGCAAAACAAATTTAAAAAAAAAAAAATGAGAAAATACAAAATTGCAAAGGTTCTTTTTTCATAAATATAGTGACATGACCTTTTGACCTTTGTCTTTCCCTTTGTGACAAGGCCTGTTTTGACATTTCTGCGGTGTTTGTGTTTAGCTGTAATTTTCTTCTCTCACATACTGTACCCACAAAAATTATATGTTGTTTTTATAGTCATAAAAAGGGCTTTCATTAGATACCATTATGTTCATCATATCTTTTACTACAAATAAATCATAAAATATGATGAAAATATAAACCAAAACACTTTTTCTAACTTTGACCTAAAAAATAATTTACAAAAATACAATCATTAAAAAAAGACCCATTCTAAATAGTTTCTAAATTTTGTCCTGAGTTCCGAAATATGCTTGTTTCCATGTTTTTCAAAAAACAAAATAGTATTTCTGTTTTTTTTTCCTACAGTGACCTTTTGACACCAACCTGAACCTGAAATTTAACCCTAAACCTAAATTGAACCCTAACTCTAAATTTATTCTAATTTAATTGTAACCCTATTCTTTATGCTAACCCTAATTTAATTTTAACCCTAACCCTAGATTTTAGCTAATTAAGTCTTTATTTTGTATTGCAATGTTGCTGACTGTCTCTAGGGGCATGCTGCTCGTCAATATGGCGCCCACGATCGCTCTGCGGAGAGATCATGGGTGCTCCAGATTAAACATTTCGGTGCTGCCTAATGCCTCGACATCGAGGCAATAGAGCAGCACCTTCAGAATGGTTTTCACGATCGTAGATCTCTAAAACTGCTCGTTCCACCAGGGGCCGTGCCAGACATGTCCATTGTCAGCAACCGAGTTGCCTGCTGGATGTGCCCAACACGTCCATTGTCGCAAAAGGGTTAAGGAGATGGACTTTAAGGGGACTCGACAGTAAGGACATAGTTACAGTACAACCATTCCCGTTTCTATTCTAATGATGCGCCAACGTCTCTACTGAGACTACAGTACTGTACAGGCTCGGGTGAGGTCCCTCCTATCTATTAAGACATTTGTACTGTAGACTGTATAAGATAAGTGAACAAAAAAGTAGGGCTTTAGTTTAAGTAGATTTTCATTTTACATACTTGCTCTGGACCCATTGTGCATGCTAATTGGGGTATGCCTGTAACAATCAATAGATCTACTAATAGTTAATTTAAATATCAGTTGATATTATCGTTCCAGTCCATACCATTAATTCCTCTTTCAGCTTTTCAGCCATCTCTCTGTAGTGACACAGTTCTTCTTTGGTAGCTGTGGCTTCGGCCTTAATCGTTTGGAGTTCTTGTTCCAGTTCACCCACCACAATGTTGCACTGCGACAGCGCAGTAAGTCTCTGCCCACAAGGACAAACATTAAAACAATCAGTTGGCGCTGTATCCGTGTTCCCAACAACATATAAAATGAAACTAAAGTCAGATCAGGAATTGCAAAGATTCTAAAAGTGGTTGTTTTTCTCCCCAATGAATAACCGTCATGGGGAATGAATTCACATTTGTGATGAAATTTCCACGATGGTCACCTCCACACATAAAAACCAGTGACATCTTGAAATACATTTACAGCTACATTTATTATATTTAACAAACAGATATCAATTTGTTGCGAGTATGGGTTTAAATTAATGTGTATACACGTCCAGCCAATGCCACCTTATTTATTGCTTTCCCACTTAATACCTACAGGTTGCGCACTCATGCGGCTAACCATCCAAGGACAACACACATACATTAAATCAAAAAATATTTACCTGTGCCATCACAGCCTGACTTTCTTCGGACTGCTTTTCAGTGCGTGCGCCCTCGTTTCTGCTATCCAAAAGACTTTGCAGCTCGCGCATCCTGGATTCTTTCTCAGCAGCATGTTGATTTGCGGTGACCACATGTTCCTTTTCCACCTGCAACTCTTCGTGGAGGTCAGCAAGTTGCTTCTCCAGCTGGAGCAGCCTCAAAGACAGTGCAGATAACTTGGTCTTGGTCTCTTCTCCCTCTGTGGGTCTTGTGACACTTGTCTGAGTTCCTTTTGAGTCTTCTTCCAACAAAGAAGAACTATCAGCCCTCTGCATCAGTTTAGTGTGCACCTGAATGGCTTTCATTTGGGCTTCACTCACCAGAGCAGCAGCCACTTTTTCCCTGAGGGTATCTTCCATGGCTAAGATCATCTGATCGTGATGAACGCCTTCACACTTGACTTGATCTTTCAGCGACTGTATGTCATTCGAATACTGCAGAAGCTCAGAGTCCTTTTCCGCAATAGCATTTTGAAGCTTTTGTAACTCAGATTGCATGTCGGTTATACTACTCTGCAAAGCTTGGTTAGTCAAGAGTAAAGCTGTCTTTTCTTTTAAGGCTTCCTGAACATCTTCCCTATCGGCACCGCTAACTACGTTTGGAATCTCATGTCCACGAGAGTTATTTTCCTGGACATTATGAGATCCCTCTTTAACAAGTCTTAGATTCTCTAACTCTTTAGTCAATAGTTCTACTTGGATTTTTGTCTCTTCCAACTCAATCTTTGCAAGATTAGCCTCTTCACCATTCAATGTTGACTGCAGGGAAGGTTTTACTTTATTGGTTTTCCTCTTTGTTCCCAAGTGCCGGCTGCCCCCATCTGTATGCTCTGTGTTGCTTGAAGGCTTAGTAGCATCCTTCACCTTTGCGTGTGACAATTCTTCTTGAAGGTTTCCTATGAGGCCACTCAGATGCTGGACTTCCTCTGTGCGTTTATGGAGCAGCTCGGATTGATTGGCATACTGCAGAAGTTCCATGTCCCTAATTTGAATTACTTTCGTAAGTTCTTGCAACTGAGACTCCATGTTATTGATCACACTCTGCATGGACTCCTGCATTGATGTATACAGAGCTTGACTGGCTAAGAGCTGAGCGGTCTTATCTCTTAGAGCTTCTTCCATCTTCTCCAAATTGACTCTGACGTCCGTTGTGACCATCCCATCACTACTTACATTGCTCTCGAGTGTCCGCTCCATTCTAATATTTTGCTGAACCAGTAGAAGTTCTTGGATTTCATCTTTCAGCACCTTGACTTCCGTTTTTTTTGCTTCCAATTTGTTTTTTGCCTGAGAAGCTTCTTTCTTGTTTATTTCCATCTCCTTCTTTAACCGATCCTTATCTGCTGCCAAGGTTTCTATTTTTCTATCAAAATCCACAGAAACTCTCTGCTCCACATCTGCCAAATCCTTCTGAAGAGTTCGTATGACCTCATTCAGCTGCACAATCTCCTGGACCTGCTTTTCCAACATTGTTTGTTGATGTGCATGTTGTGCCAGCTCAGAATCTTTTCCATCAATACCTCTCTGAAGTTCTTGCAGTCGAGACTCCAAACCGCCTATTGCACTCTGCGAGGCTTCCTGAACGGATGCAAGCAACGCTTCATTTGACAAGAACTGTGCTGTTTTATCTCGCAATGCTTCCTCTAGCTTCTCAATATTGGCTATGTTATCGTCTGCAACCTTATTCCTATTTTTACTTGTTGACCAATCTCCTGCCCATGTACCTTCAGGAATCTCTTTCAATTTCTTTAACTCCTCCTTCAATAGTTGTAATTCATATTTTGTTGCCTCAAGCTCTGTTTTAGATATAGTTACTTCAGAGTCATTGAAGGTAACCATTGGCGTGATTGTTGCCTTTTCCGCCCTCACTCTATCGAGGTGGTGTTTAGAACTCTCACCATCTTCCGTCTTGTTGCTTTCTAGAGAGCGGTCCTGCTCTTTATCAGTTAGTTCTGAGTGAAGCTTCTGGATCACTTCATTTAGATGTTCTATCACCTGTACTTGCTCTTCCAGCTCCTTCACCCGATTGGAATACTTTAACAGTTCAGAATCCTTTTCTTTAATAACTCGTTGTAGCTCCTGTAGCTGAAATTCCATGTGAGGTGAAGATGAGAATACTGGATCTATGAATGGCTGTACTGTAGCCTGTACGTCTCTACTACCTCCATAGCTACTTTCCAGCATTTGTTTACCAAAATTATCGTCGGCATTCCTTAAATTTTCTAAATCTTCAACCTTTGATTCCACTCGGCCAACCTTTGCAAGATTCATTTCTGGTTCACTTTGCTCATGCTGCTGATTTAAAAACTCTTTTTCGGCTGTGATGCCCTCCAGCTGGTGCTTATCATTATCGGCATCTTCCGTCATACTGGCAAAATCCACTGATACCTTCTGTTCAATGTTGGCCAGCTCGTCTTGCAATTTTTCTATTACTTCATTCAGCTTTTCAATCTCCTCCTCGCTATTCTTCTTCAGCCGCTCCTGTTCACTCTTTAAACATTTGATCTGACTCTTATACTCCTTAATTTGTTCATTTTTCTCTTCAATCACCTAAAAATAATGACATGCAATGATCATTTTCTCTAGGGGTCAATAACAACGTATTAAAACACAAAACTCTCCTCAAAGAGAGAGATCAGGAAAAAAATGAAGAAGGAGAGCGATAACGGTACCCAAAGGAGAGACAGAGAGAGAGAGAGAGAGAGAGAGAGAGAAAGAAGGAGAAAGTAAGACAAGGAGGGAAGAAATCCTTGCAATGGATTTTTAGAATGCTCATTAAGCCCAACCTTTGATTGCATGTGTCTGTATTGAAACATGTGTACATGCACTTGGTAGAAGGTGACTAATAGGTTATTATTTTTTTTGTGTAACTATTTTACATTACCCTCCAACCCCAGAACAAACAAAGCAAGGCAGCACAGGGTAACATGTGGAAACAATAATAAAGTGGTGAAAGTATTGAAGTCTGTTTTATAACAACATCAATAATCAATAAGCTTAAGTAGAGCACTCACAAAGATGGAGAACATGGCAAGCCTCAAAATAAATATAAGATCAGACGAAAGAATACAAATAAGTAGTGCAGCCAAGGGCAATAAATTCAGGTCTGATGAATGGATGATGAATATGGAAAGTCCACTGGAAGTTCACGTTTCGCTGGTAAGAAAGGTAAAGCAACCTCAGGAGTCGTGGCTGAGTTTGGCTAGATAGTCCTGCACCTGCAGGCTCTGGACTTCCAGTGGACTTTCCATATTGTGTACATTACAAGGCTTTCACTCTACATTCATCCCGTAATGTGCTGCTTTAGCAGACCTGCATTTATTGCCCTTGGATGCACTACTTATTTGTATTCTTTTGTCTGATCTTCTATTTATTTTGAGCCTTGCCATGTTCTCCATCTCTCTCAGTGCACTACTTAAGCTGATAATTGATGTGGTTATAATACATACCTCACTTTATTATTGTTTTCACATGTTACCTTGGACTTGCCTACTGGAGTATTTGAGCACTTTGAGGAGTGCTGGGGATCAGCTGCACTCAACTTGTGGGTAAAAATGTGTTTTTTGTGGTTGTGTTGCACATGTGCACTTTTTGTCCTTTTTAACCTCTAACCCAAAGCTAAAACTTATTCCGACGACATTTATGATGGGAACTAAAATCCTAAAAACAACTTTTTTATATTTTAAAAAGGATGTCACATATGTATAACATTTTGACCAGTTAATTGCCAACACTGTATTTTATTCCTTTAAGAACCAATACACAAATTGCAAACCAGCATTGAACCAGTTAGTGCACAGAACATTGGATGTGTACATGCATATTGAACGGTGCTCTTATAATAGCACACTATGGTGTAATTACTGATGGGAGGAAATGAATTCTACCATATCTTTCTCAATTACCTTGTTATCTGTTGCAGCCTCAAGCTGTGCTTGAAGTTTCCCAATCTGCTCATTCAGCTGATCTATTTCCTGGTCTTTTATTAGCAGTAGCTCTTCAAATTTCCCTTGCTTTATTTGATGGATGTTTGATGCAGGGCCCCCATCACCCTCGTGTTGTCCATTTTCAACTTCATCCTTTAGAAAGAATAGAGAAACATTATTCCAGAAATCTGCCAGGCATGCTTCACATACTGCATCCATTATCATACTAAACTAGCACAGCCCATTCATTAGAAATCTTTCTAGGAATGTTTAGTTTTTTTCCATGTGCCCATGTAAAGTAGATACCATTAAATCAAAAGAGACAATATTCTGCAGTATTAAAAGCAAGTTGATCCTCTGCGGTTCTGATTATAGTAATATTACGGACCTCACGTAATAGCCTGTTGATGATAAATGCAGATGCCTGCATGAGGGTCGCTCCAATCCCCAAATATACAGCTTAGCAAATATTCCAAATTCAGGTGAACCAAGAATGCAATCAGTGATAAAATAAAGCAGACACTTAAACTGTGCACTAGTCGTTAATAATAACGTTAATAATGTCCAATAAAGGTTCAGTGATATCTACATCTGCCAGTCTGTGGAAGGCTTTGACGTTGTGGTGCTGTAAAACCACTAAAGTGCATACCCGTATTTGCTCGATTATAAGACGACCCCCCAAACTTTGGATATTCCAAAAAAAACTAAAAGCCTGAATATAAGACTACCCTATAGGAAAAAGTTCAACTTGTATATATTGACATGTAAATTGCTTTTTTAATAAAAAATTATGATATCAAAAAATGCATTTCTTGTTTTTATTTCCTTTTATGTGCCAATGCTGCCTCTCTCTTTCCCTTGCCCCCAGCTTTGTCTCTCTCCCCCCCTTAGTGTTGTCTCTCTCTCCCCCTCCCTTTGACTCCCCCCTCGCCTGTCTCTTCCCCCCCTTGTTTCTCTATGCCCCCCCCTCCCCTTGTTTCTCTCTGCCCCCCCCTCCGCTTGTCTCACTCTTCCGCCTCCCTCCCCTTGTCTCTGTCTCTTCCCCCCTCCCCTTGTTTCTCTCTGCCCCCCTCCCTCCCCTTGTTGCCCTGTCCCCCCCGTCTCTCTGCCCCCCTCCCTCCCCCTGTCTCTCTGCCCCCCCTCCCTCCCCCTGACCTGTAACTCGCTACCTGGTGGCTAGTGGGGGCAGCCGGGGGATGTCTACACGATACGTGCAGACATGCTCCATGGTGCCCGACACTTCCTCTAATATGACTGACAGCCGGTCTGTCATAATAGACGGGCAGTGTTGGGCAGCATGGAGGATGTCTGAACGTATCGTGCAGATATCCCCCGGCTGCCCCCACTAGCCACCAGGGAGCGATTCTCCCTGGTGGCCAGCGGGGCAGCGGAGGATGTCTGCGCGATGAGTGCAGACCTCCCCTGCTGCCGCTCGGCCCGACTGCCGGGACTTTTATGACGAAGCCGGAAGGAACTGTCTTCATCATAGCAGTCCCGGCGGTCGTGCCGGGCGGCAGCAGGGGGAGTCTGCGCTTATCGCGAAGACATTCCCCTGCTGTTAGAGAGGGGGATCCAGGTCCCCTGCTGTTCTGCTGGGGACCTGGATCCCTGTCTTATAATCTGACCTCAATTTGAGGTCAGATTATAAAACGACCTCGATTATAAGACGAGCGGTATTTTTCAGAATTTTTTTTATGAAAAAAACCTTGTCTTATAATCGAGCAAATACGGTAATTGTTATCCTGGAACAATGTGTTTGCATCCACAGGTCTGTAACGTCCTGAGGAATGGCCTGTTATTCCTTACCCCTTGTAGAACCATGTAGATCACTCAAAAGGCCTAATGACACAGCTTGCTGCCCATAACAGTACGGCTACCCCACCATGTCTGACAGCTGCCTGAAGACATCTAATTTTCTCCAAACCACAAAACCAACCTGATGTAGGTAATAAGGTGAAAGATGTTACTTTTTTGCACCATTGGCCTTCAATATAAGCAGGTAGTCCTGTATGTACTCCTGATATTATTATTGCTTTTTTTTTCTTTCCTTTTGACCTAAATTATTGAGATGTCTGAAATGTTCCCCTGTTTCCCCCTCCCCATTTAAAATACTTATGTGAAAAAAATCAATACAAAAACTGATTTATAAAAAAAATAAAAACAATCAGACTATGTACAAAATGTCACAATTTCACAAGCCATCGTGGTTGGTTAGAAAATGAATGACAATCTGGCATGGGTTTTTTGAGTGTAATCACCTTTAGTAATTGATTCTCCTGTTCCAGCCCATGGAGCTGGGTGGCAGCTTCCTTCCTCTGGATTACTAGTTGCATATGCAGCTGCTGGACCTCTTCATTCTTGTTCTCCAGCTCTTCACGGAACTGTTCCAGCTGTTCTTCCAAATTAGTGATCTATGACATCAGGGGAGGACATAAAATATAGTATGACGATCCTTAGTGAGAAATATATTTTGCCCGTCAAAAACAAACTAACAATACTGTTACCAAATCAAATATCCTTGAATTTCTTAAAAGGAAAACCTATGTTTGATATCATTCCACACGCAATGCATTGAGCAAAGCCAAATAATTTGAAATAGTGTGGATAAAGAAATAAACAAATGCACAAGAACAAGACCAAGATATCCTACTTATTTATATACGTATATAATAAACTACACTGATTTAAACACAAACATCTTATTACAGCAGCAGAGATATCATAAATCAAGTAACTCTTGGATAGCTACGGATTAGACTAATATTGTGCCTTTCTACAGGTCTACTGTCTACATGCACTTACGATGTATAAAGGGATTGAGAAATCAAGATTGAATAGGTACATACAAGTACTTTGTGTTTATGTTTGAGTCTAGTATCAACATTGGTTCTTGGCATTGGTCTTTGGACCAATGATAAAAGTAACATTGTTCACAGTGCGGGATTGAGGTTATATCTTGTACTGATTTTGCAATACCTTTTAACGCTATATGCTTCAGATGATCACAAAGCAAAGTTACACACCTCCTTCTCCTTTCTGTCCATTGCTTCTCTCTCCACCTGAAGTTGGGCTTCAAGAGGCATTTCTCCTTTCACTCCCTTGACTATTGATGATCTGCGCTCCTCCACCTTTAGAAATGAATAATTTCTTATTAAAAACCCTCTGTTATTTATAGATTGATTTATCTATTATTGGCTAAAGCACATTTTTTTTTTTAGGAACATCATACATTTGTAAAGTCTGGGTCACAAAACCAAAAAGGACAAAGATAAATAAAACACTGCTAGATTCCCGGTTGGACTTGTTTGATACATTCTGTTTTGTCCCTAAATGAAGCAGAAATATTTGGAATCCAGATGATACATCACTTAAACCACGTGAAACATATACATAAAACCCTCTAGTGACAGGTAACTACATAAGAAAGCTTATCCAATCTATGGAAGTGTGAACATACAGACAACACAAAGGAACTCTAATTATCATGGTTTATATCGTGAATGGAGAAAATAAAAAAAAATCGATCCATTGTAATATCCATGAATTCATTTTTAAATGCGTCTGCGGTGTCTTCTTTTTATGATGTCACCTTGAGGCTTGATATGCAAATTAACTACTTTCAATGGGGAATGTGCACATTTTACTCTTAATTTATACATTTGCATGCTATACATTTGCTTAGAAAGTATGGATCATCTTTTCTATTTTTTATTCTCTGCATTCACAGTAATAGCGCTGTTTAAGTGACAGACTCCCTGCAATATGAGATGGAGCAGAGTGTATATACGCAGAGAAGATGAGCATGGTTTAGTACCTTCTGGATACTGTCGGCACTAATGAGCAAGGCCTGCTCCAGTTCCCGGATCCTGCACTCCAGCTTCTCAATCTCTTCATTTCTTTCCTGAACATCTCGCTGGAGCTGCTCTTTGGAGAGCAGAAGTTCACTGCACTTGTCAGTTTTTTCCTTCAGATTATTTTCCAATGTTTCAACCTGCAAAAAAAAAAAAAAAAATATAGGAAAATGTTCAAACCAATTTCCATTGTGTGTATAATACAGTTATGATGAAGGTCACGCGAAACACATAGATTAAACCCTAAAAGCATTATAAGTCGGACAGCGAAATCCCTAATGTAACGTAAAGCAATCAAGAAGTGTTTATGTTGCAAGCGCCATTCATTTGTAACATTAAGGAACATCTCTGAACTATAAAACTACTCAATATAAACATATCATATAACATCTACAGCATATATATGTACAGAGAGAGAGAGAGGTACAACCATCCAAGTGAATGCTCGCTACCTCCAGCGCCACATAGGGAGTGGGATAAGTTGGCATGTGACGTGGGGTCTGTCGGAAAGCAAGGTGCGGTCCATCTGTCTTACAATCCACAGGATTCAGCACACTCACATTAAACAGGTTACAAACTCTTAAAGCTATAGTTTTCATGAAGACTACTTAAAAACACCTAAAATAAAACATTATTTGGTCATATTATGCTTAGCACACCACTACGCCAAAGTATTCCAATACTGGTCAGTCCTAGCACTAAATACGTTTATATACTGCTTAATCTCTTCAAATATATTACTTACCAGGGGCCAAAGGTCTTCCTATTTACATATACAGAGACACTACTGCAATATATAGGTTTCTCTGACTTCTCATTGGCCTATAAATGCGTGGTTTTGTTTGAGTATAGTGGTGCTAAACAGTTTTTGGACTAATTTTGTAATACTGCAACCAAACATTTGTCTATGGATAACAAGCTATACTGCACCACTACTGTAAGTTAAAATAAACATGCAGGCCCGATAGACATATGCATTTTTGATCATGGGGCCCACTTCAGATAAAACTCGGACACCCCTGCCATAGGATTTCTAATGGAATGTTGAAGATGAAGCGCGAGAATTTGATGGACACCAACTGTCTCCCTCTGCTGGTGTAGAGTAAGAGCTGCGTTTTCACATGTAATCAGTAGAAGAGACATAGTGCACTAGCGGTGAATGTCAGTCAGTAACTGAACCTGCCTGTAAATAGAAGACCAAGCTCAGCACTCATTTTGACCAAGGAGTTGTGGTCTTCAATACGGGCTATGGTTAGTTGAAATGAGATGAACATTTCATCCCACCATTGTAACTATACATTGTGCAGGGACAAACCTCGCTTCCCCCGCTAAGTAAACTCAGCAGGATTGTCCCTGCACAATGTTTAGCTAAACTGGTGAGACGAAATGTTCATCTCACCTTTTAGTGAATAGCCTCCAAGCGGCAGTGTAGAACCAGTGACTGCTCCCGTGAAAGGGAAGTGTGTGCCGGCTTCTTTCTTATAAAAATGATGAATCTGCCGTTATGATTTACAGTGAAGCCTGGAGGCTGCTGGTTCAGAGGATAACGTTTACAGTATTAAAAAAAATACAAAAAAGTAAAATGCCATTTTATTTTACCATTGACATTGCTACTTGTCTACAATAGACACACAAGCAAGATCATTTTTTTTGTATCTTTAAAATTTATCATAAAAGGCCCTGAGAAGAGTAAGCACCATAATATTATCCCTGCTAAACGGAAATGGATGTCACTGTAGAAATATGAAGCCCGTTGCACAGGTATGCCAGTCTTGATGATGAGGATATGTGTAAATGATTCCCTTTTAAGCTTACCTGGTTGCTTTGTTGATCATTAATAGGCTGGTACCGTTGTGGCATCTTAAGCTGCTGCTCAAGTTTCTGAATCTCCTGTTGAAACACATCTCTTTCATGTTCTCGATCAACCGCCTGCTCCTATAGATCAAGAACAGGGGCAAAGGTTAAGCAGTGCTCAGTGCAGTAATTACCGTGAGGCATCCTAGGCTGGCGAAAAAAGTTCCCTTCAACACTGGACCAGCGCCCCTCCATCCACCCCAACAATATTAGCCCGATATTGATGCCTCCGGTGCCATGATCGGGCTGCCCGTGCCGTTTTTTCTTAGGGGGGGGGGGGGAGTGTTGACAGGTCACGTGACCTATCTACACTCACTGCGGGGAGCCAAACATGCATATGCTGATATAACTACAGAGTCCTGCACCAGTTACACAAAAAGTTGCACAGATTTAAAATGGACATTCAATAAAGAAGAAAACACAGCATAAGGCCATCTACGGCAAGTGGAAATCTATTTTCTTTTTTTTCTAAGTGTATTTATAAAGCACTAAAATAGTCTGACATATTAAAAGAAAGAAACAACAGTGTAAAAAAAAGATGCAGAGAACAAATCCAGGTACATTAAAATATTCCAAAATGAAGGTGCTTTATTGATGGTGATAATCCATGTAAAGTAAAGGCAAATACAGATCAAACTGACTGGCAAACTGGACACCTTATGCCTTTTAGGTCGAATGGCACCTAATCACAGGCTGCAGGTTCATAATCATAGCCCCAGACTATGATTAAAGGGACTGTCTAGTGCCCAAAATGCATCTTCCAAATGTTAATGCATACTAACGTGCTTTCAAAGTACTTTACAATGCATGTCTTAAAATATAATATACTTACACCTAGATGAAATGGTGAAATTACAGCAGTTTGCAAGAAACCAGGACTGCTCACACTAGCTGAGTAAAAGTAATTTCCAATTTTTTTGCTGCAGTAACCAATAAGAATAATTTCATTGAAATTAATGTAATATCCTGCTTCTATAGTAACGTCACAAGACAAAGTTAAGAGATCCTACTGTGTACAAGAGCAAAGTCACTCAGAGGCCATACAATGTATCAAATTCGAGTGACTAAATAAAACAAAACGTTATATCCTCAGTGTCTATATAATCAGTGCTGCCGCACCTGCAGTAAACATGCAGAGTAATCACTGGGGAGGGCTTCAGTCAAATATAAAAAATCTTTATCTTGCATCAAAGTGAGTTTGGGGGCTAGACTTTTTCTTTAAGTGCCAATGGGCACGAAACGCGTAAGGCGTCCAACAATTTACAATAAAAATAAGTTTTGGTTGTTCGTTGTTTAGTCAGCAGACCTCACTCAGACCTTAGGGTGTCCGACTCCAATAGAATACTTTTATAAATGACTCTGTGGGAATGTAATAAACACAACTCTGCTTACATCCAGAAATTTGCGGGTTTTCTCCAGCTGTTTTTCTAGAGAGAGGTTCTTTTGCCGGAGATCTTCCAGGTCAGTATTTTTCTCCAGCTCTAATTCAGTGTAGCGACTCATCTGTTCCTCTAGCTCTATCTCCAGCACCTTCACTTGTTTATGGTAATCTCCAGAATCCTTCTCAGCTTGCCTCTGAACCTCGATTTTCTCCATCAACAGCTTCTCGGTCTCCTCGATAAGTTCTGTTCACACAGAAGGCGAGAAACAAACAGTCAAGATTTTCTATAGAATGAATAGACCTGGTTTCATATCCAAATACATAGAGTGCCCTTATTAAGAAAAATAATGGATTTTATTGATGTATCGGAAAATCCATGTAATTTAAGGTGCCTATAATTGTGCACGCTATTTAATTTTGCCTTCCTTTAATGAAAAACAGCCATACAATAGCAGTTGAAAAATAAGCTATATATGTATTCAAAAAAGTATTTTTTCAGGTAGAAAACTCAAAGATTTCTCTTGTTTTCCTTATTAGCGTCATGCAACTAGCTCTGGAGCTTTTCAGTAACATCACTAGAATACTGATGTGTGATGAAAAGTCTTGTAATGATCAACCCAAAATCAAATGGAAAAAAATAATTAATGGTGCTTTTTTTTTTTTTTTTTAAACAATGGCTGTTTCTTAAAGGAAACCTAACATTTGATAATGAAAAGGGAACATATGCATTTAACACATTAATATTCCTCTAATGTGGTTTTCTGTTGTTTTGTATTGCACAGATAAATAAGAAATAGGTTTTTAGGGAGAGTCACACTGCCATGTCTTAAAACATGCTGCCAGCATTAACACAGCAATGTGCAGTAATTGTTTACGTATGCAGTTCATATTCCAACTTCCAAGTAAACAATACAATTTTTGCCAGCGCTCCACAAATATTTGCAGAGTTTAGGAGCCAACCTGATCAAATTATGAGCCAAGGAATAGGTTCTTGTGCAGAGTTCTAATACAGTCAAAAAGCTTGGAACCTTAGAAGCCAGCAGTAGGCATGTTCGGAGCCATGGCTTCCTGGGATTTGCCAAACCTTGATCTTTCCAGTGGTGTATTCAATCACGATATTAGATCTATGCAACAAAAATGCTAAACGTTTTCTGATCCTGCATTCTAAAACAATTCTAAAGTCATTCTAAGACTTGACACCAGTAAGGTAACTCAATAAATATACACGGACGAGATAAGGATGGAAAGATGTGCGTCGAAACATGACATTGCATGCAGACGTGCATACACTAGACTCAGTATAAATGCATATGCTGCCTTATCACTGGTTTCCATTTAATATTGATTTCTTTTACACCATCTTATTGACTTTAGGGTCCAATACACCAATAGGGAAAAATAAATCCAATGTTTTTCTTAACCATTTTGAAAGCCAGATCATACACTTGCACCCAATGCACGGGATATAATAGGTTTCACTGTTTGTAGTTTGGAACGAACTGCAAACATCCACCCAGTGCTGTTACGAGAGAAGAAAGCCTTCCCAGAGACGTTTAACGGGAAAAAGACACACGTGAAAGAAAAATCACCAGACGCTAAAAATGCAGTTTTCTTATCGCTATTCCATGTCCTCATACCATCATCTTACAAGAGCGCTAAACTACAAAGTGATCAAAAAATAAATCAACTTAAGGTTTTTTTTTTTAAAGCAAAATAATTTATTTTTTAGAGCTTAATCTCAGAATTCTTATTGAGCAAAGGAAGATGGGAAAAAAGAATTGTATTCTGTGATTATTGATTTTTTTTTTTTAAACAAATGAATAAGATGATGGTTATTCATGTATGAATGGATGTTAGTGACAATGCACGGAAAAAGATCAAGAAATCCCAGATTAACCCTTTACTAGCTAAAGGGGCCCTTTAAAACCATAAAAGAGAGAGACAGGATTTATAATTTAGCAGATGCGAGTTAGTATTTGTTAGTGCAGGAATTAGAATTCAAAGACCCCCCCCCAAAAGCCAAAGATTAATGAATTCCACATCCGTGTAATTAGCCACCCGATTAAGACTGGCCATGCGGAGTACAAACACACCTTCTTTGGGAGCTGCAACGACTGCAGCATCTACTAAGCCTAGGAGAACAGAAAACAAAACAAGGGCAGAGTAATTCACATGCCGTCTATGGTTCTTCTGCAACGTGACAGTGCTGGAAAGTAATGAGCAGCAGAAATGGAGAACGTGGGGTGAATTACTACAGGAAAGCAACGTGATGGTCGGCCAACCAAGCAAAGAATGTGATGATACAATTACACCCAATGCTACAGCTCCAAGATAGATTATGCCTGGATCTAGAACATAAGACGTTCTTACCTGTTCTGGATAACGTGCTCGTTAACACTGCTCACAACTTACTAATAACTCTTGCCGACACATTTTAATAAGAACAACAACAAAAAATAAAAAAAAGCAACATTTTGCAGATGGACTGCAATCGTTAACCTGTGGGAAGGCCAAACGTATAGGACCAGGAGGACAAGGTTCAACTAAAGTTAAATGAAACACTTGGCTATATGGCAAAACATGAAAAGGACTCCGAGAAACTCAATGGAACTGTACAGACTGAGCCCACAATCCTACGAGAGGGATGGGGAGATGTGATGGACATGGATGAATGATGACCAGAAAGGTGGACAAGCTCAGAACACATTTCCTTTAGCTCGGTGTTTTAGGTCATAGGTGTACATTACATGATGTAAATATTATGTATGAATAGCCTTAACCATTAACATTGAAAGCCAAGTTATCATTTAACATTAAAATACATTCAGGTTAAAATGCATAATAATGCTACTAAGAGGCCTTGTCAAAGGTAAATAGCTCAGTAACCTGGTTATTCCCAGAGATGGGATTCGGTTGATTATAACACAGAGAGTTAGTTTGTATATGTCTTTAGCGAATGTGAAGATGGCTATTGGAGGTTTCACATATCTAAATATGATAAAAACGTGTCCAGTTCCAACTCTACATTGATGGGGAGAGAAAAAAAAAAAAAAAAAGAACACATAGTGTTGTATATTTTGCTTATGCAGCTACCATATAAAAAACACTAAACTTCCATAATATCTTGCACACAATATTTTGTGAAGACATGTGTATTGTCTTCCCTGTAAGTGTAGTTTTTATATCACACGTGTCTATGGATTACGCATCCTGTGAAGAGTTCACTGTAACAACGTGCCTGTAAGAGAAGTGTAATCCTCTGCAAATAAAAGCTTTCCATATTACTCATTCTCCTTATAGCTAAACACCAAATGCAAGCGTAAAACTCATCATTTATCACATTGTGACAGCGCGGAGCTTTATCTAATGCCATGACACTTGTATTTCAGTGTGTATAAAACTGCTGGCCATAGTGGGGGGGGATTTGTCTGTGAGAATTATCTTTTAAATGGCTTTACGAGTCAATGAGACAGGTATGCTGCTGTACAGAGGTGCAAATTACCATTACGTAAACTTCCTTTTAAAGTAGATTACTGGGCCCTGGCGTGTTACTGAATGACACAGCCTTGTTAAAAACCATTAATAACCTGTGATCACTTGGCTGCGAGACGTATAATTATAGACAGGTAATTAGAAGAATACATACGTTGCTCAGCAGGTGTTGCATCGGCCTTTAATGCATTTTGCTGACGAGAGAGCAGCTCCCTCTCCTCTTGCATCTGTTGTCGCTCCTGTTCGAATTCCTGCAATCTGTTACCTGTACTTTGCAGCTCCTGTTCAAGATGCTGGATAAGGTCGTTTTTTTCCTGCATTTGCTTTTCAAGAAAGACTCTCTCATCTGTGTACCCATCGAGGAGGCCTGCCGAAGTAAAAAGGGAGACCACTGTAAAAGGTGCACGGTTTTCCTATCTAAGCCCCCCACAATCTATTTCAACTGTATTGATAAACATTTAAGCTCCTTCTCTCCCCTGTACCCAAACCAGGTGGGCAACTGCAGAAACTGCTCGAAAATCAGTGTTGCAACTTCCATTCTTGGCAAGGTTAACTCAGCCTTTCAGAATTCTTATTTTATAAAATGAGGACCATACCATACAATATTATATGTTGTGTATATATACACACACACACACACACAATATTTTATATATATATATATATATATATATATATATATATATATATATATATATATATATACACACACACACACACACACAAACATTATATATTGTGTATATATACACACACACAATATTTTATATATATATATAGACACACACACATTATATATTGTGTATATACACACATGCACATTTTATATATATATATATATATATATATATATATATATATATATAGACACACATATTTATATATATATATATATATATATATATATACACACACACACACATTATATATTGTGTATATACACACGCACAATATTTTATATATATATATATATATAGACACATATCATCAGATTGCTCTCATAATCAATGCTCTGGACTTTTTGCTTATTTTTGCTTATTTTTGCTATTATTTTATTTTTTTATTTAGGTTGTGGTTTCTGTTTTTCGCTATCATGTATATTTGATCTACATATCTATATTTCACCTTGTTTGGTTCATTCTGTTTTTCGTTCTTTTTAAGGTTTCTTTTGTCTTTTTCTCCCTTTTTCGTTTTTCCTTCTTTTCTCTTTGAACGTGCATTGCTCTTTTCTCTATTCTCCCACAGTTTACACACTATTGGATATTATCACTCTTTTTCTTTATATTATGTTACCACTTATATATGCTAACATGTCACAGGGTACCCGGTTATGTAGTTTCAACATGCCCACTACATCCCAATTCGAGATAGTAAGTATCTTATCAACATCCTTCCAAGTCTGCTTTGTATTAGTCTCTCCCATTGGGGGAATCGCGCACATTAGCCAACCCCTTCTAGTCTCTGACACGGTAGTTACAGCTGTGTCTGGATCTAGACACAGCTCCGGTGCAGTGAATCCCCAGTCACTGACCGGGTGCTCAGCTAGTGCACTTGGCTTAACAGTATGCCTCCCAGACACATAGTCATGCCTTTGCACTACCTCCCGGTGTCATTATGTGGCTTTAGCCTCTGTCCATATACACGCTCACGCGCTGGATTACTAGACGCCTTCACAGCGTCGCTTAGCAACGGGTAGGCATAAGTGACACGCAAGATGGAACGCAAACTTACTTACCACGTACCACACCCTGCTAATTGATTGACACATCGTGGTGTGGGAAGGGTGTTTCTCCAGCTGCTGCTGGTAAGTGTTTGATTAGATGTGTATATATGTTTGTTTGTTTGTTCTCATTTGGAGTGCTTGACAAAAGGCTTAACAGCCTGAAACGTCGCTGAAAAAACTATGCTGACGATCATCCTGCATTAAAACCTGAATGACTGTCTTTAGAAGCCCTGTGAGTGCATTCTTTTCTGTTTTGGATTATATAGACACATATTTATATATATATATATATATATATATACACAGACACATTATATATTGTGTATATACACACACACACAATATTTTATATATATATATATATATATATATATATATATATATATATATACACACACACACACACACACACACAAACATTATATATTGTGTATATACACACACAATATTATAGATTTATACACACACACAATATTATATATATATATATATATATATATATATATATATATATATATATATATATCCAAAATATGGTGCACTCAGCTAAAGGCGATCACAGCAATCCATTGCCCGGGTGCTGTGCAGCTGCAGTACACAACAATCCAAAAGAAGGCACGCACTCACAGGACTTAATGCAAAATAGGTCGAAATTTTACTTACTCAAAACAGGTATGTTGTACACATGAGCATAAGATCGACGTCTTGATAAAGGTCCACGTTGTGGACCGAAACGTCGATCTTATGCTCATGTGTACAACATACCTGTTTGAGTAAGTAAAATTTCTACCTATTTTGCATTAAGTCCTGTGAGTGCGTGCCTTCTTTTGGATTGTTATATATATATACATACACACACACACAAACATTATATATTGTGTATACACACACACAATATTATAGATTTATACACACACAATATTATATATTGTGTATATATACAGACACACACAGAACCCAACTTGCCACACAAACAACATTTGACACGCATGTATCAGCACTAAAGACAAGACATATATTAGTCCGGTCAAATGATAACTTTCAGCCAAGATTATTCGTTCAGACTTGCCTGTCACTATATCTTGAATTTATTATGATTTCCCTGTAATCATTTACACTCAGGAGCATTCCAGAAAGGAATCAGATTTCAGCTTAATGCCATTTTATACGTCAAGTAAATAATTCTTTCATGTCTTCAATTATTCCAGGTACTGTTTCTAATTAGATTCTACCACGTGAGTAAGACATCTCTGCAAGCATCTTTACACTTGTATGTTCTGTTATAAAGACATATGCTATATAAACACCTATATAAACACCTGTGGGCACCGTATAATTGGTATAAGGCCGTAACATGTGACATAACATTACTGTGCTTTTAGAGAGATGTTGAAAGAGCTGTCACCAAATCTGATGAGTAACAGATTCATCCGATGATTATAATAAGAATCTCTACTTAATCGGGGATTCTTCCGCCACACATTGAAGAGCCATCATTTAATGGCTTATCAGCCTCTGATTGGACATCATTTCTTTCTTGCCGCTTGAAAATAATCTCTTGTATTCCAAGGCTCGTCGGTCACTGATTGCATGGACTCAGTCTAAGGTTATCATGTCTGTGATCAGAATGTTCCACAACATGAGTTTTTCTACTTCTGATTAACTACAGTACCAGTTTTGGTCCAGAATTCACCTTGGTCAAACAGTCCACCTCTTAGTTATCGCTCTACTTGGTATCACTTTCCTGACACCAGTAGGAGTTGTGCATAAAAATACACAAACAAGATAAGAAACCAATCTACATATGAAGTATCCTGGGATTTTTATTATGTTATTAGATTCTATATTGGTTGTTTTCACATCACTTGATCTTCTCCTACTAAATACACAACATAAAAAAATTAACAAATCACAAAATGAAATAAGAGACTAATTGTTACAGACATTTGGAGGAGACTTTTGTTCCTGCTTGAAAAAGGATTTCCCGAAACGTGTTGCACTTTATATCCCCTTAAAATTTCCTGGTGGGGTCTTTTTTGTCTGTTAAAGGTATATTTATATGTGCTGTTTTGTTCTTATTCATATTTTCTCTTTTTTATTCCTCATTTTTGAATGTTGAACTCTTTTTTTAAATGATTTATATGCACTGTCTTTAAGAATAAATGCACAATTTCTTTGATATATGTATATGTGCAAATTATGTATTACTTTATTGTAAATGAAAATTATTTGTATCTGTTTATACCATCTGTGTTTCTTTATTATTTATTTTAGAGACTAATTGAGATGTGTAAACTGTTTTTTGTACTTTAGTAAAGAAACAAAACCGAAAAAAAAAACCAAAGTGTTAATTACTATGTGACCAAACAAACAAACAAAAAGCAACAGTGTCTTGCTACTTTCAATTAAACTTCAATAGACATGCTTGAAGACTTCTATTAAGAAATGTCCTACAATGGCATTGCTTGCATACTAACACATCAGTTATTAATAACTTAACTTCAATAAATATTTAAAGAGCAAGTCCCGACTGGTTATTGCATTGTCTATGTGAATACCAGCTGTCAGATGTCTATATTGGAATTCCCTCACACCTGGTGACAGTAGAGCAATGTCTGCTATAGTAACAGTGTTTCCACAATATGAAAGCTCCATGGGGCATTTGTTTTGGAAGGAAGCGCTGTAAAGATATTATAACATAAAATAGCCCTTCCAGATCTCCTGACTTATAGTTGTTATACACTGTGATTGACAGAGACATGGCAACACCCTAAATGTCACAGGCTTAAAAGGGATTAAAAAACCTCATGTAACAAAAAACTGCACTATTATATCATTGCACTGATATACTACACTATTATTGTTTTTGTTTTTTTCCCTTTGCATAATATCTAAGCATTTCGTCTCATAGAAAAGGGTAATGCTCTTTTTTTTCTAGTGTTGGTCACTAGCGCACATGTTCACTTTATTGTATTTGTTTTCACTGGTTTGCTAGGAGTGAGACACTAGCTGTGCACAAGTGCTAGCTTACTCCATCACAGTTATTGGCGCAGTATACTGTATTGTTTGTTAATCTTAATAATGGTTATCACACACTTTTTATGCAATCAATGCCACAAAAGTTTATTTTTCAGATGTTTCCTGCTCTATTATTTAGGTTCAATTTAACATTTACTTTTTTCTTCTTTCAATGGCTTTTCTCTCACCTTGTTTAACTTTAATGGTTTGTTGAAGTTTATGCGTGTATAGACCTTCTCTGACCCAGGAATCTTCGTCAACAATTGTCAATACTATACTATTCCCTTCTGGTTTTTATTTATTACATTGTAACTTTTGACATTTTTATAAAAAAAAAAAAATAGGTTTAAAAAAAGTTCACAGCTGAAGAAAATGAACATAAATTATGGCGGGGTACATATGATGGGAAAAGTACTTCACTGCAAATTTCAGCATGTAGCAGCCAGAGGCATTGCTAAATACCAGAAGACCTATTCCCCCCCCACAGGAATCCCCAATATACAGTGCTATAACCAACACAAGTGATTCTGGGTAGGCATATGCAAAGAAAGTGAACAATAATCACCTTTTCTGCCACAATATTTATATATTGTGCCTCAACTTTATACAGAGAACCCTTGGAGTATATGCACGCTGTTTAGGACAGTCTTTAAAACAGCCCAGGATAAGGGAGCAAACAGAGGAGAGCAGGAGACTTTTGGCTACGGAGGATAAAACAATTTAGTGGCCCATGGTGCAGCTTCATCAGCCCAGCCGTTATCAGCAGAGACAGACACAGACAAATATACTGACAGAATAAGTACAGAGACTGATAGACAGACAGATATACTGACAGATAAAGTACAGAGACTGATAGACAGACAGACATACTGACAGATAAAGTACAGAGACTGATAGACAGACAGATATACTGACAGATAAAGTACAGAGACTGATAGACAGACAGATATACTGACAGATAAAGTACAGAGACTGATAGACAGACAGACATACTGACAGATAAAGTACAGAGACTGATAGACAGACAGACATACTGACAGATAAAGTACAGAGACTGATAGACAGACAGATATACTAAGAGATAAAGTACAGAGACTGATAGACAGACAGACATACTGACAGATAAAGTACAGAGACTGATAGACAGACAGATATACTGACAGATAAAGTACAGAGACTGATAGACAGACAGATATACTGAGAGATAAAGTACAGAGACTGATAGACAGACATACTGACAGATAAAGTACAGAGACTGATAGACAGACATACTGACAGATAAAGTACAGAGACTGATAGACAGACAGATATACTGACAGATAAAGTACAGAGACTGATAGACAGACACATATACTGAGAGATAAAGTACAGAGACTGATAGACAGACAGATATCCTTACAGATAAAGTACAGAGACTGATAGACAGACAGACATACTTACAGATAAAGTACAGAGACTGATAGACAGACAGATATACTGACAGATAAAGTACAGAGACTGATAGACAGACAGATATACTGACAGATAAAGTACAGAGACTGATAGACAGACACATATACTGAGAGATAAAGTACAGAGACTGATAGACAGACAGACATACTTACAGATAAAGTACAGAGACTGATAGACAGACAGACATACTGACAGATAAAGTACAGAGACTGATAGACAGACAGATAGCCTGGTTGGGGGTGCAGAGGCAGAACACACAGTTGTTTTGTGCTTAACAGGAACTCTTCAACATGAGACTGATTTCTGGCATGTTGCTTGTGAGGTTTGGATAGTACAGGAAGCATGCATAATTAGACTAAACTAAAACTATTATTACAAACCTAGAACACTGATGATGGATATAATGGCTGTTTGTGATGGTTTCTTTATTATATAAAGCTTTGCCTGCACTAGTTTTAAGGCAGCTCTTCCTGTACTTTTGTTATTACTTAATGATCCCATCTATAATTGCTGCTCAGCTCTGCCGGGCAGCACTGTCAGAAAACCAAAACAAATGTTTTTTGGTTCAAATTAGGTTATAATAAATCTTCAATGACTATTGTCATAGCAAATACCATAAACCGACACTGTCCTAAGTAGCTAATGATACAGTGAAAGCAGTATGTTTCACAAAGTAGAAAACTAACCCAAATTTGAAATATCCAGGGTTTCTTACTTGCTGTTTTACCAGAACCTCTATTGGTACATTTAACAAGATCTGCCGACCGGTCACAATTTAAATGCAGGTATTTTATTATCTATCTGATCAGGAAAATCTAAACCGTAGTGAACATGAGCAGACATGATATAGAACTGCATAAAATATGTCAACTACACCTGGTAGTGATCTGTTCTGGGGGTCATATGAAGGTGTCCAATCTCCAGCAAAATATACCCAAGCATAGGTTTTACTGACTGTATTAAGAATATTGTTCTTTTCCTGAACACAGGTTTGTTTGTTTGATGTATCTGGTTGTGAAGGTGTCAGGAGGGTCCGAGTGACACAAACCTCACCTCCTGATAGGACACCGGTAGAGTGTCCGTCGCTTTCCCAGCTTCGTCCTACGTTGTGGGGACAGGTCCGGCACTGTGGCATTGGAAGAGTTCAGTGTGCATTTGCGCACATTCAAGGGTAAATCTCAGGTGCACTCCTCCAGGATCAATGCGCATATGCGCACTTCCAGGCACAGATCTGCCCAAGTAGCCTCTCTGTGGAAGGGAGGTAAGTGGAAGCACCGCCACAAGGTAAAACAGCCCTCTTTCAGAGTATAAATTTCCCTGAGACCTCTTGCAAGGTGCTCCGTTATCCTGTGCTCCTGGAGTGTTCTTGCTCTATATTCTCTCCTTCGCTCCAGTGCCTAATGCTTGCTTGTTCCACTTTAAGTCCATATTATTTTTCCTTATCTCCTGGTTTATTTTCCTATTTTGCTCTCCAGTGCTTTCAACCCATTGCAAAGTGGTCTTGTCCATCCTTCCAGGACTAAAATGACAGTGGGGGTCTGGCAAAGGTGTGCCTTCCTCTGCTAACGGGCTCCGCTACCAACCCCATTCCGGGCCGGTGTCGGTACGACAGAAGCTGACTCATCCTACTGTGGTCAGTGCAGAATTAATGTAAAAGTTGTAGATTTTGGTAATTTTTTGAGGAATATCTGCATGTTTATAGAATAGGTAGAGAAGATCGCTAGAACTCTCAGTGAATTGATACATAGTTTTCTAAGCGCTGGAAGCATATTAGGCCAACATATGGCACATTATGACTTGAGACAGTCGACCGTGACAAATTTCTGTAGACTTTTAGAGCCAGTCTAGTTATTGTTTGGAGTGAGGGGAATAGTACTTTACAGTTTTATGTAAAACAATGTTAGGATTTCAGAATCTAGGAGAAATCGTCAAGCCCTGGAGTAGAGAACTGCTTCATACATATTGTATTCACTCAATTTACAAGCTCATTAAAGACTTATTGCCTCATTCCAGTTGCCGGATGATCAAATCTCTGTGTCTTGACAAGGGACAGATATGTTTGAAATGGACCTGTGAGCAGAGGACAGGTTCAAACTTGCCAAATATGTGTTATGTGACCTCTGTCTTAACGGATCAAATAGAACAGTGCTGTTTATATTAAGTCACTTTATAGCCCCCTCCCTTTACTGACAAATATAACATTAATTACCCCCATGCACTTGGCAGACGTACAGATTTCAATATTTTTTTTTTCAATATATTTCTAATATGGACGAGTTAGAGCTCGGCGGGACAGACCTTCCAAATCGCGACTCTCCCAAAGAGGGACAGTTAGGAGGTATGCTCTTTCCCTTGCTGACTATTACTCCACCTTTATCATGGTATAACCCGGCGTTTACACAGTACATTGAATAAGGGAACATAGGGCATGAAGCAATGTTTGTGTGGCACATTGAATTAGGGGGCACTGAGCAATGTTTGTGTGGCACATTGAATTAGGAGGCATGGAGCAATGTTTGTGTGGCACATTGAATTAGGGGGCATGGAGCAATGTTTGTGTGGCACATTGAATTAGGGGGCATGGAGCAATGTTTGTGTGGCACATTGAATTAGGGGGCATGGCGCAATGTTTGTGTGGCACATTGAATTAGGGGGCATGGAGCAATGTTTGTGTGGCACATTGAATTAGGAGGCATGGAGCAATGTTTGTGTGGCACATTGAATTAGGGGGCATGGCGCAATGTTTGTGTGGCACATTGAATTAGGGGGCACTGAGCAATGTTTGTGTGGCACATTGAATTAGGGGGCATGGAGCAATGTTTGTGTGGCACATTGAATTAGGGGGCATGGAGCAATGTTTGAGTGGCACATTGAATTAGGGGGCATGGAGCAATGTTTGTGTGGCACATTGAATTAGGGGGCATGGAGCAATGTTTGTGTGGCACATTGAATTAGGAGCCATGGAGCAATGTTTGTGTGGCACATTGAATTAGGGGGCATGGAGCAATGTTTGTGTGGCACATTGAATTAGGAGGCATGGAGCAATGTTTGTGTGGCACATTGAATTAGGGGGCATGGCGCAATGTTTGTGTGGCACATTGAATTAGGGGGCATGGAGCAATGTTTGTGTGGCACATTGAATTAGGGGGCATGGAGCAATGTTTGTGTGGCACATTGAATTAGGAGGCATGGAGCAATGTTTGTGTGGCACATTGAATTAGGGGGCATGGCGCAATGTTTGTGTGGCACATTGAATTAGGGGGCATGGAGCAATGTTTGTGTGGCACATTGAATTAGGGGGCATGGAGCAATGTTTGTGTGGCACATTGAATTAGGAGCCATGGAGCAATGTTTGTGTGGCACATTGAATTAGGGGGCATGGAGCAATGTTTGTGTGGCACATTGAATTAGGAGGCATGGAGCAATGTTTGTGTGGCACATTGAATTAGGGGGCATGGCGCAATGTTTGTGTGGCACATTGAATTAGGGGGCATGGAGCAATGTTTGTGTGGCACATTGAATTAGGGGGCATGGAGCAATGTTTGTGTGGCACATTGAATTAGGGGGCACTGAGCAATGTTTGTGTGGCACATTGAATTAGGGGGCATGGCGCAATGTTTGTGTGGCACATTGAATTAGGAGGCATGGAGCAATGTTTGTGTGGCACATTGAATTAGGAGGCATGGAGCAATGTTTGTGTGGCACATTGAATTAGGGGGCATGGAGCAATGTTTGTGTGGCACATTGAATTAGGGGGCATGGCGCAATGTTTGTGTGGCACATTGAATTAGGGGGCATGGAGCAATGTTTGTGTGGCACATTGAATTAGGGGGCATGGAGCAGTGTTTGTGTGGCACATTGGATTAGGGGGCATGGAGCAATGTTTGTGTGGCACATTGAATTAGGGGGCATGGAGCAATGTTTGTGTGGCACATTGAATTAGGGGGCATGGAGCAATGTTTGTGTGGCACATTGAATTAGGGGGCATGGAGCAATGTTTGTGTGGCACATTGAATTAGGGGGCATGGAGCAATGTTTGTGTGGCACATTGAATTAGGGGGCACTGAGCAATGTTTGTGTGGCACATTGAATTAGGGGGCACTGAGCAATGTTTGTGTGGCACATTGAATTAGGAGGCATGGAGCAATGTTTGTGTGGCACATTGAATTAGGGGGCATGGAGCAATGTTTGTGTGGCACATTGAATTAGGGGGCATGGAGCAATGTTTGTGTGGCACATTGAATTAGGGGGCATGGAGCAATGTTTGTGTGGCACATTGAATTAGGGGGCATGGAGCAATGTTTGTGTGGCACATTGAATTCGGGGTTATGTGAATTTCAGTATTACTTTGCTGTATGAAGTGGCCATTGCTGACGGATTCTGTGTGAGAGAGAATGGGGTTTGAATGAGATTGGATTTGTGTTTGTGACATATTTCAAGGTTTGGGTGACTTTTAAGGTTTAGGAAGCATGAAAAAGAGAAACTAAATGAACAATGGCTCGGTGGTACCATGGGGGAGAGGCAAACAGATGCTTGCTCTGGGTCCCACTACCATTAAAGACAGTCCTGTCTGAGTCCCTCAGCCTGATTCTATATGATTGGGTCTCAGAAAAAAGTAAATGTTTTAGTCCTTTGGTCCCCAAAGACGAGGGTGTGAAGGAGTTAAGCTTTGTTTCTCTTGTGATTTTCATTGGACTTTCTCTTACCTTCTGCTTTGCCAAGTTCCACAGCCAAGTGTTCTCTGGCTTTGGCCTCCTCATTGAGTCTTTCTTGAAGCTCCTCCTGGCATCTGAGCAGCTCAGTAGTCTCCTGCTTCCTTTTGATGGATTCCCGCACCAGCTCTGTCTGAGAAATCCTGGCATGTTCTAGCTGCAGGGTGAAGAGAAAGAAAACAAATGCCAACTGTTCAATTATACAATACTACTTTGGTAAAATAGATGTGAATTTTGGCACTCCACCAGCATGTGACATGTAATATATTCTATTTCAAGATGAGTTAACGTGTTTATCCCATTATCATATCCAACTAATTAAATACAAGGGATTCTTTGAAAATAGCCCACTGAAATATGAAATATACAATAATACCGTGGAATTCAGGAATTTCAATGTTTAACCTTTTTAAAAAGAATAATAATATGCTCACTCCCTCCTAGATAAATGCTTGTGGAAACTTATCTAGTCCTAAAAGAATGCTGCAGAACTGGAGGTGCAGTAGCCCAATGTAGGCCACAATGTGTTTTTCTCCTATGGGTTCCTATGTTTAGAGAATGCTGTAGGCTATATTATATCATTGTTTTGCTAAACTCTTATTTTCATGCATATGAAGCTTGAAGAGTCACTAAAACCTTTTTCCCACTTGTGCTTGTATTAGAGAAGCACAAGTAACATATTCAATGGCCTTAGTATGAAGATAAAATGGTATGCACTGTTTAAATTACCTACCAATTTCCCTCCAACCGGCAACCTCCATGCTTCACTGTGAAGCATGCAGGCATAGCTGTTCGCTGACTGCCACTCACTGTTAGCACTTTAAAAGACCCTCATTTTTATGGGTAATCAGTACAGGGACCCCTAACCAGGTTCCTTCTAGTGAATACATGTCTTTGCTAGTTCAGCTGGGTAGCATTAGACCATTACAGATGAAAATGCTTAGAGTGCTGCAAAAGAATGTTCTTCAAGGACCACTAAAATGTATGTAATGAAAGAATATAAATTAAGTACCTTATTAAGCCCTCTTTGCTATGTATAGCTCTATAAAGGGCGGACATGTTGCTCAGAATCTTGGGTCAGATTTTCCTCCATGAAGATTCTAAATAATATGTCTGTCCTTTATATTTTTACAAATGTGGCTTATACACTTAATTAAACACAAGTTATTTTGTGTTTACAGTCCTTTAAAGACAATTATTTTGCAGTACACTATAGTAATTGCGTGCAGTACATCCTGATAGCATACCATACTACGTTGAGTGCTATAAAACATGTTTAGCAAATAGAGAAAGCCATCTGGCTAATGGGTCTCATGGGGCAGCAAATAATAAGACAAGACACAAGCATAACGATTACCCAGGTAAATTAGGGTGTGGAGGAGACATGTAACTATAGCAGTCCACTCTGCTTTATGGTACAGTCTCACAAATGGGAGCAGCTAGTAATTATAATTGAGTTCGTGAATATTTTACAGCTTTAGCACACATGTAACTGGAGACTGGAAGATGTGAACACTGACCACAACATGATTTTAATTTCATCTCGCTCACAGTAGATAATTCCTATTGACCCCTTTAACCTGTCACAGATCTTTTGGGCAGCCTGCTTAGCCAATCCATCCGCTGATTGCCTGTTACTTCTAGAGCAAAAAGTCCTGACCCTAATATGCAGAGGCCCCCATAACATTATGACACCTCCTATCGCTATCACTGATCAATACAATGTCAAAAGCCCATTGTGTTAGCCAATGACTTCCCCACTTCTCAGACTCTGCCCTACATTCTAATGGCATGAAAACCCAGCTATACACAGAAACCTACCAGGTAACACAATCTGTTATCTGTATGATATTGCTTCATCTCTCACTAACTCTGTTTCATTTACTTTCTCTACCACCCTCAGTATCTCAATGGACAAACAAGAGCTGGGCCGTCTAATACTTATGTATCTGTATGTCCTAACCCAGTGATGGCGAACCTATGGCATGGGTGCAACCTGATCATCATCATACATGGAGGTAAGTGCACATGTGGGAGGGGGAACTGAGATGGGGAAACAAAAGGGAACAATGAGAGCGAAAAAGAAACTAAAATGAGCAGAGTCTGCAAAGGAAATGGGAGAGGGAAGCACAATCTTAAAAATGTTTGCCATCACTGTCCTAACCTGTATGCCAGTTAATGTAACAGATAGCACCATAGCGCTGGTTGGGCTTTATATAATAATAAATCAATTTTAATGAATGTTAAGTACATGCTATTTTGCACATCAATTAAGTGAACAAGCTGCATATACACTTATCGGAATAAAGCCATCTTCTAAAGGGAGACGGAGTTCTACGTAAATTAATAATAGCTTGTTGTGGATTGTGCATGTAATTACTGCAGTAATCTTTTCCTCTAATGAATGGGTTGTGTGGAACACTCCCCAGTTTCAGTAGGCCTTATTCAGGCCTCAGGAAATTAAATTTGGGGAAACTCCTTATAATGAAAAGGAACATAGCTTTTAAAATCCCGTAGTTGATAGTCAGAAGCAGAACTGTAAAGCCATTAAAGTTTTTTTTTTTACACTTGTGCTTTAATATTTTAATCTAAAATTCTATTATTACCTATTATAGAATCTCAAAATGTTTCACTAGTGCAGTAAGACACCCTTCATTTTTATATGTAATCAATAGAGGGTACTGAGAAATGAGGTTCTCTATGTTCACAAGCAGATGGAGAGAGAGTCGGTTTCCACCAAACCTTTACAGAAACGAGTGGGGAGCCCACATTCTAATTAACACTGTGAACACGAATCTGCAGCCACATCAGCTCTATTTCACCTGAGAGGCAGAGCTGAATGTAAACCAATGTGTATCCAAACTCGGCTATTACCGCCTGCTTGTTGCTGTTCACTTGTCAGTTCACTTTTTAATGACTAGAACCCAAAATCAGAATTAAACGTATAGATTAAAAAAAAGGATACCGGAATCTCGCTTCCGATTCCTCTGAGAAATCCAGAGAAAATATATACCATGTGACTGTCAAAACTGCTGGGCACATACACCTCACCAAAATGGTACATTCCATAATGGCAAGCATGCAGTCACATGCTGATTCCAATATCTAAAGTCGCGTGGCACATACACCACACCAAAATGGTACATTCCATAATGGCAAGCATGCAGTCACATGTGGATACCAATTTCTAGAGTCACGTGGCACATACACGTCACCAAAATGGTACATTCCACAATGGCTAGGATTCATTCATTCACTCACATTCCGATACCAATATCTAGAGGCAGGTGGATGCATGAGCATCTGTCAGCGACCATATTAGTAATGCTGCCAAAGACATACACGTATGGCAAAAAACAATCTATAAATAAACATTTTTCTATACACTTGGGAGTAATATATACACATAATGCAGAGACCACCTTACACACTGTGGCACATTGTAATACCTGCAAGGAATCATTAGGAATCTCTTTAGAAGTTTCCTGCTCTAGTTCACATTGCACAAATATGTGTACATTCCATTTACTTTACCCTTTAAAAGTGAGTGTTTAGACCACATAGATTGACCGTCACCTCTTATAATACCAGGTTTAGTATGAGAGTTTATTCTATCTTTATGCTCCAGACATGTTACTCCATTAGACCAGCATGATTTATTTACATGAATGCCTGACTACCTGATTCACATCGTTAACAGAAACGTCATGGAAAACTAGGCCTTGAGTAATTGAATATTTTCCTCAGCAGGGCAGCACAAGCGGGGGACAATTAATACTCTGCCATATTTAGTTACCCCTGTTACAACTGCAGCCAACGAAAGCCTTCTACGTACAAACATTCACTTTACCTGTAAGTGATGTATTAAAAAAAAACACACACAACAAAACAAAACACAACACAACAAAACACAACACAACAAGCGTCATCTATAAAGAAAAGCCAGTGCTCTCCAAATATACTTTAATTAGCATGTATACTGAAGCAGGAATCACATAATATAAGTGATGTTTCCATGGGATTATAAGGTGACCAATTTTTAAATGGTGTGTATAATTTTCGTTTGTCATAGAGTTTAGGGTGGAGGGGTAAAGGGGAGGGGGGGGGGGGGGAGGTCACTCTGAAATCATTTAAAAAAAAAAAAAAAAGCTGTCCCCACCACAAACAAATTCTCCAAACGAGGTACTCTCACTCCCAAATGAATAATCATTATTTAAAAATAGGCCAGCTGTGTTGCATTTCAACTACAGACAGATGCATCATCCACATCTTTACAAATTAAATCAATGCAAAAATGGAAACGAATATTACTTGAACAATAAGAAGTATGCTACAAAACAATATTAGTTATTATTTGCACTACACATGAAATGAAAAGTGAATTTTTTTTTTTATGGACATATTCTGCGCCTGAGTGAGAGGCTAAGACCAGGCTGCAGCAGAAATACCCCCCTCTCCTTCAATGAGGTAAAGAAGTCCCAAAATCTGCTAACCTGTGGTTGTGTGCGTGACTGTCTCTCTCTCTCTCTCTATGTGTGTGTGTGTGAGTGTGACTGTCTCTCTCTCTCTCTATGTGTGTGTGTGTGAGTGTGACTGTCTCTCTCTCTATGTGTGTGTGTGTGTGTGAGTGTGACTGTCTCTCTCTCTCTGTGAGTGTGACTGTCTGCGTACGTGTGTACGATGTGTGTGTATGTTTGCATGATTAATGAGCTGTTGTCTGGCTCCTACATTTTTTTTGCTGGCTCCTAAAACTAAATTAAACTTGTCAAGCCCTGGTTTAGGTGACAGAGTCCCTTTAAATGCTACCATCACATTTTCTATAAAAGAAAAAAAAAAAAAGCTATTGAATGAAAGTAGTCAAAGAGGATAGTGTTTAATACACTGTCTGGCTTATTCAAGCTCTGCCTGTCTGAATCCATTGTGTGGTTCCTTAGTAAATGCCGTAGGATGAACAGCGATCGTCACCCATGATTAACATTTTCTATTCTTTAGAAGTTTGGTAACTTTGAAGGCCAGTAAGTCTATAGTTCTTCTCTTTAATTCAATATTCCGGTGTTTTTATCCAACGTCTAACAAGTAACATAAGGCAAAAAAAGGTATAAATAGACCTCATTTTACCAGTTTTATTTCCTTGTTAATTGATTTATATTAATCCTATGAAATGTGAGACTGGCTCTGCTCCGGCCTCGATTATTCATAGTGAAGACAATACGACAGGTGGCTTCTTTGCTTCAAGTAAACACAGTGATGTCACATCCTTATTTTTACACAGCACGTCCTGCCAGAGCGTCTAAGTGTTCCCTCTCCATGTTTACCAATGGAATGTTTTATTTGCTCATTATCATGTAGTGTGCTTGCTAACTACATACAAGTAGACAAATTGGGGCGCTGTATCTGCAAGAGATGGATCCTTTAATCCCTGTTCTGGGTGTTAAGCAAAATAAATACACACAAGGATGTGGGAAGAATGATTCTTTAAACATGCAATGCAAAAGGAAATAAGTCCCAGGCAATTAAAAGTACACTACCATTAATTTCAATAAATCTCACTGGTGAAAATGATCTATGTTATTCCATAGAGTCGCATTTTCAAAATGATCCCCCATAACATAACAAAATTGTTTTCTATTGCTTCTTTATGTCCAACGAGCTCAAGACCAGCCGATTAAGAGGGACACACTACAGAGTTGGTTTCCTTTTACTAGAGTGAATAATACTGCCCTTGACACGACCACACCCCATCTCAAAATTAAACCAATAGCGTTCCAGAGTAGAAAAACTGGCTAGAGAAGGGCTGAAAAAAACTGGAGAAAGTCCATTACTGAAAAAAGGCCCATGGAAAGCTGCCACCAATAAATATAACAAGACAGGGACCTCAGTCAACTCTTCAAGAGGCGGGTCCAAAAAATTACCTCACAGACAAGAGATCCTGTCCACCCATGTCAAACTCTAGTTGAGTTTCCATTCTTAAAGCTCAGCGTGTTTTATAATAGCATCCTACAGTGACTAAATCAACATCATTCAGTAAGACTACAACAAAACATCATGCAGTATGGTCTTTTGTCCTGCCAGACTCCTGAAGCTGTGCACCCCAGCACCACTCCATGAAGTAGTAAAATGATCCTTCCGGACCTCTTATATTACCATAGTCCAAAAAATCCAAAGACTAAATGCTGGGATCTACAACAGGATAATAAAACTGGTTTCATGCAATACAGCTTTAAACAGAAATCTGTGTTACTTTAATAATCTCCCACATTTCTATTCAGTACTTTATGCGTTGCTTTAACAATACTGGCCTTTATTAGGTCTTTTAAAATGGCAATGAAATGCTGTACTGTTATTATGAGTTAAATGTATAAAAAAGATAATTGTTATTATATGTATGAAAAAAAAAACAAATGTCAGAAAATACCACACCTATTACTGTACCTCAAGGACTCTTTACACTAAAGGCAGTAAAAAAAACAACACATCAAAACCTTCCTGGGAGACATAACCTGGGGCTTTTGTTCCAACACTTTTAAAACTCAACTCTAATAGGTGATGGGTCAAAATTCCCAGTTTATCCTGCAGTGCACTCTGGGAATATTCCGGCATAGGAACTACTAAAGAGCAAAGTCTAAACAGAGAGAGGTGATGGTGGCTGCAGTCCTGCCAATGTGTTTCACGTACAGCAATAAACCCTTTCCAATAGAGAAGTCAACTTATTGCCACATTTGTAAAAACCTGTTTCTACCTAGCCTTGCATGTAACATGTATGTGCTGAACATGGACAGAATTACAAGAAACTAGAGAAATCAAGACTAATTGCCAGTACATCATCATAGGGATCCATTACACAGTGAACTGACACAAGATGGGACCTTCAGGCAAGGTTTACAGTACCAAGGCCGGTATTTTTTTGAAGAAAAGGTGGCAACACTATATGTTACCCTAGAACCTGCCCCACTGGAGTATATTGGAACGTTATAAATTATAAATGTATATATACCATGCACTGCTATCAACTTACTTATGATACAGTAACAACAGAAGCCGTCTCTCACTTGGAGGGGAATGAAGCTGAATCAGAGAATTTTTCCAAGTTGGCTACTTTGTGCTTAAGTTTGAAAATTCCCATCTTACCTGCAAATCTCTCTTTATTGAGTTGACCCTTTGGTGTATGTTTCCTCTCCCACCTCTCAGTTTGTAAATAAAATTAAAAAAACAAAACGTACAAACTAATGGGGGCCAAGAAAATGTTTCAGGTTCTGGGTCCAGGGTGTCTATTGAAAGCACTGGAATATGACATCATGTCATTACATCAACCCTCTTTTCCCTTCAAAAATACAATGTCCTGGTTGTTTAATAACAAGAGACCTATTATAACAGAGGATGTATTTTGTGTATATTCCAACCAATATAAGATTTGATTCCCTGTGCACATTTGGTAAAATGTGAAAAATTACCAAGGTGGATTCTGTCACCCATATTCCAGATCTAAACGAGACACACAAAAGGTAAATTATCTGCGGCCATGTGGAAAAAAATCCACTTTCAAATAGTAATCAGGCATGTGCTTGTTACACATCCAACAAGACAAGCGTGCTTCCTTCTAACAAACTCCAAATGAATTAGAAACTAATCCATGTGTATCACTAGTTTGTGCCAGTAAAGAAATCTAACAGTACATAATTACAACCGGTATAAAAACAAAACTGATCCCTTAAAGTATTGTCTATTCGTCTTCAAAGACTGAAAAGAAAACCCTGTTTGACTCCCGGATACTTGAATGAAAGTCTTATCACATTAAAGTGGATTCCTGTTGCCAAAACTCTCCACCAGCGATGGCCAACCTGGGACATAAGTGAGAATCACAGCTAGCTCTGTCTGCATCAGAGGCAATAGTACACTGTGCGTCCCTCATAATTTCATAGTGGTTACTGTGCAGAAAACAAAAACAGTACATAAATAACAAGAAAAGAAATAAACAAAACTATACTTTTCACTTGCGCTTCTGATATAGAAGAAGTGAAAGGTTATTTGTCCCTAGTGTGAGGATAAGCTGGCAGGTACTTATGATAGTATATGGCAGTTTATCCTCTCATCTTAATTAGGTCCCCCCTGCTGATCCCATGCAAAAAGAGGGGTCTCTCGCTGCTACCCCCGCATTCTGCAGACAGAGCAGAGCCACTGCTCTGATTGGCTGTGCACATGCTGGAAGGGGTTAAAAAACAGTTTGGTTGTCCTTTCATTGATCCTGTCAGTATATAGTTGGACATAAAAGTAATATATTGGACAGTTATCCATGTAAGCCAGATATAGCACTGTCCATCAGGTTACAACTAGCCAGACTTGTATAGCTCCCATTAGTATGTAGTTAGCTGGACATAGAGGGTGGTACAAGAAGCTTCCATGTATGCATGTAGATAACCAGATGTTAATGGCGGTGCAGTATAAGTCCCATCGGTATATAGTTAGAAGACATAGAATGAGTCCTGAAATAAGGTATGCACCTCAGAGCAAAGGTCATATTGGATTATGTGACACTTTTGGCTGGTAGGGCATCATGGGACTATAATTCCCATGAGGCTCTGACAGATACCTTGCTCACAAGGTGCTGTGTTTCAGGGTTGTATGCCATCATCACTGCACTGCCTGAGGAGAGTGCCTCAGTCTCCTCACTAGGGTTGCCACCTGGCTGGTATTTTACCGGCAGGCCGGTAAAAAATTGGCATCAGGCCAATGTTAAGTCTATGGAGACAGTACCAAGGCCGGTATTTTTTGGAGGAAAAGGTGGCAACTCTACTCCTCACCCTCGCTACTGCTCGGTGACTGATCATCATCTGCAGTGCCAAGGGTAGCTGCACAATATTTTATGACATTTTAGTTTTTAAATAGCACTTTTCTTACTAGTGTGTCATGGCTGAAATGAGGTTTAACTTCCAGGTTAAGGGAACTCTACCAAGCTAAACACTGCATATATGGTAAATGGAGAGAATAAAAACGATATATATATAAATATAAATATATATATATATATATATATATATATATAAATAGTGCTATCAAAATTGCAAGCTAATGCATAAAAGAGAACAGTGTCTGTGGTTTCTCCTGCTTATGACATCACCTTTCAGCTTGGTATGCAAATTATATTTACCATTACCACTTAAAATATATTCATTTGCATATCAAGCCACACAGTATAAGCAATGTTTAGGTCCATAGAGTCCCTTCAATGTCTTCTAAGAGAACTGCCATTAGAGCCAATGTGTTAACACATCTACGGACACATCTAAGATAGTCTGCTATTAGATTTTGAATGTCTTACAGTGAGTTTATTTAGAAACCTTCCTGGTAGAGATCTCCAAGACATCAGATGGAGCAACTTGGATGGGTCCATAACCATGGTTACATGTCTGATATCCTCTGAATATCCCCGTAGTGTCTGTGTGCACTGTGTAATTTTCATCATATAACAATAGGTGCATGGGTAGAGCTCAACTTACAGCTCCGGTGTCTACTTATCTGAACATCAGTAGAATGAATAACTGACCAAGGACAACTGCACAGAGCTCTTAACAGGTTCTACCTAGAACATCCGATTTAATCTCTGGGATAAAATTATAAACCAATGTATTCAGATTGAGACAGTTACGTTGCTACTTCTTTAACTTGCCAGCAACAGAGCAGGAAAAAAATGATTAAACCCTCCAGCGATGGGATTGGCTTTCAGAATGCTGACTATTTGATGATGATTGAGATTATATGAGAATATGAAATCCAATGACACAGCTGTCTTTAAACAGAATATTCATTAGTCAGCACACCAGCCTTATTAAAGTGAGATTAATACACCATGTTACTGGCCAAATTTTAATGATAAAACACATGGAACAGTACAGTTGAGCAGGCATTTGAACGGTTAAAGTGGCATGACATGCGAATAGCGATTATCTTTTGTCACAAATATTTGTCTAGGGCGCAGATACATATTTGTGGGTAATTTCTAAACAATGGTTCTTTAAAAGTTGCATGAACCACACAAATATTTATTTCACCAATTGTTTGGTACAAAAACAAAGATGGCAATATATTATTGTAATTCATCACAGATACGCAATATGGAGGCCCAGCTAATTACAATTTTAAGCTTATTTAATAAATAAAAAATAACATAGTATTTAAATAGCGCAGGGTTATAGAACTAAACGTTCCAAAAGAGCCTCAGGATTTCCCAGGACTGAAAGGACCTGATTGACCCCTCTGTGTCTGTATAGCTCTATCCATCTTGGGTCAGATGAAGGAAGATCTGACCCAAGATGTCTGCCCCCTGATAAAACTAAACATGCAAAGAGGGCTCCATAAGGTTCTGTATTTGTATTCTTTAAGATATTTGTATGTAAAAAGCCTAGACTTGATGCAATATTTCAGTTAAACAGAACCTTTTTTTTTTGCCAACAGTTGTCCTTTAAGCATCTCCTTTTCAAATATCCCTTGAAATTGAAAGCAGATCAGCCTTTGTCATCTATTACCATATGTAATTGTTGTTCTTTCAAGGGATGTGTGCCAACATTCTGAACTAATATTCTGTCATTACACCATGTCAGCTACTCTCTATGAAAATGACCTTCCAGGTGGCATTGAGGGATACTGAGAGAGAAAAGCCCTCACTGAGCTAGATTTGTGCCATCATTTGATACTACGCCACTAGAACCAGCATGTGACCAATCACACACGACAGCGAAAAAAGCAGTCAGGGCGATTTGTGTTACAATAGAATGAAACCACAGACTCACCACCCATGGGAACCAAATACTTTTATTTGAACTACTTCACCTGGTACTACTGGCCAAGCCTTATCTGCAGCTAATTCTATATTAAAGACTCATGTTTGAATAAGTATAATACATCCACAATTTCCTGACCAGCCTTGATAATTCCAACAAAACGAGGCAATAGAAAAACAAACAAACATATGTCTCGCTAACAAATTAATTCCAAAAATATTAAACACAGGTTATTGCTGTAATTCCAAGCCAACATCTAGAAGTGATATCATTGTGGGTGATGTTCCAGTACCAGGTGAGCTAACCTGCTTGGTACTTTTAATGACAAATAAAATGTGAGTTATACATAAACCGTGTAATTTTGTGCATTAGGCAGCAATTATCATTTAAACGTTCAAGGTTTTATAATAAGTGTCACTGAAATTTAAATGATGGTCAGTTAATGGGATCTATTCAATAATGTGCGTTATCAACTTAACTCAAATTATTATATTGCAGTCTATGGTATTCAATAACCAGAGATAAATTAACTCAGTCCAATGCATAGACCTCAAAGAGTTAAAGGGACTAAACAGTGTGTATAGTGTGAATATATAGAATAAAAATGATCAAAAATATAAATACATTGTGTTAGCAGAATTGCAAGCAAAGGCATAAGTTAAGAGAAAAGTGTGTATTAAACATCATATTGAATGAATGGAGTTAATTTGCATATAAAGGCACAGATGATGTCATAAGCAGGAGACAATTTTAAAACACAATTTTCTGTAGATATAATTTCTGATCATTATTTATTCTCTACATTCACAGTAGTTTTAGGTGACGGAAGTCACTTTAAAATGAGAAAATTCAACTAGCACATCAAACTTTTTTGTACTTACAGAGTACGGTGGTGTGGGAAGTGATATTTTGGAGACTACTTTTAACAAGTGCCCGTTCTTTTTGTGATTGATATGGGCAATAGATGTATTTACGACAATGGCATTTTTATCGTTCAACTCCTGAGTAAAAGGGTATGGTTCTGGTAAAGGGATGAAAGATTCCACTTCATAAGTGTCTTCATCCTGGCCTGTAGGCCACAAGTCACTCAGCACATCTGATGCCCATAGAGATCTGTAGGAATCCATTCCACGTTCTAGAGCTTACAGGGTTCCGACCCTTTACTTTTTAAGGGGTGCAAGCAGACACCACAAGTTCCATTCACCTTGTAGAAACACAGGCATGATCTGGCATTCAGAGCCAGGTTGTAACATAGCCTTGGGAAACAGCGGACAGCTGTGGATTTGTGGATCAAGAGCTAGTTATTAGTGGTCATCAGGTGAGATACTGCTAAAATAAAAATCTAGGAAAACCAAATAATCCTCTTGGGCAGTTCAAGAAGCTTCTGTATTTGCCAAAATAATATGGATTCTTCAAGGAGCTGAGACACCATCATGCAAAAGCAGATCTGAAGTGTGAATTATCATCCGTGTGTCAGAGCAGGTACCTAACACAGGAAGGTAGAGTACGACATGAAGTAGTACCTTTCTGTCAACAGGATGTCATCTCCATAGCAGCAAAGCAGCGAGACCTCCACAGGTGGAGCATTACCTCCCCATCCAAACTCCACACTTGGCACAGGAAAAATAAAAGCTGGAACATTTTCTACTGCTCCATACAAATATATCACCTCCCACAAGACAAAACTGCTACGCTCCCTGCCTTCCGTGAGAAAAAAAAGAGAAAGAAAAAAAAGCATAGGTGGAGGGAGTGGCCTGATACCTTCAGGCAGGTAGGCTTTAACTCATTAGGAGCTGGACTGGCATTCACAGAACTGACAACAAAGCAACTTTGGGCCCTCGAGCACAACATGTTTTAATGCAATACACCCACGGTGATTACTATTTGTTATAATCTAAAATCTATCTCACAGTTTGCAGAAACATCATGCTTTTTATATACGCAGCCTCCACCAGTTACCATTCACCTAAACATAATTTATACTGTGAAAGTAGAGGATAAAGCAGGGAAAATAAACCATCTGTACATTGTGTGAGCAGAATTACAAGCAAATGCATAAGTGAAGAGAAACTGGTTTTAAATGTGTCTGTGGAGTCTCCTGTTTATGACATCACATGTGGATTGATATGCAAATTACACATTTCCTACTGAATATATGTAATTTAGATATTAAGCCACAGGTGATTTCAGAAGCCGAAGCCACCACAGACAAAGTTAAAACATTGTTTTCTTACTCAATGCATTTAATTGCAATTCTGCTAAAACCATATATAGGGGACTTTTATTTTCTGAATTCACAGATCAACAATGTTTAGGTGATGGGGTCCCTTTAATATTTATTTCAGGTAAAAATGAAATGTAAAAACAAGATAGACAGGATGTCACATACACACTTAAGGGTGTGTGAGTACATAGCTGCATGTATTGTATTTATTCAGAATTGCTGTAATTAAGTAACCAAAAATAGGAGATAAGGTCACCGTAGGTTTGTTAAAGCATTTTGCTATTTGTAGCATTTTTAATACACAGTATTTAGGCAATTACAGCAAATTGTAATGCACATTGCTCTAATAAAAATGCCATGTGTTTCAAAATATACTACTAAACTTAGCCTAGTTGTGGTTTCAATTCCTACTCTCACCACCCTCAGCTAGCCACAGAGGGTGAAGGGACAGACAGAGGCTCTTATTTCCCCTGGCTTGCTATTGGAGTACAATCATAGTAACTCTCTCTGTACAGATAGACGAAGGTTCAATGACCTGCATTTCACAAAGACATGGCACTCACTTACTACTGCAGTCCCCACACACACTGCTTCACATATAGGCCCAACATCATGATGTAGAACTAACTTCCACTCAGTTAATATAAGAACACATTCCAAATCCCGTCTGTTAATAAAATAACCATTGTAAAGGGAAAAAAAAGGACAGCTTTAATGTGGGAGTTTATAACTCTGCTCTACAACTCTGAGTTGGGATGAGAGCAAACAACTCCTCATACTGACTAATAGATAAACATATCAATGAGCTGCAAGATAGGCTGCACCTCAAAGCTTTCCCTCAGAGATTTATGTGAGAGAGGAGAGGGAGAGGAGAGAGAGGGAGAGAGAGAGAGGGAGAGAGAGAGAGGGGGGAGAGAGGAGAGAGGAGAGGGAGAGGGGGGAGAGAGAGAGAGGGAGAGAGAGAGGGGAGAGGGAGAGAGAGGGGAGAGGGAGAGAGAGGGGAGAGGGAGAGAGAGGGGAGAGGGAGAGAGAGGGGAGAGGGAGAGAGAGGGGAGAGGGAGAGAGAGGGGAGAGGGAGAGAGAGGGGATGGGGAGAGAGGGGGAGAGAGAGAAGGGGGGAGAGAGAAGGGGGGAGAGAGAAGGGGGGAGAGAGAAGGGGGGAGAGAGAGAGAGAGAGGGGGTGGGGTTAGAGAGGGGGGGGGGAGAGAGAGAGGGGGAGAGAGAGAGAGGGGGAGAGAGAGAGAGGGGGAGAGAGAGAGAGGGGGGGAGAGAGAGAGAGGGGGGGAGAGAGAGAGAGGGGGAGAGAGAGAGAGGGGGGGAGAGAGAGAGAGGGGGGGAGAGAGAGAGGGGGGGGGGAGAGAGAGAGAGGGGGGGAGAGAGAGAGGGGGGGGGAGAGAGAGAGAGAGGGGGGGAGAGAGAGAGAGAGAGAGGGGGGGAGAGAGAGAGAGAGGGGGGGAGAGAGAGAGAGAGAAGGGGGGGAGAGAGAGAGAGAGAGAGAGGGGGGGAGAGAGAGAGAGAGGGGGAGAGAGAGAGAGAGGGGGAGAGAGAGAGAGAGGGGGAGAGAGGGGGAGGGGGGGAGAGAGAGAGAGGGGGGGAGAGAGGGGGAGGGGGGGAGAGAGGGGAAAGAGGGGGAGGGGGGGAGAGAGGTGAAAGAGGGGGAGGGGGGAGAGAGGGGAAAGAGAGAGAGAGAGAGAGAAGGGGGAAGAGAGAGAGAGAGAGAAGGGGGAAGAGAGAGGGGGGAGAGAGAGGGAGAGAGAGAGAAGGGGGAAGAGAGAGGGGGAGAGAGAGGGAGAGACAGAGAGGGGGGAGAGAGGGGAGAGAGAGAGAGAGAGAGAGAGAGAGAGAGAGAGAGAGAGAGAGAGAGAGAGAGAGAGAGAGAGAGAAGGGGTGAGAGAGAAGGGGTGAGAGAGAAGGGGTGAGAGAGAAGGGGTGAGAGAGAAGGGGTGAGAGAGAAGGGGTGAGAGAGAAGGGGTGAGAGAGAAGGGGTGAGAGAGAGGGAGAGACAGAGAGGGGGGGAGAGAGGGGAAAGAGGGAGAGACAGAGAGGGAGAGACAGAGAGGGAGAGAGAGAGACAGAGACAGAGAGACAGAGACAGAGAGAGAGAGACAGAGAGAGAGAGACAGAGAGAGAGAGACACCTGTTACATTAAGGAAGTTGCAACTCAAGTGGAGACTGCTTTAGAAATACATTTTTACCGGTCCCCAGTCATTTGATGATACTAGTGCCTCCAAGCATGTTCTCTTCTAATATTACGTCACACAGGGAACAGCTAGGTAAAAACACTTGTCAAGCAGAATCAAGGTTACTCATTTTAGTTAATGTTTCTGAGGGCCAGCTCATTATTCTGTACCTGTTTTACACTATCATTATTCTACACTAAATCACAACATACATTCAGTCAGCTGGACATTTCCCAGACAGACTAATGGCTTTATTTCTAAGGAATGCTCACACATAAGTCTGCAGTCCTTTAATCCCTCAGGAATTGCCGCAAAATCCTTTAATGTGCACCACAAAGTCACCTGCTTAAAGACTTGCTTAAAAGCAAACAAAATGCTTTTAACAGTGACATATTATTGATCATCTAATTTTATTTCACTGTTTTTTTTATGTAAGAATAGCACAGAGAGCTAAAGTTGCACTACCTACTTCCTTCTTACATACTCAAGACACAAGTATAATTGTACGTAAGTACAAGGCTGATTCAGTGATACACGTGTTAATTGTATTGTTTTAAAAAAAAGGACAAGTAACAAGGAAATAAAGGGGATGACGATCAATCCGTGCCTAACTTGACTCTATAAATATGCAGTTACAGCATTAGGTATTATGATTGTATTACAAAGGGCAGTTTTTGTGAAACATACATTTAAAATGTATCCTCTACATTGTAACTTGCGACTGTAACTCTTCAACATATGTCTCTAAGTGTGGAGTAAATTGTCGGCGCTATAGAAACATATATTAGTGTAATGTTTTGTTTAACTAGCTGTTTCTGTATTACAGGGAATACAATCTTAAGACTGATAAAGAGAAAACAAAAAACATGCCGTCCCCATCTTGAATTTAGGGTGCCACCCAGCTGGTAAACCACTGGCTTGAGTCCAATATTACGTCTATAGAGGCCGTAACATGACCAGAATTATAATTTTTTTTGAATAAGATGTTGCTAAACTGGTTATGTTTCTGTCAGTTTCTACCAGTTAATCAATAAAGGGTATCATTTTAAAACTTTTTGTTTCTTGCAGTTCTACAGCTAACACTCTGTTGTAACCCTTTAATAAATTGCAATATGCTATCAGGCTGTGCTGAAGTGGGGGGTAATATCCTTAGGAACCTGTCTGTACCGGTTACATCCCCCCCATTGCCATATCATGCCTGTGAGGAGGCCCCTTTCTCTCAGTTACCTTGGCAGTGATAGTAACATGATGAGGAAGAATATTAATGAGATCAGCAGACCTGCTGGTTAGCTATTAATCCACAATGAGGTGGGGAATGGGGTGGGGGGTAAGCTAACACTTTCAAATAAATATGCATTTATTTGTTCAAAGTTTTTACAATTCACAGAGGGATTAACCAGAAAAATACATGTTAAAGGCCATACCTACTTGTTTAAAACGGTTAATTCTCTACATAAATGTTTTAAAAAACCATGAGATACACTGTATTCTAATCACCGTTCAGGTACCTGAGTTATTACAGGGTTTAAATGGATAGATTTTTGTTGTAGTGGGTGTGGTGTTTCTTTTCTCACTCTTGTTTTGTATTGAACTTCTACAATCTTCTCTTTGTTTTGTAAATGCAGTACAGATTAAGATGCCTGTAGGTTTACCATCAAAGGCCATTTGCACGTGTAACCAACAAACAGAGACTTCCAAACCTTCTAATTGAGGAGTGGTAATGTTATGAGACTAGGTACTGATTTACCAGGCATTGCAGGAACAAGAAATTCCTCCTCTCAGAGGACTGGAGAAGCACTGAAGCAAGTAATACCGTACGATCCCAGCTTTTTACAGTCAATATACAATGCAGAAGGAGAGGAAACATCACAGGCTGTACAGCAATTATTCACTGGGGGCAGGAATATTTACTTTGGGTTAAAACCATATTAGCATGGTATAAGAAAACATTAAATCAATGGAGCATAACAATGTCAACATGATCTGGTTCCCATTCACAAGCTTGCAGTACAGGTTGAGGATCCCTTATCCAACATGCTTGGGAGCCGCGCCATTTTGGATAACAGATACGTCCGGTTACAGGATCATTTTGGCAGCACCAGCCCCGTAAATTATCTACATTAGCTAAATCCAATGTGAGCAACTAATGTAAAACATTTATATGACTGGAGTTGCGGAAATTACCGGCTCTAAGGTGCTGCCAAATGTATCCACTTCAAGCACGATAGTATCTCCCTCCCCATCGCAGTAAGAACTACCTTTCCCATGAGCACTCGCTTCTAATGTACGGTGGCCAACAGGGTAGGACGAAGGAACTTCCCAATGGAGCTCCCTTATCTGAACTGACCCTGATCCATGACGTTTTTCGTATTTTTGGTGATTTCGGACAATGGATCTTCAGGTAAGGGATACTCAACCTGTATTACTTTTACTCTATTGGGACTATTCATCAAAAAGGTGAGTTGCAAGTAGGGTTACCACCTTTCCTTCAAAAAAATACCAGCCATGCTACAACCTACATAGAATTAACATTGGGGTCTAGCCAATTTATACTGGCCTGCCAGGTGGCAACCCTTGTTGCAAGTGAGATGAATATTTCATCTCACAGAGTTAGCTATAAATTGTGCAGGGACAAACCTTAGAATTTGCTTAGTGGGGGAAACTCACCCTGTTTGTCCCTTCAACTCAACTAATAGCCCGCTCACCGGAACATGATTTAGTGAAATGTAACCGGTGCTTGCTTTGAGTCTGATTCACACAAAGTGGCCCTATCTGACAGGTGGGATCCCGCTGCAAGTCCCTACAGCGTAAAGCTCATAGCGGGGAGCCGTGATGAGCTGCGCTAGGATGTTCTATGCTGTTCTAAAGGGAACTTTCCAACTGAATACTATCAAGGAAGCTGAAATGTTGCGCTATGCTATAATGCCTTCAAATTAAGCCAGCTTCTTTGAAGTACTATGGCCTTGGGAGAGACCAACAAAGAACAAAAGCGATACACACATAACAAAACTAGTATATGAATAGACCTGCTATAGCAAAGCCACAGGCATAACTGAAATCGTTTTGAGTAATAGCATTAATAGCATTTATCATACTTATTAATAAATACTTATTGTAAAGGTGTAAAAGCAAACAAAAAAACCCCATTAAGGCTCTCCCGAGTAGGTATATTCCTATAGGACAGGCTGCTGTGCTTCCTCAGTGAGTCTGTGCTTCCTCAGTAAGTCTGAGCTGTGCTTCCTCAGTGAGTCTGAGCTGTGCTTCCTCAGTGAGTCTGAGCTGTGCTTCCTCAGTGAGTCTGAGCTGTGCTTCCTCAGGGAGTCGGTGCTGAGCTTCCTCGGCGAGGCTGTGCTGTGCTTCCACTGCGACGCTGTGATGCTTCCTCGGCGAGGCTGTGCTGGGCTTCCTCGGCGAGTCTGTGCTGGGCTTCCTCGGCGAGGCTGTGCTGGGCTTCCTCGGCGAGGCTGTGCTGGGCTTCCTCGGCGAGGCTGTGCTGGGCTTCCTCGGCGAGGCTGTGCTGGGCTTCCTCGGCGAGGCTGTGCTGGGCTTCCTCGGCGAGGCTGTGCTGGGCTTCCTCGGCGAGGCTGTGCTGGGCTTCCTCGGCGAGGCTGTGCTGGGCTTCCTCGGCGAGGCTGTGCTGAGATTCCTCGGCGAGTCTGTGCTGAGCTTCCTCGGCGAGTCTGTGCTGAGCTTCCTCGGCGAGTCTGTGCTGAGCTTCCTCGGCGAGTCTGTGCTGAGCTTCCTCGGCGAGTCTGTGCTGAGCTTCCTCGGCGAGTCTGTGCTGAGCTTCCTCGGCGAGTCTGTGCTGAGCTTCCTCGGCGAGTCTGTGCTGAGCTTCCTCGGCGAGTCTGTGCTGAGCTTCCTAGGCGAGTCTGTGCTGAGCTTCCTCGGCGAGTCTGTGCTGAGCTTCCTCGGCGAGTCTGTGCTGAGCTTCCTCGGCGAGTCTGTGCTGAGCTTCCTCGGCGAGTCTGTGCTGAGCTTCCTCGGCGAGTCTGTGCTGAGCTTCCTCGGCGAGTCTGTGCTGAGCTTCCTCGGCGAGTCTGTGCTGAGCTTCCTCGGCGAGTCTGTGCTGAGCTTCCTCGGTGAGCCCGTGCTCAATAATTAAACTAATTTAACTTTTTTTTTTTGGGGGGGGGGTCCTTGATACTTTATTTGATTTATAAAGTAACCCAGCCCCTCCTACATTCATTTCTGACCCCCTGTCGCCGACACAAACGAACCAAGGGGCTGAATGTGGCATCCAAATTGCATTTCTGACACAGCCTGTATCAGGTATGCAATTCTGTATAGTAACATACATAGTAATTTAGGTTGAAAAAAGACACAAGTCCATCAAGTTCAACCCTTCTACCTATCATTCCAGCTTTTGATCCAAAAGAAGGCAAAAACCCCTAAGGAAGCTATTTCAAATTTTGCCTCCTAGGGGGAAAAATTCCTTCTGGTCTCCAAGGGGCAATCAGATTTCTCCTTGGATCAATAAGCTCTTTTATTAATGCTTATTCTATTATTAATAGCCCTGTATGTTCTGCTTTTCTAAAAAAAAACATTTTTAAATGCATCTATTGTGGTTGATAGCACTACCTCTCTTGGCAGGGAGTTCCATAACTTTATTGTCCTTACCGTAAAGAATCCCTTCCTTTGCTGTCTATGAAATCTTTGCTCTTCCAGTCTCAGTGGGTGACCTCTTGTTCTTTGTACCTTTCTGTTAATGAACAGGTCACTGGAGAGCTCTTTATATTGGCCCTGCACAACTTTATATAATGTTATATGATGCCCCGAAACTAAAGCAAAACCAATGGGAAATACATTTATTCCGAATTTAATTGCTGACATAATTGTCAGCAATGCAATGCTGATGTAACATTCATAGAGTCCCAAATAAAATATAAAGAACCCCCCCCCCCCAAAAAAAGTTTAGTTCTTCCTTAATTACGGTATAACACAAAGAGAAAATGTAATCTGCTCTGCCAGCTTAGACAAGAAGCAATTGTTGATAATGTAAACACACCTGCCAAATGATAAACTAAGGGATAAAACATATCACGCGTCCTGAAGTGTGCACCCGTTTCTGCAGTCAAATGCTTGCTTGAAATGTTGCTTTTATGATATTTTTATCGCTGTAACAAAATTACTAGATGTTTTAAGGACGACGTCACAAATACCATGACTTTTAGTTAAATATATTTGTATATGGTGAGCTGCAACCCAAACTGCTGAGGCCCCGCCTTCCCGGGCATGATCCACCTTGATGTCACCAGAGGTCGCATTATTACAGCAAGAATGGCGCACGTTGTAATTCTGTAAAAGGGCTGCAGGGAGAAAAAGATCTGCTCTCCATTTCCCTATTACTAGAGTGAAAGCTGCGTGATGCTCAGGCTTGCTGAGAGCGCAGTCTGGCGTGAAGTGACATGGGGGAATTGCACATGGGGAGAAAGTGGTCTAAGCAGTGTGGGTCGGTTTGTGAGAGATCCTACCCAAGAAGGCAGCTCTTGCAGAAAAAAGAGAATAATGCACAAAATATGGCATAGTCAGGGTTAAAAAAAAAAAAAAAAAAAAAAAAAAGTACCACCGTCTTCTGTACATTTATTCAACCAAATGCCATGGCAAAAGGTGACACAGTTGTCATCTATATGATATATTGTGAAAGCAATATGATCTAATGTCTCACCATCCTGTCCAGGGCCGGTGGAAGGATTTTTTGATACACAGGCGAAAGTGCTTTTTGGTGCCCCCCCCCCATCCCCATATCCTCCCCCTCCCCTGTTTGGAGCGCTCCCCGTGTGGAGTTATAATGCAGGGCATCGGAGATCCGCTCCCTCCCAGGCTGCTCCACAGCGGCCGTGTAGACGGCTTGTGAGGGGAGATCATCTCCTCAGCCAGTGTCTCTACCGGCATTAATATAATTAATAAATGGGCCTCTTATTAATTATAAAGGAAAGCTTTTGTATTGGTGCACAGTGCCTCCAAGTCTAGAAATAAGACATATAATCTGTGTACCTGATTGCTAGTGTCGTTGATGGCTTGTAGGAGTTTTTCCACTGATGCCTGAAGTCGTGTACCAATATTAAGGATGTGTGCTTCATTTTCCAGATTAATATCGATTCCTACAAACCCTCCCTCTGTGAGTTGATGGGGTAGGTCGAACCCCTCCCCTCCAGACCAGATAGGTGTATCCTTCTCTCCAACAAAATCATCCACAAGAACAGAACCTGTTTAAAAAGAGAATAAAATATTAGGCATATTTCAATTAATGATTCAAATATGGGAGAAACCAGTTAATGGATAATGAAGCATCAGTACAGCTAGCCCTTGGTTTAGGCGCTAACACAATAGATAAGGTTTGGGGATCCGATTTAATGGAGTTAATATTAACAATTCCCATCACATCAATCTGTGGATTTTTGGCTCTGCTTTCGCTCCTAAATCTCTACCAAGGTTTTCAGCATAGCCTGATGGAACTGGGGGATCCCCAATCAGGTACTTTTTGACCCTTCCTTGGCTGAGAATGTTGTTCGCCAGATGCGCCCCCCCCCCCATTTCGTGGCTTCTAAATGACATACAACTTTGCCCTTCAAATTTCTTTCCTCTCATTTATGTTTTGAACATGTTCTACAGACACCCGCATTAAAAATCAAAAAAACATCTACAAAAAAAAAAGTATAAAACATTTCAAGACGTACATAAAAAGAACATTTCTATAGGCAGAATTTCTGAAATCTTCTAAAACGTTATTATTTGTATTTAGGGGGGCTATTTCTGGGTATACTGACCTGCCTGGTGTTGGCTATTTTGTAAGTCTTTTTAGCCATTTGCCTGCTTGCTCCCTATAATTAATTGTATGTTTATGTACCATCTATTTTAATTGATTGATTCAATTTTTTTTTTATACTTGCTTAATTTGGTGTCCAGCTCTTGTGTGTGTGTGTGTGTGTGTGTATATATATATATATATATATATATATATATATATATATATATATTTATTTATTTTTTAGTATAGAACAGTTTGTCAGTGCCTCCCATAATTCACTCATAAATCTTGATGTTTCTGTAAATTTTTAGCACAGAATAGGAATTCTAAACATGCACAGGTGGAGAACGAATTATAGCAATCTGACATATGTAACCATAGCCCACTTTGGGTAATGTCACATTTATATGTAGATTGTTTTTGGTCAAATAAAGACAACATATGTAAACCTGGTCTTAGAAACCAACTTTTCAATGTTTATGCCTATACTCAACAGCAAAATATAACATTTCCAAAAAATTTATGACTATACAAATTAATATTCTTAAATTTTGAGGCAGGTATGGTGTGACATATTTACACAGATCTGCCATTTTATTTGTTTCACAACACAGGCTTAGAGCTGCCTCTCACGATGCCCATAGGCGAGATCTATTCTGGCCTCTAGAAAATATTAATTAGGAAAAGATAGTATTTTTTGAGTGCAGACACACTGCTAAAGTTCACAAAACAACTAAATTCCACACTATTGCTTTCAGCATACCTACATAACACATAAAAATAGGCCGACTTCACTGGCCTTTTAGGACTTCTGTGTCCATGTTAAAACATGCAAGGAATCTACTTTTGGGTTTTAAATTTACAAATTGTTTTGTCAGATTTGCAAAATCTGCTACCTGCTTGTGGAAAAAAAAAAAAGAGGTATAAAGAATGGAACTATGTCAAATACAACTATGTCTTTGAAATCCTGTTCTTTTCGATGCAAAACAAAATATGTTTTACTCTAGATGTTCAAAAATTTCGGGTCACTTAGAAATGTCCTTGTTTCTGAAAGAAATGCTAATTTTGTCCATTAAAATAACTTCAAATGTATTAGAAATACAGCATAGACAATGTTAATGTTGTTAATGAATATTGTACTTGGAGACTTCAGATTTTTTAATGGAATACATTACATAGAAGTACAGAGGCCCATTAACTTCACTTATGTGTTCCATTGGAACATTGTATTATCATTGGTACATTGTATTATCATTGGAACATTGTATTTATCATTTTTTAAATTTGTTTTACTATTTTACTCTATTATGAAAGTACAAAAAATTGACATTATATTAATACAATTGATATTACCATTCCAACTGTGATCAGATTTTTCATTACATATCTCATCTTGTTTCCGAAAATATTCAGTATCCTATATCAGTATTCCTTGAGAGAATTGGAGCTTTACTCCCGTTTCCCCCTCACGGCAACATAACGTGGACATTACCAAGACAAGTGACACGGATATTAACATTACATCGACAGTGGAGTCTATGTACGGCATTCTATTATTTATTTAATTTTTGGCTGGACTGGAACGTTTTTAGTGGCCGGATGGCGGTCCAGTCTAATTTAGAATTTTAAAAGTCAACGTCTTGACTGTATTATATTCAGAAAATTGGGCAGACTAGATGGACCGAATAGTTCTCTTCTGTCGGCACATTCTAAGTTTTTTTTATGTATTTCCTATTTATTTTGCAACTCATCTGATGTATGTTTTCATGTAAAACAAGGAAATTCCTAAGTGAACCCATATTAAAATGTAGATTATCGATTGCAATAAAAAAAAACCTGAAATAGAAAACAAAACGAAATATACTGGATGTATGCTGAATACGTTTTGGTACAGAGATATCAACATAGAGAAGGAATAATAGGTTATGTATTAGGTACATACTCACTAGTATCAATGTTTGGCTGTTACTATAGGTTTGGCAACTGGCCTTTATGCCTGTCCTATGTTGATAATGTAAGGTTTTACTGACACCTAGAGATAGGTTTATATATGCAGCATGCTTCAGTCTTTTTCTTCCTCACTTGAACAGCTATTTCTTACCAGAGAAAATATGCCTATCTTGGATTTCCCAAGATTAAGTGCCATTTTATTTTTTCCCGATGCTTGCATATTTAAAGACACATTATTCCACTCTGCACAGTGCTCTAATCTCATAATCACAACAAATAGGTTCACCATGGGATCACAAGCAAAATACGTATCTATTCTATAGCGCTTTTTTCTACAATGATTAGTGAAATATACTGTTACTTTTTTGAATCTATACAATCAAACAAATAAGAACAAGAATTCCCATGGAATTCGCAGAGATGATCATTTTGAACGTGCATGGTGAAGAAGAGGTCTATAGCAATTAAGTTACATATCTTAACCCCCCCCCACTAATTGGCCATTAATTCACATCTGCCTATCATACCCTGCGCAGTCTTACATTTTCTTTATTCCATTTGGAACTCCAGAAATCTGAGAAATTAATCCTTTCCTTTCGGTGTGGGCCACGCACTAGGCCCCAAACCATGGCTTACTCCACTGCATCACATCATAAATTATCTAACGCATAACACTACAGACCGTTTCTTCATGAAGTCAACCATAATCATCATGGCTGGGTGCTGAAACAATGTCATGACGTAAAGCTATACCAATGGCATGTTGTAAAGCTATACCAGCTTAGTGACAATGGAGAAGACTTGCGAGAATGATTGTTGGTGGATATGTACTGGTATAGATGCTTAGAAGAAAATAATAGACCGTATAAACTGGTGGGAAGAAATAATTTATATTTTATATGCGGTAAATAAAATGGTATAACTAAAACGTATATAAATATAAAAAGAATAATATACACCGGATAATCAAACTTTATTGGTAAAAACCAAACAAAACACAACTAGAACCCTGACACGTTGTGCCATCAAGGCTTGCTCAGACGGTTCCCGCGTGTGATGGTATTATTCTTACGTTCTTATGCTTGAGCACGCTGACCGTGTCAGAACAGGGGCTCACTCTGAGACATCTGGTCGGGGGCTACCGGGATTACTTAATGTCTCCTCTAGCAAAAACAGACTATCGGCAACAGCCGTAGCCATAATGCTGTGATAATGAAATTCCCCTCTTAAATCTCTCTTTCAGGAAAAAGACCAAATAAATGGTTGGCAGAAGCCAGTCTTGAACGACTCCTGGCATTTGTCACGCAGCGATACGAGGTGGGTGTTAGATGTACAATATAAACGGAAGATATCCAACCCATAATATAGCTATAAACATGTTATTGTGGACTTGGTTTTGAACTTTCTGGAGAACGAAATGCAATTTGTATTCAAGGTGTTTGAAGGGATGCTCATATGCATTCAAGCTGCATAATAAGTAATAATGCATAGCCAGCATCATCTGCAAACAACCGGCAGGAGAATTTTGGTAATACTAAATTATTATAAGATTTACTCCCCCCTTCCCCTCCTCAGGCTGCTCTCTAATCTCTCTTATTGAGCAGGAGTTACACCACCTTTCATTTTAAAATGCCCCAGTTGGTAACACTTTCGACCTTTCTATCCAGTTGTCTTGTTGATCTATCAATCTTTGTACGTTATTCGTCAGCCAATCTGTTTTTCCTGTTTATGTGTGTTTATCTCTGATGATATCAGGTGGGCTGATGAGGTGGCACCAAGGCTTAAATAGTTAAAAGGTTTATAAAAGGAGAGGCCAAGGTTGCTTAGTTCTCTTGCACACACGTGAGCACCCTCCCAGGTGTTCCTGATTTATCACGGTTAGGATTTGGTCATGCCATTTAAACGTATGTTAAATCAATGTGCATGCTTCTCTACCACGGAAATGGCTAATTATCCTATTTTGTTAGAATACATTTCTGCTGTGTCAGTAAACAATCCCAGCACTTTAATTAGATTAGAATTAAAAAAAAGTTGGAATGTTCTACTTGTAAAATCCTAGTGCAATTACACTTTAAATGAATCCATTAATTCTCTGTTACTCTGCGTGGCAAAGAGACTGCTCATTAAACATAACTCTAGCTTAATGTTTAATAAAAGGCATGCCACTACTTGTACTAAAGACCGAGCCTGTTGGATCTTGTAAGACAAACGCATTCCAAAATCTAATTTCCTTGCCGATTCCACTGATCCCTTTTATTAGATATTAAGTTAATCCATTGAACAGGACTTCAGGTTGTATTATCTATATGATCGTTCAGCCTCACAGGGAGAAAAATGCTATAAGAAAATCACAAATTATTATTATCACTATGGAAGATATTGATGGAGCGATCTCCAGATTTTATTTTATTATGTAATGACCCATATCTTTTGTTCTTCTCAATAACTCAATGGCATCTTCCCCATGACACAATGACACCCCACTCCAAAAAAGTAAGTCCATCCATCAGTAATTAAATGATACCTCAGTTCAAATGCATTCAAGTCCATCCACCCCAGGAAACTATAACACACTAAGTGCTGAAATATTAACATTTGGGCAGACTAGATGGACCGAATGGTTCTTATCTGCCGACACATACTATGTTTCTATGTAACATAAGAAATCAGAAAAAAAATAATGAGAGAAGCCCAAAACTTGTGAGCCGTGTCTCCAAAAATCCTACTGCTGGCTCCTAACTTAAATGTTTTATTGTTTCTACATAGAGCTTTAATGAAGGTTAATTTCCCTGGCTGCTAAGCTGGTCTATTTAGCTCCTTTAGTCTATAGAAAATGGGGGGGGGGGGAAATAAGTCACTGGTCGACCCTTATCCTCATCTTCGGCCCAGGAACACGGACCACCCAAAATAAAAAAAAACGAATCCAGCTAATGCTAAACAAAATTGGGCTCTGAAAAGAAAATCAGCTCTACCTGACTAGACCCTATAATGTCTTTTTCTGGGTCCTTAATTCATTAGGACCTGCACACAATACCAGTTTGGTGTAATAGTGAGGGGTTTCTCCAGGGGTAAAAGTATATAATAACTAAGAGTTTCCACATGCCCTTTGATCCCAATGGGCAAGCCGGGCTCTTCTCTAGCTAGTAGTAGTACACTTATCAGCAAGCGTGTTACCCTTAAACCAACACAAGTAATCTTAAAATCTAAAAATCACATGCTCCTTAAATACCATTTTTGTGGCAAAAGAAAGAAACATTGAAAAGAACAGTCGCCAGCGTCAAGATTTATAGGGAAAAACAGGACTCTATCTAGGAAATTTAAATTTATAAAACAAGAGATGCACAAAGTGACAGAACGTGGCACCAAAAAATGAAAAGCGTTTATGTTCTTTATTTTGCATTGTTGATTTCAGATATGTCTTTTGTTTTTGTTATGTGACTGTATTTAATAAAATATGTAACTTAACAAGTGTGACTGAGCCACCCCCCTAGTGACTTTACAGCACTAGTATCTCACTTTTGGGCTGGGGACACAGAATGCTGTCTATAAGTCCAGACTTGCATTGAATGGGAGGGTAATGTAACTATTACATCACAAGAGGGCGGAGGTATGATCCTGTTTGATCAAGTTAATCTCCTCTCTTTGTGTTGGAAGGCAGTACAAAAAGTTGTACACAGCCAACTTCTCCTGCTCACTATGATACACAGGAGCCAGTAATAGAGCAGGGGAGTAACTTATGACATCATCATGCAGGCTTTGGCAACAGCTGTAAAGTAAAACTGGCTGGAACATTTTGGACGATGTTGCATCACGGGAAATATTCACAAAATGGAGCCAGGAGATAAACACCTAATTGTATTGTTCCTTTTATATGCAATTAATTCAAAAATATTGGAAAAAACAGTGGCATATGATTTATATATATATGTGTTTGGTTTAAATGACCAGGTTATCTAATTACATCTTTTGGAAGTGGTACTGTGCCTTAAAAGTGATGCTAACTAGTTGTCCGTGGAAGGACCACAAACGTCTACGCCATATACTTATAATCACATAGAATTATCACAGGCATCTCCAGACGAAATCAGGAATGAGATTTCACGCATGTGCATTTTGGTTACCTCCACTTCCTGCCCATTTTTACGATCTCGTCTACTTTTTTCAAAACACCGGCAACTGAACTGTTGAGTTTAAACTAATGACAGAGCCCGACCTGCTACATGCAGACTGCCAGGAGCAAGAGAACTAGAAACCAGCAAGTAACCTCTCTAGAAAATATGTAGTCCTACATAAGCAAGCCTTGAACTGAAGACCAAACAAATAAATGAACATGCCTGTATTTATAATCAACACGGGTCATATCAAAGTAATTCTGTCTGAATTTTTTAATGCACAAAAAATACACCACCTGGCTGTAAAACAAAAACAAAAAAAAAAGTGGAATGTTTTTCTGGATTGTATTTCTAGAGTATCCGTCACAAGAGTGGGAACATTTCTTTGTTTCTGCCTAAACTAAACACTGTGGATATGCACTGTTTGAAAGCTGAAGGGACAGTCACAGCCACACCAGTTTCACAAACACTTCATCTGTTTGTGTTATATGTTCTTTCACGTAAACATGTGTTAAAACACGACCTGAATGGTCTTCATAACAGATTTGTTCCACATTAGGTTGTAGCAAACATGTGTCAGAATGTATTGGAAGCATTGTGGCTGCATGTCAATGGGACCTTGTGGGCTAGCCCTTTAGGAAAATATAGGTAACAAAATATCTTCTGAGAAACTTTTATTTTATTGCACGTTTTTTTCCTAAAAGAATAACGTCCGAATCAATGAAAACGTGTTGTCCCCTTGGGTCCAATGTTTCTTCCTCCTTCAAATTTAGTGGCACAGGGCTGCCAAAATGGCACCAACCCTCCCCATACAAATCAGCTGGGGTTGGCCCTATTTTTAAAGTGTTACCCAAGGGGTAACACTTTCATTGCTGTAGGTGAGCACGGTTTGTGTTCCCTAAAGCACTGAAAGGGTTACTGTGTAAATATCGGCAGTGGCAAGCAGCCTTTGCCCTTTTTATTTTAATAATTTATAATTTTTCAGCCCATTACTTTATTACGGGGATCACCATATAAGTTTTGTGCTGTAACTACTGTGCAGTTCTGTGTTGGGATAGAGCTTTTTAGCTGGTGTGGTATTGAATTTACCAAACACATTAATGGCTTTAACGAAGGGCACTGAACAACTTTTGCCCATTAACTTAACACATTTTTTTTTAATACAGCCCTCCACTGAATATACCCCAATGTTTTATGTGGACATTACAGAAACAACATGTTCATACTAGTGTAATTTAAACTGAATAACTAAGTTTTCCCTTGTGATTGAGCAGTCATAAACTAATGAATTAATACGGATCACATTTTCTTCTAGGCCTGACCACTAGGCCTGACTATCCCTCCATAGTGTTATTCATGCAATATAGTGCATGTGAACACGTTATAAGTCATACCTGTGAGAGGCACATCCACATGAGCAGGCTCTTCAGGATCTGGGTTCCAAACGAGCACTTTGGAGGTTGACGGACATCTTCCCGACTTGTCGAGCAGTCCTAGAAGGTGGCGGCCTATAGTCTCCTCCACAGCGCCCGTGGTCTTTTCGATCTCAAGCAGAATCCTTAAGAGACGCTTATTCGCCTTTTTCAAGCTGTTCCTATAAACACACAAAAAAAATATCTCAACACAAAATAAATATACATTCAGAGTTAACATATAACAATATGCTTTGTTTAAAATTATTGCTTACGTTGTTGTCACTAAAATCATATTTGGGTCAAATAAAGAAACATAATAACTTTAAGAGAAGAAAGGTTTTTGTTTATTTACATTTAAAGGATAACCAAGAGGTTTGTTGTGAAAATATTGTTGTAGAGGAAGAGACCGAACATGAAGAACAAAGGACAATTAGATTTTAGATAAATCTGAAACTGGCCAAACAAGATCACCAGTTATTCTATGACACTTACATTTAGTAGAATTTTAACTGTAACATTTTTAGTTACACGAATAGTTGGATGAAAGATGCTGCTTGGCAAGAAAATTGGCTTAGGCCTACAGTTATTTTTAAAATTGTATTCTATATATATCAGGGAAAAAAACACTGGTACATAAAACAATGGTGCCATGACTTTAAAAAAAAAAAAAAAGTAAATTTCATCTTTATTTGTTCATACTTGAATTACAATGTCAAATAATTTTATTACTACATAAAGTGTATCTGTAAACGTTTATACTGTGCTGTCGATCTCTAGCAGCATTTGTTCATGTACGTACAAGTAAAGCCTCCGAGCTCTCAAAGTGCAGCCAGAAATAGGGGTAGATTCAGAATCATTTACTATAAGATTAGCATTTAATAGCTCTTATTAAAAGAGGTTACAATAGTATCTCCTTGCCTACTAGGAATGCATAGTTAAAGTATAAATCAGGGGAGTCCAAGTATTTTCTGAAATGGGTCGTATAGAAACACATTGGGTTATTTAGCAGAATTACAAAAGCAGTCTAAAAACTGTTTAAATCAATTGTAATCAAACAAAGCCTCACATTTAACCCCTTAGTGACCATCTGTTTTGATTATGTTGTACCCTTTCGCAACAATGGCTGTTTAACACTTCTGCGGTGTTTGTGTTTAGCTTTAATTATCTTCTTTTTTGCTTTTTAATATACCCAGAAAAAACCCAGATGCGATGCTCTACACTTGAGTGAGGTGAAGTTTTTAATTCAACATGCACAGCAACGTTTTGACCCCCCTGGGTTAATTTATCCACACATATTTGTTTTAATCGACATAAGAAGGGTTTTCTTAAGACATCTTTATTTTCATCTTATCATATAATGTACTATAAAAAAAAATCCTAAAATATGATGAAAAAATTTAAAAAAACCCCCACTTCGTCTAACTTTGACCTCAAAAATCTAATGGCAAAAAATACACCATCTATTTAGTTTTTTATATTTGTCCAGAGTTTAGAAATACTAATGTTTACATGTTTTTTCGCAAGTTATAGGGCAATAGCTAAAAGTAGCGCTTTTTATTCCCTAACCATTTTCTCCTACAGTGACCTTTCGACCCTAAATCTGTAACTCTTTAGATTTAGATCTAGGGTCAGTTTGGGCTTATTAACTGAACAGGCAGTCTAGCAACAGCAACAGAGTGAATGGAATGAACTATGATCATTACCATCACTCTTGCTGGCTGCAGGGCAGTGCTATAATGGAGGAGAATTCTGCTTTCCAATATGACACCGGAGTGATCACGTTGCATTGGGAGGCCAAATTTCGGTGCTGCTTAATGCCTCCGCATCAAGGCATTCCAACAAAACGTTTTAACACAGGAAGTAAATATAGAGAAGTCTTTTTGCGACCAACACTGCAGAGAAGCTGTGGTGAAATTCTAATTCCCTGGTCCTTTATTCAGACATTATGGGTGGCTACTCATATACTGCTAACAGTCTAGAAATCCCATGATACACATAGTTTATACTCTTCTAGTGGCTGAATCTATTAATTTGATGGAAAATGGATTACCAAGCAAATCATGGCAGCAGCAATACTGCATGTTATCAATTAAAAACCTCAACACTTTGCTGAAACATAAACTAGAAATGTAGGGGCTTGCGTACAGAAGTGTGGCACGATCCGGGCACAATTAGTATTTGCACGTACAAATAAATGGTTTCCACTAACAAGAAATAAGTCACCAGTTGACGATCACATGTAGTAACAACTTCAGTCAGCGGATTCCTGTTTTTTTACAGCAGCGATTGGAGTGGAACATGATGTGCACACATGTATTGAGCATCCCAATGCATCGCTATAGACTATTATACAGAGGACTCATTTTTTGCTTGAGCTTCTGATGTCATGTTAACAGACTCCAGTGTAAGGGGTCTCAGACTTGGTAACTTGAACCCCCCCCAATTAGCACAATGTTTTACCTTATTGGAGTGTTTTTAATAATCCGTAGGGGAGGCTTCTCTAGAAGTGTTCTGTTCAATTAAATCCCATGTTACTCAATGGGTGCTACTCACCAGATGTTTTACATTTACATAACATTGAACACATATATAGCAGATCCAGTTCATTTAATTGGAAATTATAATTCCACGTATCAGCTAAACATTGTTTTGACCGTGAATGCATTATTGTGTTAGCAAAATTGCAAGTAAATGCCTAAAGTAGGAGGAACACGCGCTTTAAATATGTCTGTGGAGTCTCCTGTTTATGACATCACCTGTGGCTTACTATGCAAATTACATATTTCCCTTGGAAATTTACTTAATTTTCCTATCAAGCCATAGGTGATGACATAAACAGAGACTCCACAGACACACTGAAAACACCATTTTCTTCTAATTTAGGCATTTACTTAAAATATTGCTAACACAATACATTTATCATTTTCAGTAACTTTGTATTCTCCTCATTCACAGTAAAAACAATGTTTAGGTGATACAGTTCCTCTAAGGGCAGCTCCCACATTAACTGTAACACTTTACATAATGTCCACAAGGACAAACAATACACTAGTAAGACTTATGCATCACACTGGTACAATTGTCATTATGGAACACAGCCACAAAGTGTGCCAACTCCAATCTGAGGTAAAAGGAGATGTGGTCTTCACAAAAGAGTACCACTGACTGCTGGAGTGCAATGTGCCGCTAGCTGTCAAAGGGGGAAAACTCAAACTAGAATAGCTGAAACGTGCAGTTTTGCATCATTATTCATTAATAATTTGTGTTCTATCAATCCAAAATGTTTCAGTAACAGTCAGTCCAACCCAATGCTAAATATATTGTATTAACTTAACAAGTAATAAACGCAATAAACTAGCTCAGCCTTTCTGGCCCAGTACCATCAGTAACATATAACTCCAGCCAAGCACCCTCCAAGATCAGTCATCCCTCCACCATCAGTCATCCCTCCACCATCAGTCATCCCTCCAACATCAGTCATCCCTCCAACATCAGTCATCCCTCCACCATCAGTCATCCCTCCAACATCAGTCATCCCTCCAACATCAGTCATCCCTCCACCATCAGTCATCCCTCCACCATCAGTCATCCCTCCAACATCAGTCATCCCTCCAACATCAGTCATCCCTCCAACATCAGTCATCCCTCCAACATCAGTCATCCCTCCAACATCAGTCATCCCTCCAACATCAGTCATCCCTCCAAAAAGTAACCCTCCATTCCCAGTAAAATCCCATTAATGTTTAAAGGAAAGTAGTACTGAGGTACAAACCCCCCTATTGCACTGGGGGAGTGTCCCATGTACTACAGGCTGCAACAATGCATCAGAAAGTATATCTGTGTGAGGCAACTGACTAAAAATACTTTTATAATTATAATAATAATACACTGGAGAGGTTTGCGCTGAAAGAAAGGAAAATAAACAAAACGGGAGTAGCCCTCTTATTTTGGCACCAGAGGGTTAACTAATGTTTTGGTCAACACTTTGGCAGTGGAAGGGTTAACCACTTCTCTCCCACAATGCCCTGGAGGGATTATGTTAATTGAATGTCAGCTTCTTGTCACAAGGTGTCAGAATGGCAAACATGCTGCATACCTTTCACAGGTGGGGTCACCCGTCGGGGCATCTTTGCTCTCCAGATTTAATCCTGCGTCTGCGTCCTCCCCCGTTTCCTCTGCGCTGTCTGTCTCTTTCACGTGCTCATCCTGAGAGAGCTTTTGCAAAGGTAAATAAGAGAAGAGAGACAGAAATCCCGTCATGCTGGGGTCAATGATAACATCCGTGTAATGGAGACTACTCCGCTCCTGTTACACATTTTCAACAGGACAAATTATTAAAACCACAGTTCTATAAAACTTCAAACATTCCTGCATAACAAGAACATAAAACAATGTTCAATTAACATAGCCACACAGTAGCACTGCTGTAGTTTTCCTGGTTGCACACACAGCTCCTGGCATTACTATAGCAACCATAGACTCCGTCTCCCTGACAATAAACAGTGAGATCCCGCCTACCTGAATGGAAAATAAAGGACGATCCAGCATAATCTGACACCCGAAGCATGGTTGTGATCAGATACAAGAGCTGACAGCAGAGTCCGGCATGGGACCTCATCTTACCTCTGTCTGTGAGCTGCTATCCTGCTGACGGAAGCTTTGCTTCTCTCTGTTCTCCTGACATGAGGACTGCTTCAGGGATTCCAGCTCTTCCAGTAGTGTTTTCTCTCTTTCTGTGGCCTGGTTTTCACCAACCACCGACATGTTCTAAAATAGATGCATCACTTACCAGTCTTTTTACTACTTTATGGCCCCCACTTAGATATGCAAAAACTATATACAGGCAGAGTTTATACTTCAGTTATTGTAGGATCGGTTCTGGAACACCGCAATAAGTCAAATTAGGCAATAAAATAAGTACAAAAAAAAAAAAAAAGTACTGTACATAGATTCTGTTGACACTTAGATGTCATTGCAGGTGATTAATAAGCCTTAAGTAAAAAGAAAAAAGTCAGAAACACAGCGAAAATGGCGCTGAAAGTCTTGCTCCACAGATGAGCGACACATCCCGTCAAGAGCAGTAACTGCAAAGTGCAATAAAACGAATAGGACAAAAGTATTGGGACACACCACTTAACCCCTTAGTGACCGAGTGCTCTGCTGCATCTGATGTACCTTGAAGACCAGAATTCCATTATTTTTGTCATATGTTTACTGAACTGTGAATTTCTTTCTTTGTGTTCAGTCCACCCACACAAATTATATATCATTTTTTAAAGGATGGAGAGGGCTTTAATTTGATGCTATTATTTTCATCAGATTATATAATTTACTATTAAAAAAAATATAAAATATGATGAAAATATGCCATAAAAACCACTTTCTAACTTTGACCTGTTTTTTTTTAAAACAATTACAAATGGTAAAAAAGACCCATCTATATATCTCTAATATTTGTCCTGAGTTTAGAAATACCAATGTTTCCACGTTTGTCTATGTTTTATTTCAACTAATAGGGCAATGAACAATATTAGTGTTTTTTTTTTGTTTTATAACCATTTTCGTATATAGTGACCTTTTAACCCCAAACCTAAATTTACCCCAACTCGAAATTTACCCTAACCCTAAATCTACCCCCACCTCTTAATCTAACCCTTGTACTCACCCGAACCCCCCTCAATTATAACCCTAATTATGACCCTAACCCTAGATCTATGTTTAGTAGATCAAGGGTTAGCTTTTTCCATTTATTTATTTTATTTATTTTTTTCTTTCAAACTGTAATATATTGCTCACTGCCTCGGTTTCAGAGCGATGGAAGAGATTTTTTTTTCTCTCTCTTCTGTTGCTCTCCTCTGGGCACGCTGTATTGGAGGAGCATGCTCCTCCAATACAGCACCCACCCGCGATCACCCGTGCCCAGGTGGGCACAGAAGGTGTTGCATGATGCCTCGCAACGCTACATGAAAACTGAGGACGTATTTATACGTCCTCATGGTCCTAAAGGACCATGCTTTTTAGGACGTATATATATGTCCTTATGCGTTAACAGGTTAATTATTGAATTCAGGTGTTTCTATCAGACCCATTGCCACAGGTGTATAAAATCAAGCATCTAGCCATGCAGTCAGCATTTTCAAACTTTTATGAAATAAATGGGTCTTTCTGAAGAGCTCGGTGAATTCAAGCATGGTACTGTGATAGGATGCCACCTTTGCAATAAGTCAGTTTGTGACATTTCATCCCTGCTAAATATTCCACGGTTAACTATAAGTGGTATTATTGGAAAGTGGAAGTGTTTAGAAACAAGCAGGCACTCAGTCACGAAGCAGAAGACCACGTCAAGTCAGATGCTTCCAACTTTGTGGGGACAGTTTATATTTTTAACATACGCATATGGCAAGTCCCATTTACATGAACTTACATCAGTTAGCTGAGCTCTGAGGCTATGTAGTTCTGCAAGCATTTGTTCCTGGTCATACATTTGCCGTTCCAGCTGTGCAGTGTGAGTGAGTCTCAAGGCCTCTGTAGCTTGTTGATGCTCCTGCTCCTGTCTCACCAACTCTTGTCTCATGTCTTCCACATGCTCCTCGTACAAATGTCTCAGCTTGGCACTTTCTGCACCCATGGCTACCATCTGGTTATAGTCCTGTAATAAGAAACACAAGAAATCTTTACCTTAAGAACTTTCGGAATCCAGGTTTACTCAAAACAATTCTTGTGTTTTAGAAAGGAAATATACTCACACTTTATAGAGCCAAATATAACCGGCTCTAGGAGTGAGAAGCCGGCGGTTACCACCATTGGACTTCTATGACGGAGGAATAATCATTTTATTGTGCCTTTGTACAAGTATGTTTTTACTGATCCATTCTTAAAGCCTCAAAGATAATTAAGGGGCTATTAAATACTGTCTGTAAATTTACACATATTCCATCGCCTCCTTTGTATATTGGACAATAACATCATCCCCTTTGCGAATGAGCTGAGAGGAGTCCTAAAGATCTGGAGGATTATAGGACTTATAGTCCGTTTGCTTCTCACACCTAGAGCCGGTTATATTTGGCTCTATAAAGTGTGAGTATATTACCTTTGGGGGAATTATCCATTTATCCTGTTTCTACAGGTCTTCACATTGTATTTCTGTTTATTTTCTCTTTTTTTACATATTTCCACTGAGAATGTTTTTTTGATGTAACTTTGAAGAACCAACTATTTAGATAAGTATTGTGTTCTACACTGTTGCGCAACACTTATATACTTTCACATTCGGTCCATCTAGTCTACCCAATTTTCTAAATAATTTTATTGGTCCCCAGATCCTTATCTTATATCTAGGATAGCCTTGTGTCTTAAACTCCTTGACTGTGTTTACCTCTACCACTTCCGCTGGAAGGCTACTCCATACATCCACTACCCTCTCAGTAAAGTTTTTCCTCTTTGAAAAATCTCACTGATGTTCAAGAAAGGAGACTGTCCCACTTATGAACAAGAACTAATATACTTGAATATTATCTCACAATGGGAATGTGTAAGGGAAGGTTTGCAAAAGAGTAATATACAATATAAAATTGAAAATAAATTGCTTATCAGAGTATATTGTTACAGGTCTGCGAAATCTGGGTTACAAAATCACAGGTTCAGTTACACCCTCTGATTTAAAAATAACTGGATGCCGTTTTAATCGGGGCTGTAATAATACGGTTTCAGGTTTTGCACTAGAAGTGTTGGCAACCTCAATCAGGAACCATATTAAAACCAGGGCACTCGGCACTCTCTTAGACGTAACAGTTAGTTTACATACAGCGTAGCGTAGGGGCAACATGGCAGCTAATTAATGGGTACATGCTTCTGCGACATAGAGGCTGATCTGGTCACTGACTGTGATTTGCTCTTCTCGTAGGGGGCGACCGTTTTACGCTCAATCCAGAGGTGATGCTAACCAAGGTTTCTCCTTCCAGCTTCAATTGTAGTATAAGAGAGAGGAAAACCATCATGGTTGGCAACAACCATGAGTTGGCTGCAGATAGCGCACTTACTACTTCCAGCCGACCAGTAGCAACGGGTGCTGGGCAAGAAGAGTGTGCATCTCCTAAAGTGCATTCTGGCTCTTTACTTCAACATAAACATTTTCATATTATACACTGTGTGTGTATGGGTCTATAAATGCATATAAGGAACATGCATTCAAAAGAAGGCAATAAACATATTAAATCAAAGTATTTAAGTTCTGAAATGGTAATATATAAATCCTTCTTGTGTGGGCTGTTCACACAATCAATTACGTCAATCATATCATTCTATGTGTGTTTGAAGATCCAGAGGAATGTCTTGATCAATGGGTTTCAGTTTGTCCGAAACAAAGAAACCCTTATAAAAGCAAGGTAACATCATTACAATCTAGATTCAACCTCACTACTGATGTGAATATTATTCTTGCCAGATCTATTATGGTTTCTCACGGTTTAATATGTAAACAATCGAACTAAGGAAGTTCCATTAACAGGTCCACAAACAAAATCATTCTTTTAGAAATTACTATAATTTTACTCCAAAACATTAATTTGGTGGGTGAATTAAACAGGCTTACAATAATTTGTGAGCGTTAAGTCCATCTAGTGGAAAATTCAAATTAAGAAATATTTCTGGAGGCTTATAAAACAAAAAACAAACAAAAATTGAGAGCACAGAAAAAGTTCACTATTGTGAAAATATACCTCACACAGGAAAATCACTCATAATCATATATAATATATAAAACATGGATTCCCACTGTGAAACATTTGTGGAAAAAAAGAAAAAATCTTCCTGTTTTGTATGCTTTTTGTAAAAAAACAAAAAAACAAAAAAGCATTATAGGTAGAAAAGTGTACTCTAAAGCCGACACTGACTGGTTTAAAATACTGTGTAAAGATAGCTGTCGATATCACATTTCATACAATATCTTTCCTCTTCTCCCATCCTAATCCTACGAGAAATATACTTTAAGTTATATATTTTCACATGCAGTATAGGTTATATACATCATTTTTGTTGGAGAATAAATATTCCCAACATGACTTTTCTTATCTTACTTTAATCCTTACATTAATATTGTGTTTAAATACATAAATAAATATAAACGCAAGCTTGGTTCGGATTCAAAATGCCTTAAAACACAAACATATGTACATTTTTGAATACAATTCGAACATTATTTTGCTTACAAGTCTTATTCTATCTATACTACGTAGTGCTTTTAACTGCACATATATGACATATATATTTACACATTTGTCATCTACCTCTGCAGCTAAATTGTATTTGGCTAAAAGCAGAAGGACGTTAGACTAGGATTTATTTTATTAGTCCATTAGCTACTCACAGAAAGCGGCAGTTTGCTCCTTTCACTGCATTGAATGTCTGAGTTCTCCTGTGGAAATTTCGTTTTTGACGATCCCTCAGTAGCAGAACAAATATTTGACTTTACATAGGTCAACAATATTTGAACACATTTCATCCACACATCTGTTTATGTGTACAATTATCATTTTGTTGAGGAGGGAGAAAATAAAATAAAAAAAAGAAACTATATTTATAGCAACATAAAGTTTGGTGAGAAATCGAACCGTCTCTACTATCTGTTCAAAACGAGTTCAACAAATAAAAAACACTAGTGTAATATTTTAAAATTGCATTGGAAATCCAGATGTGTACTACGCTCTCCCAGAAGGAAACTGAAATGGTGCCTCAAAGAAACAAATCAAGAATAAAGCCAATCCAGGGTATGATCCAACAAAGCTTTACTCTCTGTATAAAATCATTTCACATTCATAAAGCAGTATTGTAGGTGCCATAAGCATCGGCACCAAAAGATGGAGAGAAAAAAAAAACACCCAAAACATTTCCACAGTAAAGTCCCAAGAACTTGTCTGGAGTAAATATGTGGATCTAACAGGTAAAATAATATCCCGGCTTCCTCAGGGAACTCTGTTTGTAATACCCATTTATACATAGTGTAACGCTATCTTGGACCATACCCGTGACTGGCTTCACCCTTGGACTACTCTTTGAGGCACCATTTCTTTCTTTCCTTTTGTGAGTGTACAATATACATTTAGATTTACACTGTAATTTAAATATATTAAACTATTGCTTTTCTCACGTAAAATCCTGTGCATTTCCACCTTGCTTGTATACTACTTATACGGTGAGGAGTACCAAGGAGTACTGCGCTCGTTTGCGTGGGTGTAAAATGTTTTTTACACTGGGTGCCACACCCCCCCCCCCTTTTCCCCCCACAACCCTTAGAGATGCAGAACGACTCCGTCCTTCATCCTTGTGAGGTGGATAAAATGAGTACCATTACACTGGGTAACAGTAACTCCAGGATGAATAGAACAGAGAATTTCAGAACGTAATGTAACTTTACTATTTAAAGACTATTTTAACCCCCAAATTATATGAAAGGCTATTGCTACCTGCTTGCTCTCATTTTTGAAGAGCACTTTTGCAAAGTACCAATCAAAGGATATCCCATTGTCTTTATCTAAAAAACAAAGCTGGGGGGGAGGGAAGCATATGTGAATGGGAAAGTGCACGACATGCTAATGTGCACAGTTGGGATGGGTGGCAGTGGAGCATATAGACAGCAAGGAAGTGTGACACTGTAGTAAGAGGGAGCAGACAGACACAAGAGGGACATGCACAAGATTTCTAGGTAAGCGGTTTGTTCCAGCACATTAGTCCAGGATAAAAGGTAAGATAACGGTTTTAAATGTCAAATTTATATTTTTAGGGTTTAATCTCTCTTTAAACACTTTGTAATCATTATCATTACTTAATCAGGCAAAAGATGCACTTACTTGTTCATTGAGAACAACCGTCTTCTCTTTGGAAAGCGTTTGTATTGTAACCGTCGTATCCAGGTGAGTTGGGCTCAGCACGTTGGTTTGTTCTGTGACTGATGGATGATCAGAAGGTAGTAATTCCTCTTCTCTCGGTTCATCATTTAAACCCATGTGAGTTCCCGGTAACCTTTCTTCCATCTGCAATTTCCCATCTCCCAAATTATGTTTCTCCTCTTCGTTATGGGCCTGTTGTCCTTCACCCTCGTCCTCAGCCGGTTTAACATGTGGCTTGTCGCTGTGTTCCAGAGCACATTCATGTGACCGCTTGAGATCTCCACTCTCCTGTGTCGCTAGTCTTGCAAGCTCTGTTTGCTGAGCAAATCCGATGCTCATCTCAACAATGACCTGAAGACGTAAGAGACGATCAATAGTGACACAAAACCGATTAATGCTTTATTGCAGTATTATTCTTAAAGAATATCAAGAACAGCATAACACAGTGCAACAAAAGATATATATATATATATATATATATATATATATATATATATATATATATAGAGTGTATATATATCTATTTGTATACACACACATATAAATACACATACACACATCATATAGTTTCTATACAGTGCGTGTGTATACATATAGATATAAGATAGGGAACTGGGGACTAACAAAAGTATTTAGAAAATTGGGCAGACTAGATGGACCGAATGGTTCTTATCTGCCGACACATTCTATGTTTCTATACACACACACACACACACACACACACACACACACACACACACACACACACACTGTATGTACCAAAGTATTGGGAGACACCATTTCATTATTGAACTCAGGTGTTTTTCTCAGTCCCATTGCCACAGGTGTATAAAATCAAGCAGCTAGCCATGCAGTCTGCGTTTACATACATTTGTGAAATAAATGGGTCATTCTAAAGCGCTCAGTGAATTCAAGGGTGGTACTGTGATAGGATGCCACCTTTGCAATAAGTCAGTTTGTGACATTTTATCCCTGCTAGATATTCCATGGTCAACTGTACGCGATATAATTGGAAAGTAGAAGCATTTATGAACAGCAGCAACTCAGTCATGAAGTGGAAGACCATGTAAAGTCACTTAGCGGGGTCACCCAGGGCTGAGGAGCATTAAGTCACCAATGCGCTGTTGATTCTATAACTGAAGATTCCAAACTTCCACAGACATTAATATCTGCACAAAAACTGTTTGGCGGGAGCTTCATGGAATGGATTTCCATGACCAAGCAGCTGCATGCAAGCCTTACATCACCAAGTACAATGGCCAAGCGGTGGATCGAGTGGTGTACAGCATACCGCCACTAGACTTTGTGTGTGTGTATATACATATCTATACGTAGATATATATGCACACTCACAAAATAGCTATATAATTCCCCTTAATGTCTTATTTTAATTTAAAGTGAAAGTAAAAATAAAAAACTAATTCCTAAATCAATGGTTACTAAAAGATTAATTAAAAAAAATCAAATTTAATTTCTATCATTTTTAACCCTTTAAAGGATTTATAACTTTATTGATGCACATATTTCAGTCAGTCACAGTCCAAATTTAAAAAAAAGTTGTAAGGTTTATAAAATGTATTCAATAAAAAAAACAAAACCCAGCAATTATCGGTTGCGTTACTAACGTCCCTCCAGCTAATGTTGTGTCATTTGATACATTCAGAATCTCTTCACTAAGCTCAGCTTTCAGGTTTCTTAAATTCATTTCCTCTAGTGCTAGAAACATCCGCAGTCAAAGTTTAAGAAAATAGATGGAATGAAAATTCAAGAAGCATTTTCCTCATTATGAAGTGGACTTTCATTTCAGGTGAAAAAAAACAAAAACAAAAAAAAACCTTTTGACTTTACTTCCTCTTTAAACAAATGTAACACGACTGTCAACCTGGGAGAGCAGCCTCCAGACAGGGGTTATTATGGAGCCTGTCTATACCCCACAATTCATGTTACAGGACTGGATGGTGAATACAGACAGAAATGGATAGATGGGACTAGAAGGGCAAAAGCTGAGACTGAACAGGACCATAACAGAAACAAACACTGAAAAGGGCACAGGACTGGAAGCCCTCAGGCCGGGCACAAGACAGGAAGCCCTCAGGCAGGGCACAAGACAGGAAGCCCTCAGGCAGGGCACAAGACAGGAAGCCCGCAGGCAGGGCACAAGACAGGAAGCCCTCAGGCAGGCCACAAGACAGGAAGCCCGCAGGCAGGGCACAAGACGGAAAGCCCTCAGAAAGGCACAAGACGGAAAGCCCGCAGGCAGGGCACAAGACGGAAAGCCCTCAGAAAGGCACAAGACGGAAAGCCCGCAGGCAGGGCACAAGACAGGAAGCCCTCAGGCAGGGCACAAGACGGAAAGCCCGCAGGCAGGGCACAAGATGGAAAGCCCGCAGGCAGGGCACAAGACGGAAAGCCCTCAGAAAGGCACAAGACGGAAAGCCCGCAGGCAGGGCACAAGACAGGAAGCCCTCAGGCAGGGCACAAGACGGAAAGCCCGCAGGCAGGGCACAAGACCGAGAGCCCTCGGACAGGGCATAAGATGGGAAGTCCTCAGACATGGCACGAGACTGGAACAGAATCAGGGTAAAAGAGCAGAGCTATTCACCTGAAAGCAATCCACCCTATGATTGAGCCTCAGGTTTTATTGTACCAGGACTTTGGCACTCTGTCCAGTACCACCAAAAAGGAAAATGAAAACCACAGCAGCAAAAAACAACAGGATACCAAAAATACTGAAAGCAATCAAAACAGAAAGGCAAGGCCAAAGGCAGAGTCAGACTGGCAAGAAGGACAGGGCTGGCAGAAAACAAGCAAAAAAGAATATCAAGAACCAGAAAATAAACATAATTCAAAAACCTCTAGAGAAGGCACGATAAGAGGCGCAACCAAAAGAATGCAAAGGCCCCGTTTGCAATAAGCTGCAGGTATTTAAAGGGTAGAGCTGTACAATATAAAGAGGACAGCTGACACCAACTGAGAGGCGAAGAATTAGCAACTAGTAGGGCGGCCACTAGAGGCTGAACAACCATACAACCTAAAATTAACAATACTTAATACATGAAGTATGCTCTACGAGTATCTATAAACGTGTAAAATGCATGGTAATGGGTGTATGAAACAAGGCATTCTACATTTTATTGCCGGTGCATGTTGCTATGAATGTCTATGTCAAATGGGAACCCAAGATGAATTAGTGCATAGGTTAAGGTGTGACCTGCTCAGTGCTTCAGTGAGCACCTATAACAAACACAGGTGTCATCTTGTCACCAAATATATACGGAAGCAAACACAATGGGGGCGTGATGGGATGGACAAAAAAGTCCAAGACGGTTTTCTTTAAAGACTAAAGCAAATAATGCACAAATATTACATTACATGGGGCTAATTAAACATTCTGTTTCACAGTACAGGCACAGAGTGTCTTTAAATTAATACAGATTTCATTGATGAGAAAACCAGTAGGAAGATAAAAGACGTAGACTCATATAATGAAAAAAAAACAACAATTCACAGTGACATTTTTCACATACTTTACCAGGACTTGACAATCCCAGGAGTCAGGGAGCCCTGGCTCCTAACTTTTCTGATTGTTTTACATAGAACTCTAGGCTGGCTGCAGGCTACAAATATTTGTCAAGGCCTTCACCATACTATATATATGTTGCAACATGAATAAACTAACCAACTGGAAAGACCATGCACATTAAGCCAGCGAAAGCTAAAGAGTGAAATGTAATACTTCATAAAGTTAAAAGGGCCGACTGGAATGATAACCAAAGCTTGAAACCGAACCTTGCCCAAGCTTTGTCTGCCTGTAAATGACTGCCACCTGATCTGCTCGGCAGACAAAGACACCTGACATCTCAAAGGTATCATCTGACCAGCAGCAACCTTATAAGAAGTGAAGCGTAATAAAACAGACAATGGGAATGGTACAAACATCCAAAGGATATTGCCCATAAAAAGAAACACTTGCTAAAGATGGCCATGCTTTTGGTTCAAATGAAAACATTAATATTCTGAATACTATAGCCATTCAAAAGGGTTAAACACTCATGGTTCAGGATTAAGCATCAGCACACAGGTTCCAGGTACATGTACCCACTACAATACAGGAAACCTGTACATCCCAGATCCAAAATGCAGCCAGAGCTAAGGAAACGAAGCAGGGTAACACTGAGTTGAACTGCAATCTGTAATCATCACTTTAGTAGGTTGTCTTACTCTTGCTATTTCCTCTTCAATCCGTTCATGGTAGCGTTCTTCCAGTAACTGGTTGATATCGGAGTGGTTATTTTCCTTGCCGTTAATGAGATGGTACAGAGATAGTTCCCCGAAGGTTTCATACAGAATCTCTTGCTTGGCCTTGGTCAGTTGTGTAATCTCTTGTTTCAATGCTGCGGCCTCCAGAGTATATTTTTCGGTCAGATCTGCTTTTAAACCACTCAGTTCTGCTTCATGCTGCTTTTTTAATGCGTTAACTTCCTCCACGTAACGAAGGTATAATGCTTGTCTTAAAGTGTGCAACTGCTGGTATATGGGACCACTGATTTTGTGTACGGTTTGGCCTCTTAAGTGTGCTTCTTCAGCCATCTAAATAAAAAAAAACAAATATACAATAGCAATAATAAAGTATTTAAAAGACAGCCACCAGCACAAAATAAGCATTTTAAATAAAAAATGTTTTAATGTAAGAATACAAATAAAGTACACTATTGAGCCCTAGTTATAGCACTACGTGGCGATGGACATCTTGGTGCAGTTGGTGAAGAACTTCCATTGTTTGACCCTTTAAACAACAACTCTGCCCCCTGATAGAGCTATACAAGCAAAGCAGTCCTTTAAAAAAAGGGGTACATTGAGATATTCTCTTGTTTTAAAGCAGCCCATGATCCAAGGGATGTTACTATGGATAAACATTACTCTTCTCTGTCAATGTTATTAAAAGTACAGACTTGAAACAGTTGAAATAAATGCTTAATGCATGCAAACCTTATCCTAGCATTAAATACACATATCAAGCTACATTTTATAAAAAACAATATAAAGCCATTAAAAACAAACCTACCACGTATTAATATCCTTACACTAATCAGACTGCGGGGCACTGCCAATCCCCTTAGACTTGTGCAGAACTCACAAGAAATCCAATGCATTAAAATAGAAAGCATGGCGTGGGTTCCTCTTTGCTTCCAATATACATTGTTAGGTTTGTTACCAATAAACACAGTAGAGTGCTGTGTACATAGATGGCGCTATACAAACAAAGAATAATACAGTGCTGTACATATTCATGCTTTACCTTTAACTCCTCGGTAACTGGAGCACAGACACTTTCAAAAATATCTGCTTCCTGTGAGGTCAGCTCCACTATAGACTGGGATTCAGACAGCTCACTACTGTAAGGACACAGAAACATCATGATTAGCTGCATGAGCCCATTAAAGGCAGAATCTTTATATCAGAATGGAAATAAAATAATTATCCACTCGCGGTTATTATTTATTGTCAGAGTGCTAAGATAAAGATTGAGAGATTCCATCATTTTGTGAATGATGGGACTGTAAGATACTATATGGATAATAAGTACAAAAAGACAATCTACAATATACAAGCTGATAAAAAGAGTTCCAGCTCAGCTTGTCTATTACTGGTAAAAGAAAGACTACAATTGTCACTGTCTTGGTTATGGAGTTACTGTTTTATTAACAGTAATCTTTTTTTAAGTTAACATTAAAGGACAAGTGTAGGAAAAATTGAAATTCGCCTTCATTGAAAGATTTTGTCAAGTGTAGACATTTTAATTAGAAACTCTTGAATATTAGAATATTATTGAGCCATTTTTGCTCTGCGTAAGGTCTGTGTTGTTCAGAAACTTGGGTGAGAGCCTCCTTCATCTAACCCAAGATAAAGGAATATCAGTCCAAAGATTTTAAACATGTAGGCACTGTGTTAGCTATACAGGGCAAAGAGGGCTCGATAACATACATCATTTGTATTCTTTTATTAAAACCTTTGTTTTTGAAGCACACTTGACACAATCTTTCATTTAAAAATAAGTTAATTTTCGGTTTAGTCTAGTTCTTGTAATTACCTTTTCAGAACTCGCTCACTGATATTTCCAATTTGTACAATTTACTTAAGAAACTGTAACTAGTAAATTGAACAGGACATGTTAAATCATTCTTACTGCATTAGGACATAGCTTATTTGCTCATATATAAGACGACTCTGATTATAAGACGAACCCCAAAACTTTGGATATTCCTCTGGGAAAAAAAAACTAAAAAAGTCTGAATATAAAACTACCCATAGGAAAAAAGTTTGTGTACATAAAACTTGTTTATATTCACATGTAAATTGCTTTTTCATACTTAATAAAAATTATGATATAAAAAAATTCTTATTTTTATTTCCTTTTATCTGTGGTGGGTAGTGGGGGCCGCCGGTGGATGTCTGCACAATATGTGCAGACATCCTGCTGCCTGGCACTTCCGCTGGGACTTCAATGACGGACTGCTGGAAGGTCACATGACCTCTAGGACCTGCCGGGTAGCAGCGGTGGATGTCTGCACCAGCTGCTTGGGAGGGGGATCCAGGTCCCAAGCAGCTCTGCGGTGCACCGGGATGCCAGTCTTATAGTCAGACCATAAGATGTATCTCGAATATAAGACAAGGAGACTTTTTCAGAGCATTTGCTCTGAAAAAAACCTTGTCTTATATTCGTGCAAATACGGTATATAACACGTGCATTTTGGTCACTGCACATAGTTGTTGTTCTCCTACCATCACCCTCACGTGCCTGTAAGAGAGTCTCTGATCAGAGTAGTAGCCCAATAATTATTTAAGGGCCTCAGACGTCTGGTAAATGTTCTCAATCAATATGCGCACACATTCACCAACCTGATTTCCAGCGAGGTCTGGCTGACATTCTCAAGCTGCTCTTGCAGATGGATTATCTCTGTTGTGTACCTTTCCTCGTTTTCTTTCAGCTGCTGTTGGAAATAGAGTCTCAGGTGCTCGATTTCATGAGAGTGCTTCTCTTCAAGCTGGGTCCTTTGCTGACTGAACTCGATCTTCAGCTTCTCAGCTTCTTCTGATTGGGATGGGGAGACGACCAGGAGCGTTTGGTCCTCTGAGAGGGACAATTAATATACAAATGCATCAGAGGACAAGGTTCATGAGACCAACATTTAAACAAGGTTTGGTGTTGGTTGCCCCGAGAGCCATAGAGGACATAATGCGCTGCAAATCACTACCTTTCAGTGCTCAAGCACTTTCCTTTGCTGTAATGGGATTTATACAGTTCGCAGTAGACACATAGTGTGTAAGAAAGGACTTACCTGTTCTATGTGATGCCTTGTATGGAGTCTGGATGTGGCTCAGGCAAATGGGTTCCTGCTCTCCTTTGGAAGTATTAAGACTGTAGTCCTGAATATAGAAGACATTCCAGTATGAGTGAGAGCGATGAATGGGTGAAGTTGTTTGTTTTGGATGCTCTGTAACACTGCTTCCAGCAGGAAGTTTCACTTAGTAACAAGAACATATTGTGAAACCTTTCTCCCACTTCATACACATTCCCAGTAAATAATGGAGCCACGTGAGCAGATATATTTTGCATATGAACTTCCATTATTCTAATGAATTGTACTGAATTTAAACAGAGACAATAATAAAGGCATTTCTGCCTCCGCAAAAGGAAACTATCTTTGTATTTCTCGATCTGTGGGGTACAGACCAGATTGGTAATTAAGTCATTATGCAGAATGTGTGGCTGCTTCGGGCAAAGTGTGAAACCTTAAAGGACAAGGTTTTTTAAAGGGACAATTCAACTTTTCTTTAACCCTTGCTTTCCCCCATACTTTTTAACATACGAGCCATTTTATCTGCTGACTGGCAGACTGTATGCTTCACGGATTGGCACGCAGTCTGATCCAGTCGCCTGTTCAGGCAGTGAGAAACCTTGTGTGTGATACATATATATACATTATATATATATATATATATATATATATAGGGTAACATAACTAGAATCCCATTATTGATCACATTTTAAAATGAGGGTCCCTCTTGACTAGCAGAGAGAGATAGTCAGCACCGTACAGACCCCAACCAATGCATTATAATAGCATTATACAGAAGGTTCAGATTAAAAACAGTTATTACTCTCAATGTCAATAAATACTCTTACACCTAGAACCACATACCATAAACATGATTTAAAATGATAAAGGTCATATCAACAGACATTCACCAGCATTAAATATGGATATTTATCTAAACAACAAAATCTGGGTAGATCTTAGACAAAAGAGGCTGCAAAAATGTTAAGAAAAATTTTCTTTTTGTACTTTGCAAGAATTGTTATACTTGTCACTCTCTGTATCTGGGTCTGTTTTTAGAGGGATATCTGTTAAAGATTATTCACATAACACTACCAATTTTGTTGTAGACTCCCGAATATGTTTTAGTTAATTACAATTGGTATTTAGTCTTGCATATCCTTCACAATATAGATATATATATATATATTCTGACATATGTGCTAAAAAGCTTTTATTTACTCATGAGATCCATAAGAGAAGATGCAATGAAAAGGAATAGTTTTAGCTTTACCTTTTCCAGTGAGCAGTAAAGGTCAGTCAAATTTTTATATTCTTCGAAAAAAGTGTGTAGAAGTGTTGTCAGATGTGTGTGAACCGCTGTATGAAGCAAACAAGAAAAACACAAAACAGTTTAATAAAAAAAAAAAAACTAAACACTGCTCATCCTGTGAATGTAGAGAACAAAAAAAGGATTGAAACAAAAAATTGGGCAGACTAGATGAACCGAATGGTTCTTATCTGCCGACACATTCTATGTTTCTATCTATACATTGTGTTAGCAGTATGGCAAGCAAATGCCTAAATTAGAAGAACAAGGTGTTTGAAATGCATCTGAGGAGTCTCCTACTTAGGTTATTACCTGTGGCTTCATATGCAAATTACACATTTCCATTAAAAAAACAGTTCATTTGCATATCAAGCCATAAACAATGTCCTAATTTAGGCATTTGCTTGCAGTTTTGCTAACACAATGTATAGATCATTGTCAATCATTTTGTATTCTTCACAGTCACAGTAAAAACAATGTTTAGGTGATACAGTCCCTTCAAGTGGGTTTTTCCAGAATAAAACATTTCGGGGGCTGGGTTAGTCCGTCTTTAGCTAGTGACATATTGTAAATGTAACATAATGAGAGATACTTAAAAAAACCAAAAAAAAAAAAACCATGGTTCGTTTATCATTAACTTTAACATTTTACCATCATTCCCTCTTCTAGAGCCACTATATGTTTGTTTCCATTCTTGCTTCTACTACAGAAGCAGAGTTGAAACAACAGTGGCATGCAATGGTGCGTACAAGATGCATTCTATTTTACACTATCCTTTGGAGCCTTCATGTTCCGTTGGCAAACATGCAGACTGATCTGGTTGCCTGCTAGAGAGGCCCTTTTTTATAGGTCTCCTATAGTGATAAAAATGAGGATCTCTTTGCAGGCAGGATACAGGGCTATGATAAACCTATGATACAAAAAAAAAAACTTTGGCTCCAGTTTAAGGCTGATTTAAAGCGTAAAGATGGAATTACTAATTCTCCCTTCTTCATTTCTCTTCTCTCCTTCTACTTCTCCTCCCCCTTTTGCCGTCTCTCTCTAACTCTTTCACTCTTCTTTGCATGATCATTTGTAACTGCTGTTTTGATAACTTTAGCAGTTGCTCTGTTTTTTTTTTGGGACACGACTATTTACAACCTGTTTGTTTGTGCCTTCATATCATTGTGCAAAACCAATAAAATATGATTTAAGAAAAAAGATGGCATTACTGTGTGCTTCGGTTAAGTGTTGCTGTAAGAATGTGGCACATGAAGAGTCCGCCAGGAGTTCAGTCTTGTCACCGTTGATTCCATCTTTTGGTCTGGCCTGGTTTTCATCTGGAATCCGACTAAACATCTGCATACAAAACAACGAACGCCCATGAGCATCAAATCATTATTCGTGGAATAAGAAGAAAGTATTACCAATACCGTCTGACCTTGTTAAAGTGATCCTGTTCGTCACTGATCATCTTCATGAGCATTTCTGTTAGAACACGACATGATCTGACTTCCCCACCTGTAACGTCGATTGAAAAGAAAAATGCTGGGTGGCCATAGAGATAGAACATAGATTTCATTTTCTGAACCAAGTATAAAACCCAATTTCAAAACAAATATGGAAACAAGGGCTTGTCTGAATAATGTAAATGAAAACATTCAATCCAGTGAAACTTTTCATACATGGAATAATAACTGGGGGAACCAACAGGACATGAGTCTTTAAGAAAAAGAAATACATTCTGAACAATTATTATTAGTTTTAAAAAAGAAGCCTTAAAAAAACAGAGGAAGAACATGACTGAAAGCAGAAGCTTTTCCACTCAGAGCTTGAAAGACAGCCAAATGGATGTGAAGCATTTTCTGGCTATCTTGATATACCCAAACACATAATATACACATACCAATAATATCCACATGCTGTACAGTTGGTGTTAGCTGCGACTGTGGCGCGTCCAGGTCATGCTGATGCGTGTCATGTAGCACTGGCAGCTCCTGCTGATGCGTTTCCTGTAGTGTTTTTAAGTCCTGCTGATGCGTATCCCGTTTCTCTTGCAGCTCCTGCTGATGCGTTTCGTGTAATGGTTTTAAGTCCTGCTGATGCGTATCCGGTCTCTCTTGCAGCTCCTGAAGATGCGTATCCTGTTTCTCTTGCAGCTCCTGCTGATGCGTATCCGGTCTCTCTTGCAGCTCCTGAATATGTGTATCCTGTTTCTCTTGCAGCTCCTGAAGATGCGTATCCTGTTTCTCTTGCAGCTCCTGCTGATGCGTATCCGGTCTCTCTTGCAGCTCCTGAATATGTGTATCCTGTTTCTCTTGCAGCTCCTGAAGATGTGTATCCTGTTTCTCTTGCAGCTCCTGCTGATGCGTTTCCTGTCTCGCTTGCAGTTCCTGCAGATGCGTATCCTGTTTCTCTTGCAGCTCCTGCTGATGCGTTTCCTGTCTCGCTTGCAGTTCCTGCAGATGCGTATCCTGTAGCGCACACAGCTCTTGCCGAGATGCATCTTGTAGCACCTCTGCTGTTTGTTCTTGAACCCTGAGCATCTCTTCCTTAAGGTTGCAAAGCTCGCTCTCCTTTTCTCTTTGGAAGTTTTCACTAATTAGGCCTAGGTGAGCTGTGTGAATCTGATTGAGACTAATGCGCTGGGCTTCCATTTGCAGCCTCATGTCCGCCTGCAATCAAAATATAGGAAAAGTAGCAAATAAGAAGAAAATCCAGCATCCTCCTTTTAAGTCAACCTCTGGCTTACGTGAGAGCTGAGCAAACATTTTCCTGGCCTTCTCTGGAGTTACCTTTTCCATAATAAGATTACTACTGTTACAATAGAACCTGTCCAAGCATATCCATGCAGCAGCAACACATTATAATGCTGTCATTAACATTAAGTGATAAATTAATTGGGGCTGCAAAGTCTACAATACTCTGCTTTTCTTTGAAATTAAACTACCATATCCAAGTCATGTAGGAATTTTCCCATTGGACAACCAAACGGTGAGACATGGGAGCTATTCACTAAAAGTGAGGTGTAGGTGAGTTTCAGATGATGTATAATATTTAACTATGCATTATGCAGGGCCAAGTGAGCACATACCTAGGTTTGGCTTTTTATAATACATAACTAAGTCAGCAAAATGAAATGTTCATCTCACCTCGTCTCACATGCATCTTGCTTTTACTGAATAAAAATGTATGGTTTTTTTTATAGCTATTTAGCAACAAACTGGGTTTTAAAACTAACTTTTCAATATTGTACGGACGCAAAGTTATTTTAAAAATGTAGCAGAGCTCTGTGTACCTGATCCAAGCTACTTTACTTTCGTTTTTTTTTTGAAAATTTACATTAAATATTTAAAAAACAAACAAAAAAACACTTGAAATGTATCCAAGTCAGGTGCTCTGATAAAAAAAAAAGTATCTTGTTTAGCAAAATTTAAACAGACTTCATCACTGTAACATTACTTATACTGTGAATGCAGCGAATATAAACACAATATACAGATATATTTTTTTAATACTTTGCATTTACAGTACAAGCAATGTTTAGGTGATGGAGCCGGCCTAAATCCTTGTAGTTTGAATAAGAACAAAGCGGTGATACTCCCACCTGCTTGTTAAAACGTAAGCTTTATTATAATCATTAAAACAGAGATAAAATATATGTGAAAGAAAATGTGACTACTACGGTGCTCACTGTGTGATAATAAAGTTTAAAAAAGATTTAATAAAAATTAAACAATTCAAAGAAAGTCAGGGTGTGGTTATTTAGTTTGATGTAATTAAATATCTCCCCAATTAATGTGCAGTGTAATGGGATACAATTTTATTTCATATAATGGCGATAGCATGCCACTTAGCCTCGTTCTTTGATACATTATCATTTTTGGCTTGGTTCCAGTGCACATTTCTTAGATTTAAAACTCTGTTTGGTCAGTATATTAATAATCGTTGTTCTTTGCTTGTACACTACCCACACTCTGTCCACAGTATCCAATTAGTAAGGTCCTGGATGCCAGTGAACTCACCTGTTCTTGGTATAAAGTAGCCAGTTGAATTTTAAGTTGGTCTCGTTCAATTTGTATACTCTTCAAAATTAAGGATTCATTCTCTAGTACCGATGTTGACTTCGGCAATCCTTCTAATAAGGTCTCTCTCTCTTTAAAGACATTTTGAGTTGCCTGCTGTGATTTACCCATTTCAGGCAATGAATACAATGAAAAAGTATTTATATTGATAGTTTCCTTGCATTCATCTACTTTACCAGCCAACTCTCTCTCTTCAGCAGGGTGGTCTCTCTCTAACATTAAAACATCTCTTTCTCTAGGGAGTTCTTCAGACTTCTGTACACTGTGTATAGGTTTAAGATGTATCACCTCTTCTGGTTTAAGGCCATCAGACAAAGCACAGTCTCTTAATAATTTCACCTGTTGTTTCAACTGATTAATTTCATTTTGCTTCAGCTGTAACTGTTCAGAGACATCACACAGTTTTAGAGATAGTTCATGCTTGTCTCTCTGTGCAATCTCCAGTTTTTCCATCAGCTCAGTTGTGTCTTTCTCGACAACTTCTAAACCTTCAATCGTATTGTCTTTGGCCAGCTTAGAAGAGGGCTCCACAAGCCTGACATTTTGTCCTGTGGCATTACCTGCCAACTCTTTGTTATTAGCACGGAGTTTAATTTGGTATTCTTCCTCTTGTTTAGCATTACAGTCTTCTGCTTGTTCTTTGATGTTTAGAAGACAGGCATAGTCTTCTTGCAATTCTTGGTAGTTCACTTCAAAGTTCTTTTCGGCAAAAGAAAACGTGTTCTTCTGTCTTTCGATTTCTTCTCGTAGCTGAAGTTCCAGATTTCGAAGTTTCTTATTTTCTGTGGTGAGAACATCAATTTCATTTTTCAAGGCAAGATAGCCAGAGTCTGTCCCGTCGACCAGATTTGTGTCACAATCAACAATGTTGTGCTTCCTCAAGGCATTCTGCAATGTATTATTTTCATCTTTGAGCAAGGTATTGTCCGCTTCCAGAGCGGTTACCCTTTCACTAAGTGTGTCTTTGTCTTTCACTTCCTTTTCCAGCAATCTGATTCTAAGCTGCAAAACTTGAACCTCTTGTTCTATAGAACCTTTTTCGTTTTCTTCCTTCCGGAGATAGTCTAACTCTGCCTGGAGCTCGTTTATCCGAGCAATCATTGCATCTGATTTGGGGTCGTTCACCGACTGCAGTGAATCTGTCAGCTTTGAAATCTCCATCATTAGATTATTCTGATTGGTTATTAAGCTATCCTTTTCTGACTGCATATCACTGATGGTTTGAGCCATTTCCTGTTGCAGTTTATCGACTTGCTGTTTGTGCTGCACATCTAGATTATCCTTAAGATTCTCAATGTTTACTCTATGCTCTCTAGCTAGATCATCTCTGAGCTTTGATAGTTCCTCTTCCTGACTGAACAAGAAATTAGTCCTAAGCTTCTCTAGTTCAGCTTCTTGAGATTCGGCCATCCTGTCCAAGACGGCATCCTTTTCCCTTTCCAGCATTTCGAGCTTGATTTTGTAATTAGTCACTTCTGCCTCGTGTTTTGTTTCCAACTCTTTGGTAAACTCCCTGGCTGATGCCAGCTCTGCTTTGAGATTGTCTATTGTGACGAATAAACTGCTAGTCTCGTTGAGTTTGCTGTCTTTTTCGCTGATGCTCTGCTTGGCTCTCTGGATCTGCTCCCTCGCGAAGCTCAGATCCTCCAGCATGTTTTCTATTTGTCTTTGCAGGAGGGTCTTTTCCGATGAAACCTTCTCAAGTTGCTGAGAAAAGTCTTCCATCATTTTACTCCTCTGTTCATTAGAAAGCTGCAGTTGGGAATTTAATTCACTGATTGAAGCTTTAAGTACCCGGATATTTTCATTGGTGGCATTGATTTCTCTTTGGTCATAGGCGCTGTCCAGTTCTGCCTTGTGCTGGGCTAGAAGCTTCTCAATCTCTAATGACTGCTGCCTGACTAGCTCTTGCTTCATCTGTACAATCTGCTGCCCGTGCATCTCGTCTAGCTCCGCCTGAAGCTGTTCCAGTTTCCTTTGTGTCTCCAATTCTGTTCGACGAACAATGTCTGCTTCGGATTGAGTGCCTTTGTGGTGTTTTTTCTGAAGGTCTTCCACGGTCCCCATTAACTGCTTAATTTCTTCGGAAGACCTTCTTTCCTTTTGCTTGGAATTGTTCAGCTCTTCGGTAATGCTACTTATTTCCTGGTTGCTTAGTGTTAACTGCTCTTTCAATTCAACCACAGACTGGTCGGCCGCAGCTAATTTTTCCTTGAACTGAAACAATTTATTTTCTTCATCCATCAAAGCGGATTTCAGGCTGTCGATAGTCGCGTCTTTCTCGGTTCCATTTTTCTCGTAACGGACTTTGAGTTCACTTTGGTGTACCTTCAAAAGATAATAATATTTGAGAACAAGTAGTTAGGTTTGCCGCCATTCACAATGTAATTCCTTTTTAACAGAACACATTACAAAAACAGCAAATAAAAAAAAATATATAACAGGGTTCTTAAAGGCAAAAAAAAATTATGTTTCAATGAAAGATTGCTACAAGTGTAGGCATTATAAAAAGAAAATACCATAATAAGCATTTTTTTTCTCTATGTAGCTCTATCAGAGGTGGATATGTTGATTAGAATCTTGGATCAAATGAAGGAAGATCTGACCCAAGATTCCGAACAACATGTCTGCCTCCAATAGAGCTATACATAGCAAAGAAGGCTCAATAAGGAACTTTATACTCAATTGAAAGCATTTCAATTACAAACATCTACATTTGATGAAATGTTTCATTTAAACATGCCTTCATTTTTTTTGCAGATCGTTGTCCTTTAAGAAACTGTTACCCCACCATTTAAAAAAAGATTGAAGTCAGTCTCTCATCTGCACCCTATTAGTTTGCAATGATCAATATTCAACATGCCTCCTGTACAAAGGAGAGTGATACCTAAAACGCATCACAGGCTTTTCAGAATCTTCTGTCGTTAGCACTGGTAAATGTGTCAACGTGACTCAGCTCCACTTTCATTCATGTGCACTCAAGTGTGGATTATGTGGAAATCAGCAATAGGCTTTTTTTCCGGGGGAAGTGGTTTGAGGAATATACGGAGGAAAAACCCAGGCAGACGAGAAATAATTAATTGTTATGTGAAATTGTGCAAGTTGAGGCACAATGAAAAATCTTAAGTACATCAATTGGATTCACATCTGTGATGGTGCAAAATGTGGTATATATGGCCGAACCAGTCTGCAGTTTTCTTTATCAGTGTTTGTATATGGCAAGCTACATGGAAAATATTAAAAAAAAATGGCAGTGTCAAAAGGTATAAATAAATTGTCAAATAAACACATTAAAGTACACTTTAAAATGCGTGCATTGACACAAATCTCTACATTCAAAGCTAGTGGAGATTCTTGAATAGAAAACAGCATTGTTAGTGTAACCATTTGTAAACACAGTCCAGGTTTTAGTCTATAAGTGTGAACTGTGACATTACCTATTGGAACTGGAAGGTTATTTTTATAATGAGTGGCTAGCATGATGCCTAGATGAAAGTTAATGGGGGGGTCATGTATAAAAACTGCCATAATGCAAAATGTTGGGGGAAGTAAGTTATGTATAACACAAATGATGCCAGTATTTGGCTCTGTGTGTACGCCGTGGTTATACATGTTCCCCATTGTGTCTTTTCTATGTGGGTTGAGGAATGCATGTGTCCACACCTTCGATGGTTAGTGCATCCTTTCTGGTTATGTCCAAAGCGTTTTTGATATGTGTTCACTTGCATCCAACAATACACTCTGCAAAACTAAAAAAACGTTAAAAACAAAAATATCTTTACTTATAAGTGAGCTGTAAACGCAGTTGTAATTTGACCAACACCAATGAGGTTAAATTCTGGAGCAAAGTTCTAAAAGTGATGTAATCACTATGGAAACCAATGGAATGTTCCTGGGGATTGTTTCCCTTTAAGTCCTTTTCCCCCACATTTGACCTTAATAAATAACCGCCAAAGAGTTGATTGAAATGTATTCTCTATTGGGAGCAAACCGGTCACCTTAGTAAGTAAGAAAACTACAGAGGACACAACTTATCCATATCCTTTAAAGCATGTGGTGCAAACATAGCCCTGTGTGTAGAATAACCCAGCCTTGTGTATATACAAACCTGCTGTATATTCTTCATTTCTTCTTGCAATGCCCCATTTTCTTGCTGGTAGTGTTTCAGCTGCCGTTCCTGCTCTTCCAGCTGCTGCTGATAGCTGAAGATTTGTTGCTTGGACAGAAAGAGATCAGCTGCTGTACTTGTACGACTGGTGTTTCTTATAGTTTCACTGGCCTGTAGCTAAGCACAGGAGAAACACATGTGTGTTAAAGACCAGGAACGGTTTTCCCTAAAAGAGGTCGTCTGCATCCTATTAGTTTGCAATGATCAATATTCAACATGTGCAAAGGAGTGCGATACACAAAACGTTAATAAATAAATACACTGATAGCAATGATCCATTATCTTTAGCAAGTGTTGAGAGTGCAAATGAACAGTGTAGACCAGACACCATGTATATCACTGAGCCCAACTATATTCTCTCAAATAATACAATCCTTCTAAAATGTCAACTCTGGTTTCCACATTGCCCCTTCCTGTCTCTCACATTGCCCCTTCCTGTCGCTCACATTGCCCCTTCCTATCTTTCACGTCTCTCACATTGCCCCTTCCTATCTTTCACGTCTCTCACATTGCCCCTTCCTGTCTCTCACATTGCCCCTTCCTGTCTCTCACATTGCCCCTTCCTGTCTCTCACATTGCCCCTTCCTGTCTCTATTTATAACTTTTATATTTCTGCAAACATATGACTTTGGGAGATCTGCACTTAAGGGGAGTTGCATTTGAGTTGAGGGAGATGAACATTTAATTTCACTGACTAACTATATATTGTGCAGAAACTCACAAAGCTGGTGAGTTTCTGCTCCTGGAAGACACCATTTGGCCCTGCCTGTTAAATCATAGACTATTTAACAATTAATTTGTCTTGACCCACCTCTATTCTGCTTGCAGGAGAAACTCCCCTCATCTAACTCCACTTACCTATATAATAACTCCACCCCTGCCTACTAACGTTTGTGAGCAACCATTCAAATGCCACCTTTCTCACACATATATAGACCACCATTAAAATAACGTCAAATGGATCAGAAATGCCATGTAGACATTGCCAATGTTGTAAATGACCTGATTTGTAATGGAATATCTTGGCCTGAGTTCCAGTGACACATTTTGACAATGATAAACTTTGGTTAGCTAAGACTAATTGATCATTAGAAAAACCTTTTTCAATTATGTCAGCACAGCTGAGTATCGGACACATCAGTATTTGTGGGTTCAATTACAGACTCACAATGGCCAGAAACAAAGATAGTTTTTCTGAAACTCATCTATTCTTGTTCTGAGAAATGAAGGCTATTCAATGCAAGAAATTGCCAATAAAATGAATATCTTTTGCAATGCTGTGTACTAATCCATTCACAGAACAGTGCAAACTGGCTGTATCAAGAACAGAAAGAGGAGTGGGAGGCACAACTGAGCAAGAGGACAAATACATTACGGTGTCTAGTTTTAGAAACTGCCTCACAGGTCCTTCACCAACAGCTTCAATAAATAGTACCTGAAGAGGCAACTCTGTAATGCCGGCCTTCTATACAGTTCAATGAAGCAAAACACTGATAGTCCAAACAGAAATTTGGGGAACTATACAGGACATTTCTATTTGGACCATCACTAGTGTGAACCGAATGAGTAATGTACAGGGCTTCAAATCACAGTTAATTAAATACTTAACTTGCTGTATTGCAATTAAAATGTTACAAATTAACAAATCAGAGCTCCAGCTGAACAAGCCCATCTGCAGACTAAAACCCATTTTAAAATGGATACAATAATCTTACGTGTTGAAATTGAATTTTCAAATTCTGGCTTTGTTCTGTCAGTTCAAGAAATTCTCTCATTATGTCGTCTTTTTCTTTCCTGGCCTGTTGGAGGTTTGTAGTGAGCTGGGTAATGATGCCATCTCTCTGTTTAATTGCCGTTTCAAACTCTTGAAGCTGACAAATAAGCAAACAAAAACAAGACATTATTAAAAACACTTCTAGCTATCGTTCTCATTTAATACACATACCACTTTAAATTACAAAAAATACATTCAAACATCATAGAATCTTCTCTCACTGCTTTATTTTACCCACAAGACTGCCGGCAGCCATTTTCCTACCCCTTACACACTTTAGTGTCCATAGATACTGCACTCAACTCCCACTAAGTTAGGGGAGTGAAATGCACTGGGCAGAGTTAACCAATGTTCACCTTAGAGCTCATAATAAATAGAATCTGTATTTTCTCGGACTGTGCGGAAAACTTCTTTTAGAATTCTAGAATAACTACACGATGTATATAAATGTAACAGTTTATTACAATGTGTTCCAGTCAAGGAAATAATTTCTGGAATGTTTTTTTTTTTAAATTCATTGCTACATACTGCACTATATGTATTCTGCACTTTCACCAGCATCCTTACTGTTTGTTTCTACATCTGTGTACTTAATCATTTTAAAGCAACCATTCAGGAAGGTTCAAAATGGAATAGTTAATAACAAAAAATAAATAACAAAAGCAATTGATCACATTGGCTTCTGGTCCATAAATTCATGTGAGTTTAAGTAATCGTCCAGAGCAGAGTTATTAACTAAAGTGATCGTACACGCTACTAGGATTGTATGCAACATAATTATTTAAATGGATACCATTTAGGTTTTGATTGTTGCATTTATTTTTATTTTTTTTATCACATAGCTCTACAAACATAAGAGATGTGCATTACGGATTCAGTAACGCCTTCTTACGTGCAAGGTTTGGGAGATTTTAACCCAACGAGCTGAGATTTCAGTCGCACACAAAGACTCCCAATGATAAGAACTACCGCGGATAAAAGGACTTTGTGTGATACAAATGGGAAATTATAAATAAAATGGAGGTTGGAGTGCGAACTGATTGCTGGGCGTAATACAAATATTGATGGCAGTATTACATTTTTTTTTTTTAAAAAGAGAGAGACATGGGTAGTGTGTAACAACTGCACTGTTAAACAAAACATGGCCTTCAAACACCACGTATACAAATGAGGGTATCAGTATCATGCATGTAGTCAAAACTATAATGTTATGCCTGCAAGCGCGGTGACCACAGGTAGGTATATAAAATATATCCTGCATGTAGCCAACATAGTATTCTAATAAATTAGTGGATTTCTTGTGGGTTTGTTTGGCAACATGGTGTACATTGTAAGGGCTGGGACAAGAATAGCAGGAAAATACATATAGGTAAGAGATATAATGACAGATATTGAAGGGGGGGGGGGGCAGAGAGATAAAAACAGGCTGAAAAGGGGAACAGTAATTGTACAGGGGAAGGGAAATAAGGACAGGGTCAGAGTCAAGGCAATAAGTTCAGGATGACAGTATGGGGATTTGAAGGGGAAAAATAGAAACTAAGTGAAGCAGGGAGACGACATTAGAAATTAAGGACAATACTGCTGAGCATCATAGGAGCTGTAGTCAGCAGTAGCAGGGGTGCAAAGTCTCTTCCTTATTTATTAGGATAAATTAAACCTTAATCTAGGTTTGTGGTTGAAGCTAGCGGGGAGGTATATGTGTGTTATTAGATATATATGACTCTCAGATTGGGATTTTAACATTCTTTGCAACATGTCGTAAAGGGTGAAAGCAGACCAATCACTAGGCTGATAAATAGCACGGTGAGTTTTCATTCGATAAGATTTTATGATGTCACGAGTCACAACCATTTACACTACAACTACAACAGGATTGGGTGACCTTCAGCCATTGCACGACTACTACCCTCATCATTCTGAGCCGCCGCCGTCTAACTGGCTGAGGGTGATGAGACTTGCTGTCCAGCAACCGCTGAAGTGCTCTACCATGCCCAATTATGATCTACACACAGAGTTTAACCAGTGTACAACTGCATTATCTCACCATAAAGTTGGCTGCCATTTGAGAAGACAGGCGGCACACTGTTTTTTTGATGTGTAACTTGACACGTGAGAGGAATTTAATTCAAAACAAAAACAAAAACAAATAAAATGAATGTTTGCTACTATATTTTAGAAATGACGGACATTGTTAAGTTACACATTAACGTAATTACTGAAATCCCATCCGCTCTTAGAAATGCAGTCACTAATAACTATATGACTATAGCCAGTTTATCTACGCTCATACAAGGCGAAACAATCCGGAGTCTTGCGTGTTTAGCGGCAAAGCAGTCTGAATGGAATCATATAGCTCACACTATAGCGCTATTTATATTTTTCCATGTACATTGCATTAATTATGCAATAAGCAGTCCAGCACTGCAGTGTTGTGCTGGATAAATCACCTGACTAGCACTTAAATGTGAAACTTAACTCACTGTTATAGTGTATTTTTCCATTTTATGTTTCATAAGAAACCCTGTAATACCCTGTTGTTGTTTTTTTTAAAGCTGTTTAACTATGTTTGTTATTAGGAATTTTGTTTTAGCCTCATTAATGACTGAGAAAGGGACATAGCAACTTGGTCTTGAAAGCTTGCAACCAAACTCTCAGCCAATAAATGGTATCTACTTGTTTCCTGTTTTCCACAGCTAACATGGTACTATTCTTTTTAGTCTTTCATAAGGTGTTGCAAAGTGTTTGGAAATGTTGGTTCAAGAGTGTTACTTGCCGTTTGGGGAAAGTCTTTGCTTCAGCTCAGTGATGAGTTAATCATTGCCTGGGCTCATTACATCATGAAATAGGATTAGAATCTGGCCTTTTGAACAATGGAGCGTTTGGCCCCGTAAGTGAACTTAATCCAATAGGGAACCTGCAGCAGGTATGTATTGTATATTATTATAAATTGCGCCTGCTCATCTATTGCTAAAGCCAAAAACTGTTTGAAATTAGCAAGAGCCATTGAAAAATAATCAGCTGTTTACCTGTGTCCACATGGAACTAGGCAATTATATTACCCTACTGCAATCTCACTTTCCTTTCAATCACTCCACAGTCACCTCTTAAAAGTATGCAATGAGATCTGCATTGAGATGGACGCCATACACTAGATGATGCTCCAGATACTGCATAGGCCTAGGATACATGAGACCATAACGGGTACTGCTCTCTCTTCACCTTGCTTGTGTTATTCAAATGCTACTCTAATCTGAACAGTAAACTCAGATTCAACTCCTTACTTATCATTCCACATTACAAAAAGGAAGTGGGATAAAAACCCTTTCAAACCCCTTAAAAAAAGTCCAAAAAATGCCTAACTGTATCTAAAATGAAAATGTATCTGCAACGCCTGTTAATTGTTTGTATGTAGATATAATCTATATTTAAATCTGTATTCTGTAGAACGTGTAGCAATATGCATTTTATTGGTGTGACTATACCGAATACACAGCCCAGGACATACTTAAAAATCAGAGAAATCCCATTGTTCCTGATCTTAAATATATATTCCAACTAATAGTTACTGCAGTCACTCTTTCAGTTTTATACTTTGCAGAATTATATCTAGAATTCTCTTTTGTGGAAGACAATGTATGGATCTGATACTGGCATATCTTAACCACACTCTGCTTACAATATCTAACCCCACACAGTCTATTTATGCATCTTAGTGCTTGCTATAGACTCACTGCATGTACATTGTGTAATGAGCAGAGAACCTTGCCTGACATGTGGTTAATAACCTACTGACTTTCTTTTCAAACCTTTACTGTTAATCACCTCCATTTAGTTTCATATTGCCAATTCTGCTACACTACTAAAATATTAAACGGAATAAGGATTATCAAGAATGTTTGTGTCCTGACTAAATTCCTTATGGCTATGCCATAGACATTACTTGGACCATCAGAGTCGATGCATCAGTCAATACGCTGGATGCTACATTTTTCCTATGAGTAGCATGGACATAAAGCCCAATTAACACGCAGATACTTTGATTGTGCAAAGTAATTTCTAGTCGTTACTGTAGTTGCTTTTCTTATAAATTTTTATTACATCCTCAAGATATATATTATAGATATATACACACACACACACACATATGTACATATGCTTACACGCATGTGTATATCGTCAAATGAGCTAAAATTAGTCGTTTCATTGAGAATCAACTGACTCAAAAGCGAATAGGTTCTACAGTATAATTGGATGCAATTAATAATGTACTCCACCCCCTGCTCCCCCTCCACCCCAAGTTACTGCGTGGGATGCAGCCCCCAAATTACAAAAACTGGTCGTCACTGGGTTATTTCATGCTTGGATTTTGGTTCATTTATTTCTCTCTGTAATAAAAATAGAACCCACTGAAAAACAATGTTTACCTTTCACCTTTAACCCAAAATTGAAAAAAAAAATATATATATAAAAAAAAATCATTATAGGGTGAAAGAAATTAAATGTCATCTGTTCAATTATTGTAACTAATCCCGGGCCTAAAAGGACATCATGGAACCCATTTAATACTGCTTGAAAGAAAACCAATGCACAGCCGGGGAGCATTTGTATTTACCTTTTACTACAATCATCTACATCTGTAAAGAACAGGTGAGGTTCAGAGGAACACAAACTATGGCACTGGAGTTACAGCCTGCCTAATGCGAATACAACATCAGTTCTAGTGCTGATGGGGGCCAATTCATTGCTTAGAAGGTCACACAAAAACTGTAATGCATTGTATATGTCTATACCCTATATACATCAATTCCCTTCAACTGTTAAAGGCACTGTCAACCTAAACATCGCTTACACTGTGAATGTACAGTGTAAATGACAAAATACCTTGTGTTAACAGAATTGCATGTAATAAGAGAAAAATAGGTTTTAAATGTCTCGAGGGAGTCTCCTGCTTATGACATCACCCGATGGCTTGATATGCAAATTAACCAGTTTTGAAGGGGAAATGTGTAATTTGCATATGAAGCCACAAGGTGATGTAATAAGCAGTAGACACATTTAAAACATAGATTTCTCTTATTTTATGCAGTTGCATGCCATTTTGATAACACAAGGTACAGTCATATTTTATTCATAATTGTTTTACTCTCTATAAGAGGAGAGTAACTCATGAATATCCAGCCTTACTCTAGTATACCGCTTTATGTCTTTCCTACTTTAACTCCTTTACCCTTCTGACTGGGATGATACACCCCCAACTCCAAATCATGCTTTTTATTTTTACACTGCTAATCTCTTACAGCTATAGGTTGGCCAAGGATTATAGGTGTTGTTGTCCAAGTCCTGCAAAGCTACAAGTTTCCCTGCCTGCCCCTGTGCAGTGTGTCTGAGCAGGAGTTGTAGTAAAGACTTATACTGCAGTGCATCACAGATTTAACACAGACACAAAATACACTGCAAACAGTGCAAGATGCAGTAAAAAAAGAGAGCAGCTATTGAAATGTATGTACCTGTTGCAATCCCTCTGTGCCGTAAGCTGCCCGCATCTCCTCCAGCTCTCGGTTCAGCTCCTCGATTTCCTGCTGCTTTCCGGCCAGCTCGTCCTCCATCACTTCCAGCCGCGTCGGGGAGCTCTGAGTACCATGCTCCGAGTAGGTCTCCCGGACTCCAAACTCTTCCTCCTGTATCAATCCAAGTAGGTTAACGATCACAGCACTGACAGGACTGGAAAGTCGGAGGGGCTGTTCTCTGCATCAAACCGCCACGGGTATACTTTGCCCACATTAAAAAATATATCAGCCAGCACTGAGCAAGCTTATTGCCATGGCAACCACCTTTGTTGTCGAGATAATTTACGCCTCAAGAGCACTGACACATTTCCACCAAATTCTCTATTACGTGTGAAAAAATAAATTGACAGAGCAAAAAAAAAAAAAGGATCACCCCCCCCTCCTGGTTATTATTATACAACAGATATTAGGGATGCACATTAACAGACTGAGAAGGAGAGTGAGTATAGCACGTGTTAAAAGAAATTCAGATGGTTCTATGGACTCTTAAAAATGAAAATTGAATTGGAAAATGAACCTCCTGGTTGCTGCAGTGCTGAGGGAGTCAGAATGTTAGCTATGCAGAGTTAGTGATAAGCCCAGGAATATTACAGATATCATACTGTACCCTGGGAACGTTTGCGGCATTGTTTGCTGTCAACAGTAAGCCGTCACCATTAACCTGTGATAAAAATAATTTCCAGGACAGTTAAGGAAAGTGGCATCGGTTTAAAATGTTTCGTAAAAAAGGTTTTATTTGCTAAAACTTTTACAAAAAGATTAAAATGAGGTTGTGGTTTATATACGGAGACAACAACAAAAAGGTGTGTCTATTAAAAAGGAACATCCGTGATCTAGGAATACATTGGGTTTTATATAAAAAAAAAGGGGGATTAGAGAGAATGCAAGAGAACTTTGATAAACTCAACAGCTACAGAAATATGATGTAATGGTCTTCTGAGTATTACTGCCCCCGACAACACCTAAAGGAACATTTGGAAATCAAACTATCCTCTGCTAGCTAGCAAATACTGGGAAGAATTATTTCCCATTTCATTCAATCCAGGAACAAACTATTAAAGAACTTGGGCAGGAACATGTCAAAATGTATTTATTTACGTCCTAAACATGACTTAAAAAAAAAAGAAATAATATATATATATATATATAAGAAATCAGAGCAAAAACATTTTTTAAAATCTCGATAATTAAAGTTCTAAAACTGGGTTTTGAATTCTTATCTCTACAGCTCTCAGGAATGTGCTTGAAAACAGTACCGAATAGAGGATCTTATAATCTATACATGTATAAAATATATATGTTAAAGAGGGATTAATGGCAAATTACTTTTCAAATTATATATGGCCATGACGCTGACTAAGTTCTTAAAGAGCCATTCTAACATAGTAGTGATAATTCGAGTGACCATGGCATGAAGATAAAATGGAATGTACGTTTTATGTTACATACTATTTCATCCTCCATCCAGCAGTCTTCATGCCTCACTGTGGAGGCTGATCTGGTTGCCAGCTGTCTGTAAGCACTCTGATTGGCTAAGCGCTTGCTGACACGTTCTCAGGTCAGTCAGAGAACTCGTCAATATGTATGTTTTAAAATACATTAGGGATGACTAAAAACCACTCAAGGTAGTAGGAAGATGGCTCTGCAGCATCCCAGTGCCTGGCAATGCGTGTGGGTTTTACTGCACTGAGCGAATGTTTCAACTCCTACAGCAGTTTCTTTCAAGCCTCTAGGAGTTGAATCGTTGCTGGAGTGCAATAAAACCCACATCCCAAGAAGTGCTGTGCATATTGTCTTTCTTTTTTCCCCACTAGAAACCACTGGCACCCGATTTTTACATTTTGCTTCTATAGTAGAAACAAAATGTTTAAAAAGAAAAATGTAGTGCCACTTTAAATTAAGCCACAACCATATTTTATTAAGGTGATATTGCAGAGAACATCTGTCTCATTATAATTGCTATTTGAATGGTGCACCATTCAAACTTTTTTCATCCCTGGTTTAGGTGGCTGCTATTTGATGGAAGCTAGCTCCCGCGGTCCTTGTGTACACAGGTCAGTCTTGCTGCCAGCAGCAGGGGAGGAGATGAGCATCTCCTCCCCAGCTAGAGATGAGCTCAGCATCATAGACTCCTATCACGGAGATCATGGAGCAGCAGCTCTACGAGTCTTCCCAAAGAAATTAGGATAAATTTTGTACGGTGTTCCTGTAAGCATCATTCAACAGCTATTTTAATCAGACAGAAGTGGTCTTCTGCCTGATTAAAAGAGGCTCATCAGGGTTAAGTCCTTCTTTAAAACAGAGGTATTGACTATTTCTAATGACGCACGGGAGAGAGGTGTCACTACTCCCCCACTTTTGGGTTTATAGAGTCTTATTGCGTGTTCTATATAATCAAACCAAAAATTGTCCTTGTGCTTTAGAACCATCATAAAAAACCCACGCTAATAGAGGAGAAGTTATTTAAAAAAAAATAATAATATTCTGAACAAGGCACAAGAACATCACACAGGATTATATGTTCTGTCCTAAACATCTGTATCTGTGCTTTGGCATATCCTTCCACTGTTAAAGGGCCAGTGTTTCGTTCCACTTTGTGACAACATGCTAGCAGCGTCTTGCAAGGCTGCTATTCACCATCAATCCCGGGAGGTACAAAATATATCAGAACAACTGGTCTTCCAAACTAAGGAAATAATACACTGCTTGGTCTTATGAAATTAGGAATCTTAAACCTATCGTGGCCTTTGACGTGACTAAAATAGCTATACATTAAATATCACCCTAACAATGAAAAATAATATGTATGTAATGGCTGGTTAATAAATGCCAAGTTTAATAAACCGACACTACATGCTGCATAATCTTCTGTATCAACACAGAGATGGTTATCAATGCTGTACTATACTGACTGTATTTATCTGTTAAAGGGACTCCATCACCTAAACATTGCTTTTACTGTATACGTAGAAATAATAACAAACTGATCAAAAGTAACATACATTGTGTTAGCAGAAATGCAAACGAATGCAACAAGTAAGAGAAGAAGAAAATAGAGTTGTTTGTTTATTAAATGTGTCTGTGATGGCCCCTGTTTATGACATCACCATGTGGTTTAACATGCAACTTAAGTTCTTTGTATATCAAGCAACATGGTGATGTCATAAACAGGAGACATAGACAAAAATGGAACATATTTGGTTTCCTCTTAATATACGCATTTATAATACAATGACTATTTTTATTCTCTCAATTCACAGTATAAAAAGGATTTAGAGACAAATTGGCTAAACCTAAGCCAGTCTTGCATACACAAGCACAGTTACATCGGTAACATCAAAAGGATTTCATTTTATTATTATTCAACCCAGGATGTCTGCATTGGTCAGTGCCAATAATTTAATAGAAAGTAAAAATGTAAAAATAAGTAGATCATAACACAGCGCTGATTTCCAGAATGTCAGAATGTCAGTTAACCTGCTCTCTCTAAAAAGCATGAATTCAGCAGTAACAGAATGAGCCATAACCTTCAGATACGTATATGGACAATGCTTAGTATTTCTTCTGACACGCAAGACACGACTGACTGTCTAACCACTTAGTGGCATCATAAGCTTGTCCATTAATACCCCATGTCAGCACGCAATGTTCTGCTTCGTTAGTGGCTATACTACAGTCACTGCTAATTGAATCAGGCATCCCATGTCAGTATCGGGAAGATGTAGCTAAACGTTACCCCTGTAAATATTGAATACTACATTTCACATAATGCTCTGCCTGCTGCACATTGGAAAATGTAGCTGCAGGTTAAGCCATCTGGACCCTGTGATTAAGGGTTAAATAAACATATCAAGAGTCTACCTGCGTGGTTAACAACAAATGCGTAGGCCTTCGGGCCCCCCCCCCAGGGATCAAGTGACTAATGAGCGCCTTTGGGAAAAGACCATTCCTCCTGTACCATGGACACACGTATTTCCTATATATTTAATACACAAATCATACTTCCCCAGTACGCAGCCTGTCTCATCACATCTATACTGCAATCTGAATTTCACAGTTATATACAGCAAAAAGATCAATGGGTTTCACAAGCAAATATAGCATCTGATATCCAGCAGCAGTAAATGCCGGCACAGAATTATTTTTCTTAACTTTACCTGTATATTGCAAATTAAAGTTAGGATTTAATGATGTTCAAATGTTGGTAAAAACATATTGTATGGATCAAATCTTTACTGTCGCCACAGCCGCATTGTGCTCCTAATTCAGTCAGTCATTCTGATTATTGAACAGGACAAATTACTTTAACCCGTTAATCATCAGTTAGACAAACTGGACTTTAAAGATACATACAGATACGGAATGCTTTTTTGCTGGCAGGATTCTATTGAGTTGCTGATAATAATATGGAGCAGATTATGACATAGGATTTGACCTTTTTTTTTTGTAGTCGTTAAGGGGTTAAAGAGAGACCAGACTCATCTCAACCACTTTTAAAAATCAGACAGGATAATTCAACAGTCAGCCCATTTCACATACACAATATCAAACTATTCAGAGTATTCAACAGGTAGGACAGCTAGCACCCAGAACAATAAGGACTGAAAATTAAAACATGCATTGCCCCAAATGCCTGTAAAAGAAGGAGGGGAAACAAGTAAGCTGGGGTCAATTTTCAATCTTCACTCCACGGGATGTTATGCCTTTCATTTTGAATGTGATTACAGTACTAGTGGGGGTAATACAGCATTTGATTCATGCAAACTGGGCCCAGCTGCAATCATATCTGCCACTGACTGGAAAAGAAGATGAAGCCTGGTGGTTCTTGACTGTGCAATTCTGCTCTAAGGATGTGGCCTGTTAAATGCCCTGCTTTCTTGCCCATCGGCGACTCTGTAAAGGTTTAAAGTGGCTAATTAAACAGGGCATTCTTTAAAGGGACTGTATCACCTAACCATTGTTTTTACTGGGAATGTAGATAATACAAAATGATTCCCCAATTTGTGTGATTACAAGCATTTATACTTGGAGTCAAAGCAACAGGTCATCTGATGAAGCCGTATTGGGCGAAACGCGTCATGTGCGCTGACGCCACGCACACCCGGATGTAACTCATATCAGGACTTACACGGGAGGTGAGAATTTATGTTTTTTTACATTCAATTAAAGTGGTTACCCCTTTTAACCTCCTCTCCATGTGCTTATTGTCATTTACACATTTACAGAGAGCATCCACAGAGGTTCTTTCTTCCTACCTTCCTCGCTGGAGGCAGAGTGTCTGCTTTTCAGCCAGTACCTTGAGATGCGGAAGACGCTTCCTCTGATCTGCTTTTAAAGTCTGAGCAAACAGAATTTCTCACTACATCGTGAGTGGGATTCTTACTGTATGTTTTATATCACAACTTGCACAACAGAGTTGCAGTATTTTTGTATATATATCATTTTCCATTTTTCAGGGACTAATCGGCCTAAGCCTCAACAACAACTGACCTGTTGCTTTGACTCCAAGTATAAATTATTGTAAATCACACAAATTAATATATATATATATATATATTTATATATATATATATATATAGATATATATATACACACACACACACACATATATATTTTTCTTTGTGCTGCTTTTTCTTCTCTTTTTATTTATGTTTGGCACACAGGGGGCTGTGTGTTGGCACACAGGGGGCTGTGTGTTGGCACACAGGGGGCTGTGTGTTGAGTGCTGGCAGCATTTATATATCGAATAAATTTTTCAAGCGCCTTTTGTTCCTTGTAATACAAAATGATTGAAAATGTTCTATACATTGTGTTAGCAAAATTGCAAGCAAATGCCTCAATTAGGAGAAAACTATGTTTTAAATGTGTCTGTGAAGTCTCCTGCTTATGACCTCATCTGTGGTTTAGTATGCAAATGAACTGGTTTGCAATGGGAAATGTGTAATTTGCATATCAAGTCACAAGTGATGTCATAAACTAGAGACTCCAGATCCATTTAAAACATATTGTTTATATCCTAATTTACGATTTTGCTCTCAATTTTGCTAACACAATGTATACATCATTTTCAATCATTTTTTAAACCCAAAGTAGTATGCATTCTAATTTATTATTATGTTTCGTGTCACATAAGGAGATTAGAATACATACTTGTTTGGGCTTTTTCACTATTATTATACTACTATTATTCACTACTTATTCACTATTTTCTACATGTGACTCATTAACATGCATTATAAACTGTTTTTATGAATCCTGCCATTCATTAATGTTTTGCTACAGACCTCATAAGGTCTGCACTGTAATGTGTGTGGTTTTCTGCACTGTTCTTATTGTGTTTTATGTGTACACTGTGTTTTTTTATGGTACAGGTGTTTTACCCTGTTTGTTTTATAGATCATTTGCCTGCTTCCCTTGTTTATACTAGGTGTCATCTTGAGCTTCCAGGGCATTATACACACTCCTCCCAGGGCCAGGCATGTTTTGCTCATCCTTACCTTTGTCTTGTTGGTAAATGATATAGACTTTATCTAATAAAAAAGCAGAGGGGTGCAGTATGTATAAAATCTAATTAAAGGTAATGAACATATTGGGTGCACAAAAAAAGAGAGCCCAATATCTCCAATTAGGAGTAAAATAAATAAAAAAAAATAGATAATAAAATAAATAAAAAGTTATTGTCCTTGGTGCCAGCAGGTAGTTCAACTTGGACTATGAAGTCAACAAACACTGGTTCCTAAACACAAAGCTGTTGACAACCAATAGTAACCAAATGCCGGTGATCAAAAGGGGTAATCCAGCACACCAATCTCGGTCGTGCAAACTAACGAATAGGGCCGTTAGTGACAATGTAACAGCAGCCGCAACAACCTCCCTGTAGAGAAGATAAATTCGGAATAAATACATCACCACCAGCAAACTGATTTCTAAACAGAAACAGCCACTTCTAATGATTTGAAGCAGAGCTTTCCCCTGTTTGGAAAGTAGTTTGCCAGTGGTGATATATTTATTCCAGATTTACCCTCTGCAGATAAATTCCAATAAGGCTATATTGTTGTGGTTGCTGATACATTGTCACTAACAGCCCCTTTTACATCAGTTTCCAGGACCAAGATTAGTATATCGGATTACATCTTCTGATCCCCGGTGTTTGATTACTATTGACTGTCGACAGCTCTGTGTATAGGAACCAGTGTTTGCTGGATTTTTCCTCTGGATACTTTGGTCCAAGTTGTATTACTTGCTGGAACCAAGAGCAGTGACTTATTATTCATTTGAATATATATAATTTTTTTTAACTCCTCTAAATGGACATTTTGGCCTGTCTTTTTTTTATATACTTTAAATTATTGTTATATATATTGCGCACCTCTGCTTTTTATTCAGTTTTGTTCAAGTATTTTCCTATATAGGAGAAGTGGCAGCATTTATTACAGGATTATATTATTATTCTTTTTATATTCTTCATTTTTGTGTTATCGCACATTTTGTTTATGTTAGAGTCAGAGGTTTGGTTTGATTTGATTTCATTTATTATACTAGATTATTTAATTCTGTTTTTAATTAATTAATCTTGCTTTCTATATATATTTATTTTCTCTCCTTTTTCTCCCAACCTCCATTTTGTTTTTTTCTTTTACTACTTTTACTACTTTTTAGAGCTGACCCAGTTTTGTTTAGAATGATGTGGAACTTCTCTTAATATATTTTTTCATACACAGTAGGTAGAACTGCCCCTTTAATATATACAGTTGATACTAGCACAATGTATAAATATTTTTTTATGCTCTAAATTCACAGGGCAAATAATGTTTAAGCTATAGCCATCTCTCTCTGGGACCAGCATGTTATGCTGGTCATTGGTCTTTAAAGGAAAACTGTAGCAAAACATTTCCTTATATTTAATTGAAAGCTTGTATCAAGTATAAATGATTACAAAGAAAATCTTTAATGAAAGAATATAAAAACAGTTCCTTATTGAGCCTTTTTTACGCCATATCATTCTCTCAGGGGGCAGACATCTTGTTTAGAATGTTGGGTCAGATCTTTACTCACCTTGGTTCAGATGAACAAAGATCAAAGATCTGACCAAAGATTCTAAACAAAATGTCTGCCTCCTGGTGGCGCTATATGGGGTAAAGATGGCCAAATAAGGTTTGTTATTAGTATTCTTTCATTAAAGTCTTTTTATATAAAATGTCTACACCTGATGCAATCCTTTAATTAAACACAACTTTTTGCTACAGTTGTCCTTTGAAGGGTTTGAGTTTCATTACATTTTAGTAAAACGATTATGGCAGGTAAAGGACTCTTAGAAGCAGAACTGACACCATGTGCTTTATAGATGATGCATTTCACTGTACCAACAAGCCAAAGAAAATAATAATGTATCGAAGGTGAAAATGATTCTGAGATTGGATATAGAGAGTATTCAAAACACAGGATATAAATGGACATTGTGAAATGACAACAATATATAATGGCAAAGGGTATGTTCATGCAAAAATAAAAAGGAATCTTTGCAAACTTCCAAAAACCTGATACACAGGATGGTTTTAAAATCAATATAATCAGACTGATGAATTCTCTCCAGGAAGCATGCACACTCCCAAAACCATCAGTCTTACCTCGGAACTATAATCATCAGCAGTGGTCGAAATCTCACTTTCAGGCTACAATTAAAACAAAACAATTTGGAAGATATATTTAGACTTTAAAGTGGTCTTTATCATAGAAGATGTAGTGGCTTTTAGTCATATTTTGATTGAATAATAATAACAAAACATATATATATATATATATCTATATATAAAATGTGAATCAATTTATATATTATATTTTCTGCAATAAATAGTTAAAAGTGTCTATTTAAATATGTTCCAAAATAAAAATAAAAAAAGCAGTGGGGTAGATGGCAATAGAATAATTGCTCTAAATAGAAAATGAAGATAGCCATTCCATACTGAATAAGGCCTTCCTGTCTAAGACTAGATGTTTTTCATGGTGCTCTCAAATTAACATTGATTGGCCTCATTTGTGAACCTTCCTTGGGAATAAAGATAAGTTAATTTATCGGAGAGTTTATGTACTCTACATGATTTAAAAAAAAAAATAAGGGAGGGGGGGATTTGGAAACCTCTCTCAATGGGTCCGATGTAGTATTGAGGCCATTTGAAACATATTGTTGCTTATTTTATGACTTTTTGTACTTACAATATTTTATATGTGTTGGCTGTATTTTATATATATTTTTATGAATATGTTAGAACATTTGGAGCAATAGTTATATATATATATATATATATATATATATACTGTATTTGGGCACTGATATTTTTAGGTCAATATAATGTTAATAGTGATATTGAGGACTTTGAATTGCCACTTTAAACAATCACCATTTGAAATGTTGTGGTTTTAAAAGCCCTCCTTCCATTACATCTTCATCCAATTCTTGGGTTGAGTAAGCCTGATAGGTGAAATGTGTTGAGTGGGCAGTGTTCCAGGTGCATGACGTGAATCACAGAGAGACTGAGCTATTTCACTGATAGGTTGAGTGCCGCAGGTAGGGTACAAGTAAAATAATCCTTGCTTACTAATGTGAACACAAGAGAACCCTGGTGTCATTTGATGTAAACGTTACTTCAAGGGTCTTTATCATAGTGTATATATATGCTTGAACCACTTACTTCTATGGTATAAGTCTGGTCATGTTTAATAATTTCCCCGTGAGGCACAGTTCTAGTAACGGTGAATTCAGCAGTGGCAGCGGCTCCACTTGCGGCACTCTGAGAGTGAGTCTCATCGCTCTGGGAGAGGCTGCCTTCCGGTGCATCTTCACACTGGTCACGAGACTTGGATCCTGAGGAGCCTTTCTTTTTCTTGGACTTCTTGTTTGAATTCTGGCTGTCACTCTGTCCTTTGCGTTGTCGAAACTGGGCAAGCTGAGAACAAAAAACATTTCCAGAGCATTTATTTTTGGGTAACAAAGAAACTATAGCAGATACAGACAAACAACCCTAAGAGCAAGAGTGCATTGGAATCTCAACATACTACAGGGTAGCATTGGGATTCTTGGCTGTTTTGATGAGTGAACATGAATTTGTGGTTAGTCTGGTTCGGAGTACTCCCTATTTTTGGAGGGTTTGTGGGCTTGTATGGTTAAACTAAATCGGCACAAGACATTAAAGAGAATAAATTTATCAAAGCCACCAACGCCACTTGTATTAAAATACATAGAAAACATAAGGAAAATCCTGGCAAAGCAAAAATCATCCAACCCCACTGAACTAGTTATCCTACCTCTATACACATTCCCACAGAACAAAAAACCCCATCAGGGTTTGGTAAACTCCAAATAACAGGGAGTGAGGTTGCAAACATTCCTCAGTATTTCACATAGAATTCAACGAGTATATGTCATCACTGGTACCCACCTGTCTGGTTCCTAAAGGCTAGAAAAGCTTATTAGGGTCTGTGAGGTCATGTGCCACTGTCATTATTGATGTGCAAATCCATTTACCAAAATAGACAACCAGCATGTTACTAAAGACCTAGCACAACTTGAAGTTAGATGGGGAGGCTATCTTTAAGAACAGATTTGCATTGGTTTTAATCATGGGCAGAGTAGATGGGTAAATTTGATATTTCTTGCTATCTCAATTTATACTTATATTTCCTAGCAATGATAATACCATAAAGTGTGTACTAAAACGCTATTTAATGTAAATATGTTTTAAAGATCCCTAAATAAAAGCCCTCCTTAAAAGGAACATCAAACATTGTTTTAACAAAACATGTCCTGGTACAATTACGTTAACCAGACATGTCTCTTGATAGATACACTCAAGTTTACTAACTGCTGTGTCTCAAATGCGAGACACAGCAGATCAGCACGCGCAAAGCCAATCAGAGCGGGGGCTCGCCCCGTCCTGACAGCCGAATGCAAGGGTCTCTCGCTGCTAGCACAGACAGAGACCCTCATTTTTGCATGGGATTGAGGTCACCCCTGCTGATCCCATGCAAAATCGAGGGTCTCTTCCTATGGAAGCATGGCAGCTGTCGGTCAGAGGATAAACTGGCGTGTACTATCAAAAGTACACACCAGTGCATCCTCATACTAGGGACAATGGACATTTCACTTGTGCTTATATATTAGAAGCACAAGTGAAAACTAACGTACAGTGTTCATTTAAAACACATATAGTGACCAAACATTTTTTTCAGCTTCCAGCTAAGACCTTAAAGACAGATTCAATTTAACAAAACAAGTCTACAAAGCTTTACACTAATCTCCTAAATCAAATTTAGAGATTGGCAGTAGCAATTACTTGAAATGTGCCAAGATCTCATTTGGTACAAACGATTTGACAGCACAAACTGAAAATAAAGTGAAAAAACACACAAGAGCAGGGAAGTACTTTGCAGAAGCTGACTTCATAAACACAGGGAGTTTTTCTCACGCGCACGCTAGAAAATTTTAAGAATATTTTGGGAAAAAGAATTCTTGTTCTGTGCATGAAAATTACACCAGACGTCTACTCAATACAATACAAAACGGTGCCTCTGAAGTCCGGAATGTTTTGGGGGCACATGAGGGACAGACCGGGAACTGATTTTCAAGCTACCCAATATGCCCTAATGTGCCTCCAAATAGCATCACAATTCATCCATCATAGCTGATTACACGCCAGTAGCTTTCAAATCCAAAGGCAGCCCAAAACACACCAAGGGGTGTAGCTTCTAAATCGCCATGCTATCCTATGGGAGATTTCGGTCAAGAAGAAAAATAGCCCTAAAATAGTAGCGAATCCGAATAGAAACCGAAGGAGAGACATAAATGCCTAGATTTCAACAAAATGATACTTTTTGAAGGTTGAAAAACACACACAGCAGATAACCACATCGCACTTGAATATATCATTGTTGCACAACTCCAGCTGCACAAATTACTTTTGATGAAAATACAACGTTACTTAAATAATTATCCAAATTGTCACCATCAGGTCATTGGACGCTACAGCCAAAATATGGGAAATACCCTCTGGAATAGGGGATATCTACACATTATTTATATATTTATATATATGTTTGACCATGAATGCAAAAAGAGGTATTAAATCAAATAAAGTGAATAATAAGACAATGTATACCCTACCTTGTAGCAAAACATCATCACTGGCGAAATATACCCAACATTGCAGAAGGCTCATTGACACTGTCACAGACCAAAGCATGGCAGTGACTTCTGATAGCAGAGCTTATGTCATCTACTAGAAAGATTTAAATGGCAAATCCTGTTACAATCCAGTATCCTTAACTCATTAGCAAGCTGCCCACTCTGGGACTATTAATAAGACTTTCCAGCTATCAACAGTGAAGGAAAAAAAATGAAATAATAAAACAAAATCAGTTCAGGAAGTATTTTCAAGCTCTTTTATATTCACCTGGTCTAAACCATCCTCGTCAATAATCCTTTACACAATACACTGTGCACGTCCTGTCACTTGTGTCCTTTCTCACATAGAATTGGATAGTACCACTGCACCTGTGCCGCAAACCCACCTCCATATAATTGTTTCATTTAGTCTACTGCTCTGTCCTATAATGTGATTACATGACCCACCACTGCAACATCTCTGGAAATATACCTCAATACAGAATGCAACTCTAGTCATGTTTGATTCTATTTCTTGTGTTCTTTGTTAAATATGTTTATAGTAATAAGACAAGGTTTGTGGCCGCAGGAGATACGAGATACATTTTTTTTTCTCTCGGTCTCTCTTCTGAATAGGGTTATTTTGCTCTTTGTAAAGACTCCTAACATAAATGTTAAGTGATATTGTAGAAAACTGTATGATTGTGAAACATGTAAAAAATAGTTTTGTATTGTTATCATCTTTCTCTAGAAAATTTTAAATAAAAAAAAAAGGACATACTTGAAAATGAGAGACATCTCAATGGATCCCTTATGATAAAACACTACAAATAAATAAATATACTTAAATTTACCTTTCTACAGGGTATTAAAGGGACTGTATGTGATCGAAACATTGTGTTAGCAAAACTGCAAGCAATTGTCTAAATTAGGAGCAAAAAGTGTTTTAACCCCTTAGTGATAAGACATTTTCACCTTGACTTTCCCTTGGTGACAATGGCTGTTTTTACATTTCTGGGGGTTTTGTGTTTAGCTGCAATTTTCTTCTTTCTCACATACAGTACCCACACAAATTATATGTTGTTTTTATCGTCATAAGAAGGACTTTTATTAGATACCATTATGTTCATCATATCTTATAATTTACTACAAAAAAAAAATCATAAAATATGATGAAAAATGTCAAAAAAAAAAAACACTTTTTCTAACTTTGACCTAAAATTTTATTTACACAAATACAATCATTAAAAAAGACCCCGTCTAAATAGTTTCTAAATGTTGTCCCGAGTTCAGAAATATGCATGTTTACATATTTTTCGGTATTTATTTGCGAGTTATGGGGCAAAAACCAAAAAGTGTTTTTTGTTTTTTTCCTATATTGATCTTTTGACCCCAACCCGAACCCAAAATGTAACCCTAACACTAAATTTAACCCCAACTCTAACCCTTATGCTATCCCTTAATATATTTTAATTTTAACCCTATCCCTTATGCTAAAAATTATTTAATTTTAACCCTATAGGCTAATCGAACTATATAACCAGTTTTTAGCTAATTAAATATTTATTTTTTTACATTGCTATACTGCTTGGCTACCTCTAGGGGCAGTCAAGTAGCATATTCAGAGCGACGGAAGTGAAGTTACTTTCACTTCCGAAGCTCAGACCTCCAGAGGGCATAACCATGCTGCTCCGTCAATTTGGCTCCCACGATCGCTCCGTGGGGCGATCGTGGGTGCCCCAGAAAATAAATTTGGGTGCTGGCTATTGCCTCGACATAGAGGCAATAGACCAGCACCGTTAAAGCGAAAGTTGATCGTGAAAACCACATGATTCACCGCAGGACGTGCCAGGCACGTCCATTGTCGGGAACAGAGTTCCCGGCAGGACGTGCCTGACACGTCCATTGTCGCGAAGGGGTTAAAGAAGTTTGAAAATGTGGTTTCCTATTTATGAGATCACCTGTGGTACGGTATGCAAATTACACATTTACCATTGGAAAGCAGCTAATTTGCATATCATGCCACAGGTGATGTCATAACACAGACATTTAAAACCAACATGATACTTTTATTAATATATTGTTAATGGAATTAGTACTGTATGTGTAGATTTTAATTTAACCCTTTGAATGTTAGGATTGCACAGATTACTCATATTGTAGGGATTATTCCTCTGCTAAAGGTACCCAGGATTGTTTGATTGTATTTCTCTTTCCTTTCCGATAATGTCTACTCAATAAAGAGAGAATTTTGGGGAATTGAGCAGGAGTTGCAAACTTAAGACCAAAGTAGCTGATTTGGAAGAACTCTCCCGTTTAGCTGCATTAGAGATTTTATCCAAGTCTGCCACTGTGGCCTTAAGTTTGGAATTCCCGTCTCCATTCCTGCAATTATCTTTTTATTGCGTAGACCCTTTGGGATTTATGGAGGTAACATGTATAGCTTGGAGGAAAGACGTAACAGGGGGGATATGATAGAAACATTTAAATACATAAAGGGAATCAACACAGTAAAGGAAGAGAGTATATTTAAAAGAAGAAAAACTACCACAACTAGAGGACATAGTCTTAAATTAGAGGGGCAACGATTTAAAAGTAATATCAGGAAGTATAACTTTACTGAGAGGATAGTGGATGTATGGAATAGCCTGCCAGCAGAAGTGGTAGAGGTAAACACAGTCAAGGATTTTAAGCATGCGTGGGATAGACACAAGGCTATCCTAGCTATAAGACCGGGAACGGGGGACTAATAAAAGCACTCAAAAACAATTGGGCAGACTAGATGGACCGAATGGTTCTTATCTGCAGACGCATTCTATGTTTCTACATTTCATTTAATAGAACTGCATGAAAGGAAAGTAGAGCACGATGCTGTCCAATGCAAGGGACAAAAGCCAGTAGAATATTTTCTTCTCAATTCCATTTTTTATGGCAGAGAAGGTAATTTACCTGTGTAGACACATATGACACATTAACCTGTGTAGACACATCTGTGTGATGCAATTGAGCCTACATATTGTGTAATAACATCTTTTTGCATTTGTATTATCCTATTAGCCTACTGCCTACTGTATTAGCATTACACCCATTATATGATCATTGTAGCTTTAATATGAAGAGTAGGGGGAGGTGGGCAGGAGGATTTTTTTTTTTTTTGTAGATATTACATTTACTGATACATATCAATGAATATATGATATGGGTTTAGAGACAATGCACATTTTACCAAACATTTATTGATTGATTCTCTTTTAATAATTATTTAAGCAGATGATTATAGGCAGCTGCTGCTGGTCCTCGGCACTCAGACGCCAACAGGGTTTCATGAGATATATTCAAGAACAGCTGAAGATCTGACTTTTGGCAGCCAGAACTGTCCTGCCCTCCAAAGGGAAACCAACTGACCCAATACCTTCTATTGATTGTTAACCGCTTCGTGACATAACTTTTTTTCTGTGTTTTACCATGTCTGTGGTGTTTGTGTTTAACATCCAAATGCAAAACGAAGTGAAAAATATATTTTCAATAGGTCGATGGTGTTTCCTGTTTATGACATCACCTATGCATTTATGCATTATGCCATACCGCCCAACCTTTCCTCACGGTTAATAAGGGAGTGGAGCTTGGGAGATTGAGTGTCAGCGCCACTGCTCAAACGGACAGCCTCACTGCAGCTGGCATACTCCAGTGTCTCAGACACCTGACTGATGTAGAGGCAATAGCCAGCACCGAAGTTTGGGCTCTGGAGCAAAAATTCACTTCCTTCTTACTGACGGAAGTGTCGGGCAGCATGGAAGATGTCTGCACGTATCGTGCAGACATCCCCCGGCTGCCAGATTCTCCCTGGTGGCTAGCGAGGCAGCGGAGGATGTCTGCGCGATGAGCGCAGACCTCCCCTGCTGCCGCCCGGCACGACCGCCGGGACTTTTATGACAAAGCCGGAAGTACCCGGCTTCATGATAGAAGTCCCGGCGGTCGTGCCGGGCGGCAGCAGGGGGAGTCTGCGCTCATCGCGCAGACATCCCCTGCTGTTAGAGAGGGGAATGCAGGTCCCCTGCAGCTCTGCGGGGGACCTGGATCCCAGTCTTATAGTCTGAGGTCAATTTGAGGTCAGATTATAAGACTACCTCGATTTTTCAGAAAAAGTTTTCTGAAAAAAACCTTGTCTTATAAGCGTCGAGCAAATACGGTAATACAGTAAATGACAATCAGTGTTGTATTAACACTGATTGACAAACTCCTTCCCTCTCTCTCACAGATACACTTTGATCTTGCATCAGAGAAAGGAATGAAAGATATATACTGTGTGCCAGAAAAAAAAAAAATAACCACAAAAAACTCTTTTTTTTTTTTTCTTCATTTTTACACCCTTTTTGTAAGTTTAAAAAAAATGGTCTCAAGTGATAGTGATCATTAAAAAAAACAGTATTTGATATGTGGGGATTAATTCAAGATGCAAGCAGGCACTTTTATTTAAGCCCACGCATAGCTAAAGTTGCACAATAGCTATTGTACAGAATGGACATCAAAACAAAGAAAAACAAAAATTGTCCTGAAAGGGTGAATTTTTTACTTTTGGGCCCTTTGTTATGACTCCTTTATAAGGAAAATAATATGAATTAATTTTATGATGGATCATTTTTGTCTTTATTAATGTGTATATACTTTTCAGATTTATTCTTTTAGATTTGTGAAAAAACTTAAATATATATATATATATATATATATATATTTTTTAAACACATGCTGGTAAGCCATCACCTGTGTAACATTATCATTCAAAAAAATGAAACATATGAAGCACCCTGCCAAATTCTCAAACGCAACACAAATCACACGTGGGTAGAAGAAGAAAAAACAAACATAGTGTAACATGTATGCAAAATAACCAGTGGTTCATGTATGCACTCACAAATGGAAATAAACAGTGTGCTCCAGAATCTTCTTGAGTATGTTTTAACAATCTGTATTAAAAACACAGAACATAGTCCTACCTCCCAACTGTCCCCATTTGCGCGGGACAGTCCCGCTTTGGGAGCTATGTGCCGCTGTCCCTCTGCGCTCTACCTCCGTTCGGGACAGAGGTAGAGCTCAGTGGGACAGCAGGACTCAGGACCGCAATCCCGTGGTCCTGATCGCACTCTCCGGTGTCCCAGACACCAGAGAATGCTTACTGGGCATGCACAGCATTGTGCGCATGCGCAATAGCGATCCTTCAGAAGCCAGGATCAAAAATGGGTGACAGTGTTACTGCATATGAGCGGTAGCACTGACACCCCTTGGAGTGATTGGGGATGTATGACAGCTGTCTGATGCCACTGGGATCATCACTGATATCCTGAACATGTGCATGCAAACTAAACATGGCAGCCAATCAGAGGTCTCCCACGGAGATGCTGGAGTATGTCTATTTCTGAAGATCCTCAGTAGAAAGCCTGCAAATAACATTTGTTTTCAAGTTAAGCACTGTTAAAAGTAAAAGACAAAAACCTGGACAGTTTTATTTTGCTTTTGTTTTCCAAATTGGAGTTATCCTTAAAGTGACATTCCAACTAGTTTAAACCCTGCTTCCTTCAAATCATAGCCCGCTTGCCCTGCTCTAACAGCCGAATGTGAGGGTCTCTCGCTGCTAGAGCAGAGGGAGCCCCTCGTTTTTGCATGGGATCAGCAGGGGGGACCTTAACTAGGCCCCCCCCCCCCCGCTGATCCCACACAAAAACGAGGGTCTCTCTCTGCGCTAGCAGAGAGAGCCGGTCGCCGACCAGATGGCTGCCTGCTTCCTATGGAAGCATGGCAGCCGTCGGTCAGAGGATAAATTGGCGTGTACTATCAAAAGTACCTGCCAGTTCATCCTCATACTAGGGACAACGAACATTTCACTTGTGCTTCTATATTAGAAGCACAAGTAAAAAAAAAAAAAAAAAAAGGGTTAGAGTGCCTTTAGAGACAAATTATGGTGCACCGTGCATGCTGTTTATTAATATTATTCTGTAGCTTGAGGTGTTTAATTGCTTTTTATCACTCATGCATTCTGTAATCTTGCAATGTTTAAATGGCTTGGGCTTTCTCAAAAGACAAAGCAAATGGCAAAAAAACCCAGCAGAGATTAGTCTCTTGAGTCTAGGATATGCCTCCTGTATTTCCCAGTCATAGAAACACTCTGACATCATGATGTTGCTTGCAATAGTAAACTGTTTTTTTCTCCTTACACAGCGTTAGCATTAAACAAAAAAACACCAACTAACCCATCTATTGTGAACCAATATCAGAATTATACTACACTTCACATATGAAAATAAACAAACTCCTTAGAAATGGAAAAATAATAATTCTTATTATTACACCCTACATGGCAGCTCTCAGACACAGACTTACTTTAGACACATTATAATTCTGACTAGTCCGTAAAGCCAACCAACCATTGACAGTTTCTATCACTGCCTGCCAGGGCCGGCCTTTGGGGTGTGCGACCACACAGGGTGCAAAAACCCAGGGGCGCACGCAACTTTAAAAAAAAAGAAAAAAAAAAACGTTTGCCTATAGAGGCACTGGCTCTGGAGATCAGAAGATCTTCCCTCACCAGCCCTCTGCACGGCCACACAGGAGGATTTGGGAAGGGGGTGGACCTCACCTGGTGAGAGGTGTACGTCTGCCCCCACCCTGTGAAGCAGTGTGGCATCTGCTTCACGGGGGAGGCATGAGCAACATAAGCTCCATGTGGTAAACACACAAGGAGCAGTAAGTACTGCTCGCACTCCCCGTGCTTAGTGATGATACAGGGCATCATCAGGGGGCAAGCAGCACTTACTGAGATCCGTATGTGTTTAACACATGGAGCTTATGCTGCTCGTGGCTCCTCCGTGAGAATGGGAGGGGGAGGTAGAACAGAGGAGGAGGGGGAGAACAGAGATGGGGAGGAGGGGGAGAGAGAACAAAGATGTGGTGGAGGGGGAGAGAGAACAGAGATGGGATGGAGGGGAGAGAGAACAGAGATGGGGAGGAGGGGTAGAGAGAACAGAGATGGGGAGGAGGGGGGGGAGAGAGAACAGAGATGGGGAGGAGGGGGGGGAGAGAGAACAGAGATGGGGAGGAGGGGGGGGGAGAGAGAACAGAGATGGGGAGGAGGGGGGGGGGAGAGAGAACAGAGATGGGGAGGAGGGGGGGGAGAGAGAACAGAGATGGGGAGGAGGGGGAGAGAGAACAGAGATGGGGAGGAGGGGGAGAGGGAACAGAGATGGGGAGGAGGAGGAGAGAGAACAGAGATGGGGAGGAGGAGGAGAGAGAACAGAGATGGGGAGGAGGAGGAGAGAGAACAGAGATGGGGAGGGAGGGGAGAGAGAACAGAGATGGGGAGGGAGGGGAGAGAGAACAGAGATGGGGAGGGAGGGGAGAGAGAACAGAGATGGGGAGGGAGGGGAGAGAGAACAGAGATGGGGAGGGAGGGGAGAGAGAACAGAGATGGGGAGGGAGGGGAGAGAGAACAGAGATGGGGAGGGAGGGGAGAGAGAACAGAGATGGGAAGGGAGGGGAGAGAGAACAGAGATGGGGAGGAGGGGAGAGAGGACAGAGATGGGGAGGAGGGGAGAGAGGACAGAGATGGGGAGGAGGGGAGAGAGGACAGAGATGGGGAGGAGGGGATAGAACAGAGATGGGAAGAGGGGATAGAACAGAGATGGGGAGAGAGAACAGGTATGGGGTGGACGGGAGAGAGAACAGAGGTGAGGAGGAGGGGGATGGGACACTTCCTCGCGGCTGCTTCCGCGCAGCCGCTTCACTGCCGACTCTGCAGCACAAGACAGATCGTCGCTGGAGATTTCATCGCGGGACATTTCATCGCTAAAGGTAAGTATTTTACCGATTTTAGTTTGTTTAGAATTAGGGTTTAGGGGGTTAGAATTAGGTTTAGTGTTAGGGGTTAATTTTACTATTAGGGGTTCGGGGGTTAATATTAGGGTTAGTAGTAGGGTTTAGGGGGTTAATATTTGTATTAGGGGTCGGGGGTTAGTATTAGGGTTAGTATTAGGGTTTAGGGGGTTAATTTTAGTATTGGGGTTAATTTTAGTGTTAGTATTGGGGTTTAGTGTTACTATTGGGAGGGGGAATCATTTATTAGGGGGGTTATTTTAGTTTTACTTTTAGATTTGTAAAAGCTGACAGTTCAGCGCTGAACTGTCAGCTCTTACATAGCTGCAGCCGCGGTGAAGCGGCCGCGTTATTCTTCATTGCTGACAGTTCAGCGTTCTAACTGCCACGCTGAACTGTCAGCGATGAAGATGCGGCGAAGAAGTGTCCTAGACCCAGGAGGAGGGGATAGAACAGAGATGGGAAGGAGGGGGAGTGAGAACAGAGATGGGAAGGAGGGGGAGTGAGAACAGAGATGGGGAGGAGGGGGAGAGAGAATAGATATGGCAAGGAAGAGGAAAGGGACAAAAAAGGTAAGGGAGAGACATACATGGAGGGAGAGGAAAGAGACAGGCATGAGGAGGGAGAGAAGACAGACAGACATGAGGGTAGAGAGGAGGGGGCGCCACGGAGTGGCCCGCACAGTGCGCTGGAACACATAAGTCCGGCACTGCTGCCTGCGTTAGAAGGAGAGCACAGAAAGGGGAAAAAAAGAATTAAGCCATTGTCAAACCAGAGCAACAAAATGACTGCAAAAAAAAAGAAAAATCAAAATAGGGGGTTATTTAAAGTTATGAAGAAGCAGAGGCAAGTACCAGAAAACTGCCCCATTAGACCACTAGGAGGTGAATTCTGGTACTCACCTTAAAGAATTGTCGTGGCACAGGGGGAGACTAAAGCGTGAAAGCCAGGCAATGGCTAAACACTGCTGGTTGCTGTGATTGGTAGTTACAGCGATCGGAGGTGACAGAGGATGTCCCCACAAACATGGCTGGAGTGCCTTGGTTGCCATGTCAGTTTTATCTTATTAAGTAAAAAGAAAAAGTTGTGTGTCATTTTAAGTTTAAAAGCAGGAAACATGACTAAATTGCACCAAATGTTTTCCATTTAGGAAAGTTGCAGAAAATAAGGCTGAAGAGACAAAGTGTAAAAGGCTTTTCTAAACAAATTAAATTTGCAGACCAGACATGTCCTTGAAAACTGCTAGACATGGAGAAGAAAAAAAAAATCAGACAGCGTCTATTATACACACAGGTTCATCCAGCAGAAAAGATATAAAAGTGACTAAATTACAATTCATATAACTGTCTGCTGATTACTGCCTCTATTGGGGAAATTGCTTTAGACCAATCTGGCACACCAACAGTTAAGTTGAAAGCAGGACAAACCCTTTCTGCACTCCAACTCACTCCCATGAGTCATTAGTTGTTTTTATTAAAGTGAAAGTATCATTTGTAACGGGCAAAATGCAAATATTCTGCAGCCTTGTATAAAAAGTATAAGAAAATGAACAGAAAACAAATGGAACAATTATGGCCCTCCACCAGGAACAGAAAGAAGAATTTAACGGTAACTGAAAAAGATTCAACGCAGAACAATACATTTTCGCAGTATTTTACATAGACTTTTATAACTGACCTTTTATTCGAAACAGGCTTGTCTGGTTCCTAATACCGGATATACAACTTAGTTTAGCTCTGGTGAACGTTTCGGAAAAACCTCTGCTACCCATGCTCTGCAGCACCTTTTTTTTTATAAAAACCATGTGGCAACCCAGGTACGATTGGCGCACAGTATGTCAGGTTTTATACATAGCCCTCAATGCTCTCTATGGCTATGTTTGGCCATTGTAAAACCTTTGGGTATAGGCTATGCAGTTTTACAATTAAAAATACTACTGGAATATTGTTAAAATCCCTATTTAAACCAGACATTTTCGGGATAATTTAGGACATATAGGTAAAAAATTGGTCCGAAATTATCACGAGAGACAAGTGATTCAGTTGCTAGATGGTTAAATGTCAACAACGATAAATACTTGATTGAAATATTATCACATTCTTAAAAAAAAAAACATTTCTTGCTACCTTTAAAACTGTAGCCTGTGTTTTCACATACCATAAAAGCACAGGTCGCTATTAAATAAAAAGCATGAACATATTGTAATCACTGGTTTTCCTACCTAGCACCTCTGTATGCATGGAGAGTGAACAGCCATACAATACAGATCTGAACAAAGAGATGCAGCATGGCATGCTCTCACTGTGTGCTGGGCTGTAAAGAGAAAACTCTCTTTATCCAATGGTTAAGCTAGGCGACATGCAGTCAGTATCTCGTACATACACATAGGCTGTACTTGCCTGTAAGTTAACTTTGCAAACAGTTGCAGAGATTGAAAAAAATGCTCCATCTGTTTTCCAAGCCCATCTGTCTACCTTTCACAATGCTGTCAGTAAGCAATCTGACAATGAAACGTCTGTTTACATTTTAACATATGATCAGAACAGTCTTATCGAAGCACAATTTAAATAAAGCAAAACAGGGGCCCAAACATAATCAACACATTAATTATAATTTGCTCACTGCAAGGAGCTCTGATTTCTGTTAGACCCCGTGTTTATTCAGTTTTTAACAGGGCAGATTTGTTCATTGTGAAGAAGAAAGGTATAGCAGTACCGCTATTTGTCTGTTATAGGACATAAAAAGAAATTCACAACAGATATATTACAGAATGGGTACATTGCTTGGTTAGTGAACTGCTGCTGGTAGATGTGTTTTTAAGGTCTGGTATTCCTAAATATTATAAGCACATTATAACAAATTAAGAGGATTTTACAAAGGAAAATAATGTGTCCTTGGTGGACAACAAAAACAAGTGAATATTAAAATCATGTATTAGATCTGATTTGAATTAAATGATATTACACACCTTAAATAGAAATCACATCGCCTTAATCAAATACTACAAACACATCATTTGGCAATGCATATACAGTGGATAATTTCGGCTTGATATATTATTTAGTGCACACATGGCTTACAAAGTACACCTTTATCCCCAATGCTAACTGAGGGATCGCCAGATCCTCCCAGTAGAGCCCACGTATTGTCTGGAGACCCTGAGCAATGCAGAGACTATACAGCATTACACACAACTTGTAATCCTTGTACTTTTAACTAAACTTTTTATTTTTATTTACAAGACAGACATTATATTATTATACAATCTAATTAACATTGGAAGAAATACAAGACCAAAGTAGCCGAGTAGGAAGAACTCTGCCATCCAGCTGCATTGGAGATTTTTTTTTCCCAAATTTGCTACATTGGCCTAAAGTGAGAAATTCCCATCTCAATTCCCTGCAATTCTCTCTTTATCGAGTTGACCTTATAGAAAAGCATTAAACACAAAGTTTTAAATGTACTTTATATTCCAAACCTTTTTGCTGAAGACAAGCAATCCCCATGATTCATTCCATACACTAGTATTACAGGTAAGCTTGGCCGCTTGTCATTTTAATGCAGTTCTCAAACCACAATCAAAAGAAATACCTGCACGCATATACAAAACAGCTGTTGATGCTGATCACTCTAGAAATGGCCGCAAAGCAATGTCTAAGGCTATGTGGCTTCACCATATCACAATCTGAGATAGAGACACCAGTATGGAGAAGGTTGGAGACAGTAGTAAACCTTTCCAATGGTGGCTGTCCTGATAAAATATTTCAAAGAGGAAGGTATACAAATGATACAGGGAGACACAGAGCCTCCTAGAATATCCAGGGGACAGCAGGCCTCGCTCACCTCAACCATCAGAAAGATACTGAGAGAACATGGTATTCATGTCAGAGATGCCAGACAGAATCTGCTCACTAAGAATAGCAAGGGAGATGCCCATTAGGTTTAGCCCCTCCCCCCTAAAAAAGCAGCACTCCACTTAGGTCAGGCAGCAAGCATTTAAATCAAGCATGTCGATATCAGAGCAACTCATGAACAAGAACTAAACCCTACTGAGATATATGGAAGGACCTGAATCGAGCATCTTTTACACAAAGCCTCTGAAAATATTCCACTTCAAATGATATACAGGTTGAATATATCTCATCTGTAAGTTTATTATCCAAAATGACACCAATATATATATATATATTTTTTTTCGCTAAGGGTCAGTTCAGATATGGGCTACCTTTTGGAGCTCCGTTGTATCCACCCTCTTGGGCGCCATACTGTTGCAGTGAGATCTCATGCGAAATGCAGTTGCAGCAGCCCTGCGAGGGTAGCAGGACGTGTAGAGCAGCGGCATAGCTGGCCATGCAGTTTCCCCTTGCATGCTTGTCGGCATCCAGGGGAGAAACCCTTCTAACCATGCTCTGGTGGCCGTACATCTTGTGAGTTGTAATCTAACACCAGCCATTAAGCTGGAAGTTGCTCGGACTTGGACTTAGGTAACGCAGAACATGACCCCGTGAAGTTTGTTTGAATACTTTTTACCTTTATAGGGCTGGTGCTGCCAAAATGATCCATTAACTGAACGTAAACATTATCCAATTATCATTATCTGGACACAAGTGTTTCGGATAAGGGGTACTCAACCTGTATTAAAGTAGTCCTTGGGGATGTTACAATGATACAATTTAATGCCATTCATTTTATTGACCTTAAAAGACTGAGTTAAGTCCATCTGAAGCAGTTCTAAATGGTGGAGTCAGCCAAAAACCCTGCACACCACCGTGGGACTGATCAATAAACACTGCAGTGAATTCAGAATGAGATGCAAGATATATTTATTAGATCCTCCCTCTGTGCCATGTTTTTTTTTTAATGCTGGTGTAAACATATTTACCCGAGTAGTATATAACTTGGCTTATCTGTGTATACCTGAATACAAGCATGTGTTTGCGCATACTGATGCAGCATTTCTGTACTGGATTTATGCGTATACATTTTTTTATTTTTTTTACAGATACTTGTAATTTGCAACTTTGCCCCTCCTCCCCTCCTCCCTCTGTTGACAACTTTATAGTTGTGGTACATTACATGTTGATTTAATCTACATCCTTATTTGTCATACTGTGATAATTTCATCCTGTTGCTTAAAGGTTTTACTTTTTAACTGCAGCCTATACACCTTATTTAAAAAGTGACTCAGGCAGATGGGGTGATCTGTACACAATCTAATATTATATATCTAATCTAATTAGCAATGGAATATATACATAGGGGTCTACTCAATAGAGAGGGAATTACAAGGAATTGAGATGGGAATTTCAAACTTTAGGCCAATGTAGCATTGGAAAAAATCTCCAATATGGCTGAATGGGAGAGTTCCTCCAACTCAGCTGCTTTGGTCTTAAGTTTGAAATTCTAACTAAATTCCCTGAATTCTCTCTATTAAGTAGACTCTATATGTGTTTACAGATACTCTTCATTTGAAACTTAGCCTCTCCTCCCTCCGTACACAGCTTATCGACATAGTGAGTCAGGCAGATGACGTGATCTGGAGACAGAACATATTTTTATTTTTATTAGCTGCAATAAACGCTACATTAGACTGAAATCTCCAACCGGCAAGTGTTTTCAGTTATGTCAGCGGTGTGCCTATACTGGCCAGCTTCCTTGAATTTTCCATAAGCAGATTCTAAATCCTAGGTAGAGATTATTTTCACATGGGGACACTGGGAGTTACATGGGTTTTGTTTTTTTTTTTTAAAGAAAATAACATATACATCAAGCATTGGTAGCGGAAAGATAGACACGTTGGAGAATGTTTCCAAATCAGCAAATAATGCCTGATTTCTATATTAAAGACGTCTGCGGTATAATGTATATTTCAGGTAGGGTACACACAGCTTGTGTACACTGTCGTCAATCTGTGCTTCCGAGTTTCTTGAACCAATGAAGAAATGTACAAGGTTGACCTTGCAAATCATCACGTAACCAAGTCGATTAGATTAGGTAGCTGGTTTGCGGGAGAATTTTAATTGAAACAAGGGCTTGTCATGTTTCTGCCATGCAGAAAAGCAAACCCTTCTACATAGAAATGCAAGTTTGTTCACTGCGACTAAAAAACTGTATTATCCAGCCTTTCATTAAGAAATCAGTATCCTCTCCAGGGCACGTCACCAAACCTCCAGGTAAACATTGGCTCGGTCTATTTTGCAATGTGCCCCTTTTTCACCAGGACTTGTCTTTCTGTACAACGCACTCCCAATTCTGAAGATCAGTTCGAAAACAGCCAACAATCTAGCAGTATTCAGTTAGTTAGTATTAGCAGCTATTGTAGTAATTATTACAGGGTGGTAAGAAAAATGGATTGGATAATAATACTAAGACATAATAAATAGCAGACAACACACAGTATAAATATCAGATCCATTTCATTGGTGTAGAATAAACACAAGGTTCTCATTCATTTAAAAAAGGCTACATAAAAAAACAAACCTTCAATACAAAGTGATGCAGTTATTTAAACATAGCAACACGAATGCTGTCCTCACGGTAAATGAAGTAGGATCATGGGAGCACCAATGTAACCAATGGGAGCACCAATGTCATAGAGTTACTCAACTTTCCAACTTGCATAAGGAAAAGACAGCAGCTTACTGTTAACAAGTGACAAACCAAAATCAATTTAGCTAGGACACAGCATCCCAGCATGCCCCATTGGTTGACAATTGCCTGTCAGTGCTACTGCACTGGCGCATTGACAAGTCATTTACCTCATAGGCCGCAGACCCAATTTATGAGTAAACCCAGTTATTTGGATATAGTCACCCTTTGGTCCTGATAATTGCACTGCCCCCAATAACTCAAATAGATGTGAAAAACGGTGGAGGTAGAAAAGCATAAATAAAGATAAATAACTCATGAGTAAGCAACCAACCATCAGCAGAATATATCTTGCAATAGTTAATATTTGGGACAAATGTCACAAGTGTTAATCCCACTGAAATGTAGCAGAACAGCCACTGTTACAGATGTCACACCAAGAGATATAAGCGTATCAGCAGCTGCATGTACTAAAACATAAATATAACCACTTTCACAGAAAACATATACACCACTAATCTAAAAAGCGATATGATAGGTCAAAAACCAAAACATAGATATACAGGTTGAATATCCCCTATCCAAATATGTTTTCAGATTTTGCTACAAGTTGTAAATTCCACATACACCTTTCAGAATGCAAGCGCATTCAGTGTGCAGCCCCATTGAACTGTGATATAGCCTTTCCATGACTGCCCAGATTCCCCCACACAATTACACCCACAAAAGGATTCCCCCACACAAGCACACCCACAAAGGGTAATACAGTGGCACATGTGCCGGCCTGACATGCCAACGGCAGGCTTCCAACAGCTACATCACAGTAAACATGATTTATTTGCTCTATACAGTATTTGTATTGATATTACTCTATTCCATTGGTGAAAATGATCCGTTATCCAAAATATTTCTGGTCCCAAATATTTTGGATACGGGATATTAACTGTATTACCATTCTCTTACACACATGAAAACAGGAGCAAGTTGCTTCTCAATCCAAATTTACCTGCATTAGAATTTATTCTGGCACAGTTGTGATAATCTTACACAATACCTTAAATTAAACTTGTTTATATATTTCCTAATGGAAAATACTACACAACAACTATTGTTTAATAAACAAAAATAATTAAGACAGTAAAGAACAACTATTTAATTCTGAACTTTATAATAGAGAACAGATGAGATATGCACGGACCCTATTCTGGCTAAAAATCACAAAGGCTCTATTGTATTGTTGACATTATCAATGACCAATCCCCAACCTATATGGCCCCCACATTAGTAAGTTGGATAACACTGATGGAACATTTCATTAAGATTCTAACATGTTCTGACAGAATGAAATGGGTCATCTCTTCTCCACACACAATGAGCTGTAGATGTTATCCTGGAATCATTACATTTTGATTTGTCTTGGAAATCTGACAATTACAGCCTATCGTGTCTGCCACCTGTCACATTCACAGAGAAGCTGACATTGTGTGACACAACTGTTAACAAGTATATAACTGGTCTCACTCCCAACAGGTGGTGACACAGAGTGTCCACATGTCGTTAAGAAACACATTATCATTAAGTGACAAACATACTGATGATATTAACACAAATTGGGACATTTGCACACAGGAAATTGATACGGCAAGCTGTGATATGCACTAATGAGCACACAACTACTATCTCAAAAATATACATGCATACAATAATAATAATAATTTTAAAAGGGTGTGTATGGCCAAAATATTGTTTTAGAGAAAAAATGATTACATTCATCTATATATTGCAAGCAAAAAAATATTTTTAAATATGTCTGTGGAGTCTCCAGTTTATGACATCACCTGTGGCTTGATATGCAAATTACACATTTCCTACTGAAAATCAGTTAATTTGCATATCAAGCCACAGGTGATGACATAATCTGGAGACTCCATGGACATATTTAAAACACAGTTTTCTCCTAATTCAGGCATTTGCTTGCAATTTTGCTAACACGATCAATAGTCCATGCTGATTCATGTTCTATTATCAACATTCACAGTAAAACAATGCTTAGGTTATACAGTCCCTTTAACACAATGACACTTGCATACATAAAGATCCTCTCAATGATGCCTGACCACACAGTAACATACACAATGATACATGCACACAGTGACATTTATCCAGTGATTTGTACACAATAATACATATACATAGTGATATACAGACAGTGACATATTCATAGATCACAGTACAGTGACTACAGACTTGCACACAATGGTGTAAACCCTGATACTTTCATACAGTGATTTGCAGACAATGACTCATTCATACAGTGACAGATTGGCATATGTTATAAGAACCTACAGGAGAGGTATTCAGTGACCCACACTGCCATACGCATGACACAGTGCATACACCAGCCAGCTTGCCCAGCCTCCTTTCCAACGTTACCTTAGCCTTGCCAGCCTCCACCTTCCTCTTTCTCTCCCGGTCCTCTTCTTCCATGCCCGCTCCTGTAGAGACAGACAGCAATGCGCAGTGTTAGGAACAGTGGCAGCCGCTCTCCCCCATCTCCACGTAAACATTCGGCGCTCTGCTCTGACGTCAAAGCGCGCCAGCCCTGCCATCCAGCGCAGGCCGAGGGATTGTACTTGCTCAGACAGCTAGCTGCTGGATGGTGGCACAGGGTGTGTGGCAATGATAGTTCACCTTTGACACACCGGTCGTTTCTAACGATGGCTGAGCGTCATGGGAAACTTAGTACACACACACACACACACCCACCAGCTAAAGAGTCAAGGGGACCTCGTTTCCCATGATGTTTAGCCAGTATTTACCATGATCACAAGCAGAATAAGCAAGCTAGCAAAACCAAGATACAATATTAAAAAATAGTAATGCAACATATTTTTTAAAAAGAACATTTTAATCTCATCATTGCATAAAATCATACTGCAATAGTCGTTGTAGGCTACGATGACCAAAACCTTACATATGTCAATTGTGGGTCAAAGTTCTAGAAGTTATCCAATGGAATGTTCTTTTCTTGTTGACTCGATCATTTTTAGAAATTGTCTTTGTTCTTAGACCCCTTTGGGGGTTATTTCTAAAAGTTAGTTATGTTGCAAAAGTGGAGCATTTGCCATGGAAACCAATGGAATATTATTGCCAAATGTTCCAATTTTAGAACTGTGCACTATAATATACATTTATAGTTATATTATTTACTGCATGACTGCATTCAAATCAGTGTTATCTTTGGAGATTGGATTTCTTTATCACTTTTGGGGTTTCCTGTTAGATTTAATATATAATTATTCAAAAATAATTCAAAATAAACCCATAAAGCAAAATAAAAAAGGGCAATTACATGATCTGCAAAATTACAGAAGGGCACAATAAAATAAATAAAACATGGTCCATAATATTTTACAAACAATTGGTGGAGATGTAGAATAGTGGCACAATGTCTGCATGCTCCAATTTATAATGCTAACATCCAAATTTCTGGGTTGCTCTGGGACTCGGTACCTGCTCAACTCGTTTAATTGGGGACAGATAGGGCATTGAGAAGCTTTTTGGGGATAGTTATGGTACTGCTCAGCTGTTTAGGGACAAATATGGTGCTGGGGAGCGAGGTAGCTGGCAAACTGGGGACATACAGTTAGTTCTGGAAATATTTGGACACTGACATAGTTTTCATAATTTTGGCTCTGTACGCCACCATAATGGATTTGAAATGAAACGGAGATGCAATTGAAGGGCAGACTTTCAGCTTTAATTCAAAAATATTATATGACACGTTTAGGAATTGCAACCATTTTCATGCACGTTCTTATTTCAGGGGCTCAAATGCAATTGGACAAATGAACACAGTCATAAGAAAAATATTAATTTGTAATACTTTGTCGAGAATGTTTTGCAGGCAATGACAGCTAGAAGTCAGGAACGCATGGATATCAACAAACGCGGGGTTACCTCCCTTGTGATGCTTTGCCGGGTATTTACTGCAGCTGTCTTTGGTTGTTTGTTGGTGGTCTTTATGCCTCAAGTGTTGTCTTCAGCATCCAGCTACTTCTGTCACATCATCAATAAACACTAGTGACCCAGTGCCATTAGAAGTCATGCATGCCCACACCATCAAACTGCCTCCACCACGTTTTACTGATATGGTATGCTTTGGATCATGAACCGCTCCAAGTCTTTTCCATACTTTCCCCCATCATTCTGCTACAGGTTAATCTTAGTTCCATCTGTCCAGAGAATGCTGTTTCAGAACTGGGCTGGATTTTTTTTAAAGATGTTTTAGGGCTACATATTGAAGAGGTGTAATTCCTAAACCCTTCTTCCAGTTTGGATGTGAATACTTTCAAATTAAAACTGAGAAACTGCACTTTAAGCCCATATTTATTATTTAACTGTAACTTGTATTTATTTTGGTAAGCAGCCAAAATAGCAAAACTAGTGTCAGTGTCCAAGTATTTTCAAACCTAACTGTATATGGTACTGATAAGCTGTTTGGGAAAAGAGAGACCACTGGAAAGCTGTTTGAGGACATATATGTTGCTGTTAAGCTGGGAAAAGATATGCTATTGGCAGGCTGGGGACATAGATGCTACTGGGAAGCTGTATGCGGACAGAGATAATACTGGTAAGCTGTTTTTTTTAGTTTCAGTATACATTTACTCTGGTTTTCTGTCCAAAAATTACCATTGCACTATTCTCATTGTTATGTGCAGTGCATCTGAAGAGCCCTTCCTAGTACTGAAGTGAAGAGGAGACTGCATAAATGCATATTAATGAAGAATGAGTCACAGCAGAACAATAATGGTATTTCTTCCTACAAACGGATTTTATAATGTAAATATAGTTTCCCTTTTATTAGACTTAGATAACATAATTTAGATCATTTATAAAAAAAAAAAAAGTCCCACACACTAAGGAATAGGCAAGGTAGAAAAAAAAAACACAGCCGCCATTTTTTTTTTTTATCTGTGCGCTTCATTTGGTGAAGAGTCTCCGTAATTTTTAAAGGGCTCTTGCTTTTTTATAAATGGGGAGCATTATTGCTTAAAGCGCCAAAGCATCCCAGAAGTAGGAACCAGAGCATATAGCATTATAAATTAGCTTACACCATGATAGCGCCACTTTTTTATGGATTTTCATCTGTCCCAGCTTGATACATAATCACAAATTGTGTGGATGTGATTACATCTTGATGAGATACATCTTTTCAGTGCACATTTATAAAATGCTATGAAGATAAATGTAGAAAAATGAATTTGCAGCCAGAGTGCCAACGATCACCAGGATGAGTTTTGCACACATTGTCTTGAGAAAAAAAAATTGAATGACCGACATAATTTCAATAGTCTTTACCATGGTGGAGTTGAGCTCCTATGGGAGTTCTATAAAGGTATCTTTAGTAGGCTCCAATTTATTTACCACTAGCCTGATAATTGTATATTTGTCACCTGTTGTCTTGCTTACAGTTATGTATTCCTGATATTCTGTTAACATGTTGCTTTGTCAGACAAGTTGTCTTCACTAAGGTAACAAATATAGGAAATTAACTGCAGGTGTGTGTGTATGTGTGGATGGCAATGTATGATGTAGCTTATGATGTATAAGTATTGTGATATTTCTTAACTTTTTTATGTTTGTTCCTTTGTATGTGCCTTTTGTGTTTCTTAACCCCATGCTTATGTTATGCCTCTGTCCTGTAGCCCTCCCTTTTCTGTTTTAGCTCTGCTTGGCTATCACTTAATTCATTTCCACTCTAGCCCTGGGACCTGGATACAGCAGCTTCTTCACAGGGCCTGGTTGTGGCTGCAAAGACTTGGGGTCCCAAACCTCCAAGCGATCGCAGTTATCCAGCACCAGATCCTGTGTCTCCACCCTGCCCTGTAGCTCCTGATCTCGGGCACTTAGGGTCCCTTACCATCCTGGACCCCGTGCGTTACAAATACTGCTAGCTGTCTGCAATGAACACATTATGCTATTTTCACACATCTTGCTTACCAGGTTGAAGATTGAGTCGAAATATTTTTTTGTTTACAGATTTGCACTGTATTATCTTTGTTATGGCTATCTTCCAAATTCATACATAGGAAGGTTGAGGCACAAACCTCAAGCATATACCGTATTTGCTCGATTATAAGACGACCCTGATTATAAGACGACCCCCCAAATTTGTACATTCCTTTAGGAAAAAAACTAAAAGCCTGATTATAAGACTACCCTATAGGAAAAAAGTTTAACTTGTATATATGTAAATTGCTTTTTAACATTTAATAAAAAATGTATATTATACAAATGCATTTCTTTACTTTTTATTTATTTGCTTTTATGTGCCAATGCGGCCTCTCTCCCGCTCCCCCAGCTGTCTCTCCCCCCCCCCAGCGTTGTCTCTCTCTCCCCCCAAAACTTCTCTCTTGTCTCTATCTATCCGCCCTCCCCTTTTCTCTCTGTCCCCCTCCCTCCCCTTTTCTGTGTCTCCCCCCTCCTCCCCCTTGTCTGTCTGTGTCCTCCCCCTCCCTTTGTCTCTCTCTGTCCCCCTCCCTCCCCTTGTCTGTGTCTCCCCTCCCCTTGTCTGTCTGTGTCCTCCCCCCATCCCCCTCCCTTTGTCTCTCTCTATCCCCCCCTCCCCTTGTCTGTCTGTGTGCCCCCCCCCCCACCCACTTACCTGGTTTTGTTCCCTGGTGGCTAGTGGGGGCTTTTCTGTGCCCCTTTATTTACCGTATTTGCTCTGAAAAATCCTCCTCGTCTTACATTCGAGGTCGTCTTATAATCTGACCTCAAATTGAGGTCAGATTATAAGACATGGATCCAGGTCCCCAGCAGAGCTCTAACAGCAGGGGATGTCTGTCATAATAGACTGCCGTGTCGGGCAGCATGGAGGATGTCTGCACGTATCGTGCAGACATCCCCCAGCTGCCCGATTCTTCCTGGTGCGCAGACTCCCCTGCTGCCGCCCGGCACGCTCGCCGGGACTTCTGTGACGAAAGCGGAAGTACCCGGATTCTTCATAGAAGCCCCGTCGGTCATGCCGGGCGGAAGCAGGGGAGTCTGCGCTCATCGCGCAGACATCCCCTGCTGTTAGAGAGGGGGATCCAGGTCCCCTGCAGCTCTGCTGGGGACCTGGATCCATGTCTTATAATCTGACCTCAATTTGAGGTCAGATTATAAGACGACCTCGAATGTAAGACGAGGAGGATTTTTCAGAGCATTTGCTCTGAAAAAAACCTTGTCTTATATTGGAGCAAATACGGTAAATAAAGGGGCACAGAAAAGTGATCATATTATGCAACCCCAAGATCATCACTTCCCCACAGGTGCAGGTGTCTGACTTCTCTTCCTGGCCGACACCTGTACCCGTCAGTTATGCCACATGGAAGGCTAATGACAGAGGTGTGTAGGGATAGGAACTCATATGCCCTAAGCCTCTGCGTGGAAGTGTGTGACTGCAGGGACAAATGCATGATCCTGCTCATCACACATCATCAAGGCACATGAGGGAAGAGCATTACGGACCATAACTCACAGCCAAAGTATGGATGAGTCCCATAAAGTAGGGATCTAGTAAGGGGTGCTCATAATTGATTTTCTTTATAAAAAGAAAAGGTCTATAATATGGACCACACTTCCCATGATGCTCCCGAAGCATCGTGGAAGATGTTTGGCTGGCCGAGGCTCATAGGAACTGTAGTTAGCAGATGAAGTGATAGATGTTTATTGAGAGCTATAATTCCTACGAAGCCCAGCAATCAAAATATCTTCCATGATACAGCCTAACTCCCATATTGTGAGGCAGACACTGACAATGGTACAGAATAACTCCCATCATTATATAATGAGGCAGACACTGACAATGGTTCAGCATAACTCCCATCATTATATAGTGAGGCAGACACTGACAATGGTTCTGCATAACTCCCATCATTTTATAGTGAGGCAGACACGGACACTGGTACAGCATAACTTCCATCATTATATAGTGAGGCATAACTTCCATCATTATATAGTGAGGCAGACACTGACAGTGGTACAGGATAACTCCCATCATTATATAGTGAGGCAGACACTGACAATGGTACAGCATAACTACTAGACATGTGCATTCGTTTTCGGACGAATGCATTTTCGTCCGAAAATAGCATTTTCGTTCATTGGTTTGAAAAACGAATATCGAAAATGCTAAGCTAACGAAAGCCGAATGAACGAATGGTTAATAAACGAAAATCATTCGTCCATTCGTAGTACTATTGGCATTCTATAAGCCGAAATAGAGTCGGTTTATAGAATACAATAGCATAGTACACTACATTCCATAAACCGACATAATGAACGACTTTCGGTTTATGGAATGCATGTAAGTCTATTGGCATTCTATAAACCGACTCTATTTCGGTTTATAGTAATGCCAATACTATAGCACGAATGGACGAATGATTTTCGTTTATATTAAACGATTCGTTCATTCGTTCAACTTCTTAGCTTTCTATAAACCGAAACAGAGTCCCCTTTCATAAATTTTTATGAATGGGAACTCTAGTTCGGTTTATAGAAAGCCCATAGTATTACATGTATTCCATAAGCCGAAAGTCTATAAACCGAACGTTCGGTTTATAGACTTTCGGTTTATGGAATACATGTAATCCTATTGCTATTCCATAAAACGAACATTCGGTTTATAGAATAGAAATAGGATCACATGTATTCCATAAGCCGAAAGTCTATAAACCGAACAATCAGTTTATAGACTTTCAGCTTATGGAATACATGTAATCCTATTTCTATTCTATAAAACGAACATTCGGTTTATAGAATAGCAATATGATTATATGTATTCCATAAGCCGAAAGTCTATAAACCGAATGTTCGGTTTATAGACTTTTGTCATTTGGAATGAATGTAATAGTACTATTGGCTTTCTCTACACAGAGACAGAGTCTCCATTCATAAAAATGTATGAATGGAGACTCTGTCTCTGTTTAGAGAAAGCCAATAGTACTATTACATGCATTCCAAATGCCGAAAGTCTATAAACCGAACGTTCGGTTTATAGGCTTTCGGTTTATAGAATACATAGAAGTGATACAGCATAACTCCCATCATTATATTGTGAGCCAGACACTGACAGTGATACAGCATAACTCCCATCATTATATTGTGAGCCAGACACTGACAGTCATACAGCATAACTCCCATCATTATATTGTGAGCCAAGCACTGACAGTCTAAAGTCTTAATGATCAATATGTTGTGCATAATTTGTTTTTAAACGGTCCAGCAGTTTTTAAGATACTTCCAATAAGAGATTTGATCTCTCCTTGTGTGCACATTATTTCATGAACATTTTGGCTGCTCTTCTGAACCTCGCCCCCTCTCACTTTTCACAGTTTGGCTATTTGAATAATGTAAGTTTATCCTATCAATGTCACATGATCCCTAAAGTAATCCAAGGTATTGTCATAAAAGCATCTGCCATAAAATAATACAATGTCTAATCAAACAGATGTAATTTAGGGAACTAACCTCTGGTTGGTTGATGCTCCTCTCTTCGACAAAAGTGACTTCTACAGCTTATAGTCTGGGAAATTTTAAACTCTACGTATCTTCTTTTAGACATGATGGCTGAACATAATCAGCCAGTGAAAAGGTAAAAACAACAGTCCTAATAATACAGGGATAAACCTTCCTGGCTGCTGTATGATTTGACAGATAGGAAGCTGCAATGTATTTCAGTTTAGAAAGTTTGGAGAGATAAATAATTCATTCTGGAGGAGTAAAATGTCAGGCCAGTGTAATTGGAGAAAGCACTCTATTAATAATGGGTTATTCTGAGACTTATCAGCACACACTTCAAACTTCAAATTAATCAATTACCTTTGTTCCTAAAAAACAATCTATTTGATATTACAATAAACATTGCTATTTTTATGATATAATTTAGGATATAGAAATGCTATTTCTGAATATAATTTACTTTATTTATGTGGAAAACAGGCTTTACCTTCTAATAAAGCATGCAGAACTGATAATATAAATTGAAATGTGATAAATTATATTTCAAAAGTCTTCCTTATCCATTACACAATTTAGTTTCCTGCCCTGGCTAGATTTTCTGTTGTCCTCTACGCAAGGGAGAAGAAAAAGGTTGTTCCTGCACCCATAAGATTGGGCGGGGCCGCGGGGGAATTTTCTTTACATCGCGCAAAGAGAAGCGCTAAAAAACTCTCTGGGCTTACCGTATTTGCTCTAATATAAGACAAGTTTTTTTCAGAGCAAATGCTCTGAAAAATACCCCTCGTCTTATATTCAGTCGTCATATATGACTATAAGACTGGGATCAGGGTCCCCCACAGAGCTGCAATACATGCAGACATCCTCCGCTGTTGACCGGCAGGTCTGTGACCTTCTGGCTTCGTCATAGAAGTCCCGGGCGGAAGTGCTGGGCAGCAGCAGAGGATGTCTGCGCGTATCGTGCTGACATCCTCCAGCTGCCCCACTACCCACCAGGGAGATCTGGGTAGCTGGTGGATGTCTGCACATATGTGCAGACATCCTCCCCAGCTACCCGGCTCTTCCGTCTATTATGATTATCATAATAGACAGAAGTGTCGGGCAGCATGGACGATGTCTGCACGTATCATGCAGACAACCATCAGCTGCCCCCACTAGCCACCAGGGAGAGAGGCAACGTTGGGGGGAGGCGGGAGAGAGAGGAAGCAATGTTGAGGGGAGAGAGAGGCAACGTTAGGGGGAGGGGGGAGAGGCAACGTTAGGGGGAGGGGGGAGAGAGACAGGCAACGTTGGGGGGAGAGAGAGGCAACGGGGGGAGGGAAGGGGTACAGAGCCAGCATTGGGCAAGTCTGGGGGGGGGGGGGAGGAGAGGGAGCATTGGGCAAGTCTGAGGGGTAATTTTTATTCAATATGAAAAAGCAATTTACATGTGAATATTTACAAGTTAAACTTTTTCCTATAGGGTAGTCTTATATTTAGGCTTCTAGTTTTTTTGGGGAGGTCGTCTTATAATCAGGGTCGTCTTATGTTCGAGTAAATATGGTATTTCAAGGGTAGATGCTCACTGCATGTTAACGGACAACTTTTGTTTTGTTTAAATATTTCATCATGGACAGCCTGTCGCTGCCTTCTCTTGGATTGGCCAGCAGCCCTAGACATGGAAAAGCCAAGTGACTCCCGCTAAATACAATTATGTCTTAGATTCCATTTGGTGGGCAACAGCGGAGCAATTGCTTATGCATTTTTTAATTGAACAGCCACTTATAGAAGCACAAGCAGTGCTGTATTGGCAAATTGGCTGTGGCTCATTAATGGGCAAAATAATACTGGCATATTATTGGGCAAATTGGATGTGGTTTATAAATGGCAAAATAATACTGGCATGTTATTAAACAAATTGACTGTGGCTTATTAATGGGCAAAATAATACTGGCATATTATTGAACAAATTGACTGTGGCTTATTAATGGGCAAACTAATACTGGCATATTATTGAACAAATTGACTGTGGCTTATTAATGGGCAAAATAATACTGGCATACCAATGGGCAAATTGGCTGTAGCTTATTAATGGCAAAATAATACTGGCATATTAATGGGGCAAAATAATACTGGCATATTAATGGCAAAATGGCTGTGGCATATTAATGAACAAATTGGCTGTGGCATATTAATGGGCAAATTGGCTGTGGCTTATTAATGGCAAAATAATACTGGCATACCAATGGGAAAATTGGCTGTGGCTTATTAATGGGCAAAATAATACTGGCATATTATTGGGCAAATTGGCTGTGGCATATTAATGGACAAAATAATGCTGGCATATTATAAGCCAATGGCTGTGGCTTATTAATGGAAAAATAATACTGGCATACTATTGGGCAAATTGCCTGTGGCTTATTAATGGCGAAATAATACTGGCATATTAATGGGAAAGCTGTGGCACATTTAATGGACAAGCAGTGGAAAATTTTAATAGGCAAACTGGCTGTTGCATATAATAATGACAAAGTGACTGTGGCAGGTTAATTGGTACCTGAGAGTGGCTTATTTTCCTTGCAAAGTGATGCTGTGGCATGTTCTGTGGGGCAAAATAACATGTACTATGGGGGAAAGTGACACTGTGGCTTGTTCTACAGGGGCAATTCTGTGGGACAAAATTACACTATGGTATGTTCTGTAGGGCAAATTTACACTGTGGCATGCCAAATTGTGTGGGTGCTATACAAGTGCAGCCCTTTAAGAAAAGAAAAAAAAAGTTTGCTGGCAGAGGTGCTGAATAGGGAGGTCAAAAGATCTCCCCTTACCAGCCCTATCCACGGCTTGCAGGCAGCATGGTGTCTGTGCGCTGCCCAGGCACCCAGACATCCTCCCTGTCTGCTTCTCACGCTACCCACGCAGTGTTCTGAGGTCAGAGATTCGGGTGGGGGGGGGGGGTTAGTCACCTGACCTGCCTGAGCTCAGACTTCAGACAACACATGGTACGCGAGAGGCAGCATGGCAGGATGTGTGTATGCCTGGGCAGCACACAGATACCATGCTTCCTGACACTAGACACCATGGACCTGTTGGTCACCCCTATTGCAGACAAGTCCTGTGTCTGCAATATAGGTGATGGATCATATCCTGGGTGCTGGGGTAAGCCATGGGTGTGCAATGAGGATAATGGGACTGTGACGGACCGTCTACCGGATGTAGTAGACCCTCTGTCCGTTATGTGAAATCACTTCCTTAGCCCACGATTAAAGCTCAGCATTCACCCAGCAAGTCTTTCCTAGACCTTTGCTCTTTGTACCCAAATAGCAGACAGGAGACTACTAGCAGTTTGGTACAGCAAGAATGAACAACTACTTTATTTGTGTAACAACACAGACTTATAAAAAGACATAAACATGATATCACAGACATTAGTATACAATGGGGGGATGGAACTAAACATAGTTCTCCAACTAACAGGGGCTAGGAATACATTAGACTTTCAGACTGCAAACCAAATAGTAATTACCATACAGTGAGTAGACACATAGTAAGACACATAATGTACACAATATAATCAGTTTACCAGTTAATCCAGTTAATACAGAACAATGGATGTTGGAGTAAATTATCAATTCTAGTAACTGACACATTATAACCCTTCAGAGTGGTCTACTCACAGAATTAAACATTACACATAAACCAATATACTAACAGAAAATAAGATTTGACTTATCCACTTCTCTGTCTCCCCAACATTACGGTGCCCACTCACCACTGCATCAGTCTCCTCTCTGCCCCACAGGCGCAGCATCACAGACCCCTCTTCCCAGCATCACAGTACCCTGTGACCTATGCCATCTTCATAAGATCAGGTCGGATACCTCCTTTCTACAGGAGCCATCCATGCCCTTGACATGCAATCTATCAGTTGGGCCCATGTTAACGCAAGCCCTTGTGTACGCTTATTGCTGTATAACATCATCCCACCCTCATCAAGGGGTAAAGGTTTCAGGTTTTAGCAGAGGAGCTGTGCTTGGACCCAGCTGCCAGCTTGCAGGTGGACAATGTGGATAGTTGGGTAGTAGAACTGTGAGCTCCTGACTAATTCCTTTGCCATAAGGTTACTACTGTTAAACACTTCTGAACATCAGCCCCACAGGTCACCCAAGTGTTACAATTTTCAGGATATGATTATTTTTGAACAAAGGTTGTTGAAATAATAGTTTGTAAAATTAAATGGTTTACATGCACCCCAATTCATTTTACTTGTACAGTAATGCACAATGTGCCTTAATCACATTGTCATACCAAAGACTGCCATCTACTGGTTATTTAGTGAATGAAATGTGTGCACAAAACATTTATCTTCAGAGCAAAGTGCACATAACTGCAAATGTCCGGATCATACAATATAAGCTGGTTAGCAAAATAAAAAAGGATTATACTGAAAAAGGCATTATCTAAAATAGAAGATAAATGTAATGTTTGTAAGTTGAGTCAAAAGGAAGTAAATGATCATTTAAAAGGACTGTATCACTTTAATATTGTTTTTCCTGTTAATGTTGAGAATTAAAAAATATTAAAAATGATCTATGCATTGTATTAGCAAAATTGCAAGTAAATGCCTAAATTAGGAGAAAAATGTGTTTTAAATGTGTCTGTAGATTTTCCTGCTTATGACATCACCTGTGGCTTAATATAGAAACATAGAATGTGTCGGCAGATTAGAACCATTCGGCCCATCTAGTCTGCCCAATGTTCTAAATACTTTTATTAGTCCCCCGTTCCCGGTCTTATATCTAGGATAGCCTTGTGTCTATCCCACACATGCTTAAACTCCTTCACTGTATTCACCACTACCATGTCTGCTGGAAAACAGTTCATTTGCATATCAAGCCACAGGTGATGTCATAAGCAGGAGACTCTACAGACATATTTAAAACACATTTTTCTCCTAATTTTGGCATTTACTTGTAATTTTACTAACACAATCCATAGATTAATTTCAATCAGTTTTTTCCGCTACGTTCACAGTTAAATCCATTTTTAGGTGATACAAGAGAAAAATGTGTCCGCTGATAAAAAATATAATTTGCATATTATTCTGATGCCATAAACAGACACACGAAAGACCCATTTAAACACATTTTATCGTATTTTTTTTTTCTCCGCATACACAATCTATAGATATTTTTTTTTTCTCCGCATACACAATTTATACAATGGTCAGGTGATGGACCATTGTTATTATAATTATTTGGGCTTGTGCTCTCGCTGCACAACATACTATAAAAACCAAGTGGATTTGTGGTTCGTCCTAAATGCCACCTCTTATCTGTTGGGTCTGGCCTTCTTTAAAGATGCTCATTTATATGGGCACTCTGTGTGTACCAGGAAAATAAGTCATTCTCAATAAAAAAAAAAAAAAAAGCCCAGTGCCATTTTAATACGCTCCACATGAATGTGTCAAAATATCACGCGGCATTTAAATGCCAAACATCATGTGTATTTTTTTGGCACTCGTTGTTTGTACTGTGAATGCAGCTTTTGTTGAAAAAATTGCTTGGCTTCCAATAAAATAACATACATACACTGATGTACAGAAATGATTGGATTAGAATGTCACAGCTTTCAACTAGTATAAAAAAACATACAGCTTCCTAGGGTTTTTTTTTTTGGATAAGGGATTTGAGGAGAATAAGTATTACCATATTTTTCGCTCCATAAGACGCACCTGACCATAAGACGCACCTAGTTTTTAGAGGAGGAAAACAAGAAAACCACTCAATATGCCAGGATTTTGCCCCTCAATATTCCAAGATTTTGCCCCTCAATATGCCAGGATTATTCCCTTCAATATGCCAGGATTATTCCCCTAAATATGACAGATTTCCCCCCTCCATATGCCAGGATTTCCCCCCTCAATATGCCAGGATTTTGCCCCTCAATATGCCAGGATTTTGCCCCTCAATATGCCAGGACTTATCCACTCAATATGCCAGGATTTTGCCCCTCAATATACCAGAATTTAGCCACTCAATATGCCAGGAATTTGCTCCCCTCCTCCCCCCTTCCCTAGTACTTACCTCCTTGTTGCTGTATGTCCGGTCGCTTCCTCCGTGCAGTCTAACCTCCTGCACAGAGGAAGGAAACTCCGGTCGCTTTTTTTTTTTCAATTTATTGAAGGCGCGCAACGAAACAAAAAAAAAAAAAGCAACCACAGTTTCCTTCCTCCGTGCAGGAGGTTAGACTGCACAGAGGAAGCGACCGGAGATACAGCAACAAGGAGGTAAGTACTACATTCGCTCCATAAGACGCACAGACATTGTACGGTATGTTAAATAATATCTTAATCTCTTAATATAATTACTGTAAAACAAAAACTGCATGACATTTTTCTAAATCAATAAATTATGTATAATATATGAATTATTATAATTGGCTTTATTTTTGTTTTCTTGTGTCCGCTTTTCCCATTACAATGAAATTTTATTGTTTAGGGTGCTAGGGGGCTATTCACTAAAAAAAGTGAAGTGATGGGAATTTAAAACTTTAGGTTAAAGTAGCCAATTTAGAAAAATTCTCCAATGCAGCTGAGTAGGATAATTTTTCCAACTCCGTTACTTTGGCCTTAAAGGTACAGTCTAGTCCCTAAACTTATTTTGGTGCAAGATGAAGATTACTGCTTGTATAGTGCACAGGCTTTTTTCCAGTGTGATGTGATGCAGGCATTTTGCATACATCACATTTTTAATATTTGACTCAAGCCCTCCCCCAATGATTACTCTGCATATTTACTCAGGTGCCACAGCACTGATTATATAGACACTGAGCATATAAAGTTTTGTTTGATTTAGTCACTTCCTGTACTGCTGGAATAGCAAACATTGTGTGGACTGTAATATACTTCCTCTTGGACACAGTAGGATCTTTTAACAGTGCAACACATTGTCTGATGACATTACTAGATAAACAGGATATTTTTATTTAATTCATTTGAATAGCATTATTCTAATTAGTTCCTGCAGCAAAAATTAAATAAATTGACCTTTTCTCTGCTAGTGTGGGCAGTCCTGGTTTCTTGCAAACTGCTGTCATTTTCATATATTTAGTATTTTATATTTTAAGCATCGAAACATACATTTTAAAGTACTTTGAAAGGACATTAATATGCATTACCATTTGGAAGCTGCAGTTTGGGCACCAGACAGTCCATTTAAGATTGAAATTCCTGTCTAAATTTCCTGAAATTCAACTCAGTTCTCTCGTTATTGAGTAGACCCTTCATTTGCAGGTAAGTTGAGATGAGCTGAATATTTCATCTTGCCCACTCAACTGTTGTGCAGGGCCTAACTTGATTAGCTTCATCTGCGAGAATAGGCTGGTGGGCTATTGATGAGCAAATTATCAGTGGGCTATTTATGACTAAACTATCCAGGGGGTGCAGAATTTTTTCAAGTAAGGGGTCCTGAAATTTCTGATTGTGGCCCTGGTTGCACCCAGTAGTGGACTAGGGGGGGGGGGGGGGGGCGATCCACCACGGGTGCCACTTATTAGAGAGGTGCCACTGACTGGGGTGCAAATGGTCTAAAACAGTTTATTCCAATGGCACACCTCTAATACCGCACCCCCCCACAACTAACAGCTTCGGGAAACTAAGTTTCCCCGATGCTGCATAATTCCTCCCTCCTCGACCCTGCGAGTGTGACATCATGTGCTAGGGTCAGAGGGCGGGAAGACAGGACAACAGAACAGCATGAAGAATTGACCCATTTAAAGCCTGCAGACTGTAAAAATTATTTAATTTTTTTCCCTTGTGTAAGTGTCTGTGTGTGTCTCTATGTGTTTGTGTAAATGTGAGTGTGTGTGTCTGTGTAAGTGTCTGTGTGCAAGTGTGAGTGTGTGTAAGTGTGACTGTGTGTGACTGAGCGTGAGTGTGACTGTGTGTAAGTGGGAGTCTGTGTGTGTGTGTAAGTGTGACTGCGTGTAAGTGTGAGCCTGTGTGTTTATAAGTGGGAGTCTCTCTCTCTGTGTAGCATGCTACTCTCCAATATGGCACCTGTGTTTTGCTCCCTGTAGCAATCACAGGTGCCCTGAGCTCAGATTTTTGATGTTGCCTAATGCCTCGACTTTGATCACGTACAGCACTCATTCCACCGTAGGATGGACTAGGTCCATCCTATGTTGGCAATGGAATGCCAGCCAAGATGGACACAGTCCATCCTATGTCGTGAAGGAGTTAATGTTGAAATGTCCCTGAGCTTTAGCTCCATGACAATGCAGCCTGGAAGTCTTACTGAGGCTTCCACATAAATCTGATCACAGCACTAATACAAGAGAATCACTTAAATAATTTACCTTAACCAACTGTCCACCGAAGTTGAGCCCAAGTTAAGTATAGCCAAGGACTTGGATGATTAATAGAAGTACAGAGACCAAAGGTAAGGCTAGCAAGGATGAAGAGGGCCAAGCTGGAGAGTGGATAATCAGACAAGCCGGGTCAATAACAGAGGAGAATAACAGACATATATACTGCTGTGTCAAATCTGTGCCACGCCAGGTAGATGCAAGGTACTAATACGTTTAGTGCTGTCATCCCCTTTGGCCCCGTGTTATCCAGTGGGCATGTATTTTGGGGTACGGGCATCATTAAAGGCTGAAGATCTCATTCACAAGAAATCTCTGAGAGTTCCTATCAAAATCTGTGTAAATCAGGACGTGTCTGTTTAGTCCGTTATATTTAGTCCTAATGCAGAAAGTCCAACAACACTGAACTGTAAAACATGTGGTGGAAGTGTTAATTCTCTTTCTGTTTGCTTCTAAATCGTCCATTTAACTTCAGACACAAAGCTAGAAAGGGCCTACGTCCCTATGGGGTTGAACAATGATACTTATAAAGCTCAGAATTCCTGCAAGCTTTCCGAATGACCTACAGCAGATGCATATAAGTGAAAAACAAGATCTAAGGCACAGACTACTGAGCAATGCCAAATAAACACTGCAACAGCAAAGTCATCAGGAGTGCAAATCCTATACATATAGCTTCTGTATGTTTGAATCAATAACATTTTCCATTTCCAAAGGTATCCCCACAGATTAGAATATATTATATGGTTTTTCAAACTGGCAAAAATTATATATAATTTGCTATAAATGGCCCTGTGGTGTATATATACATTTAGTAAATAAAATATAGAACATTCTAGACTTAAAATACTACACACACGAATTGTGTTTTGTATAGATGGAACAGTGTGTTTTTTGGGGGGCCTGTCCCATAATATTTGGGGAAGTCCTGGCAGGACTGTACTGTGTGGTATTGAACTATGTTTGAATGGAAGGCATACACAAAGGTTTGGTATCATTTAATATGACATTGGTGATCCGAAAAAGCCCTTTAGTTACTCAGAGAGGCAACTCAGAGAGCACAGTCCTAAATCTGCATGAAAATCGGCCTTTGTACACAATTTTTGTGCCAGAATTTCAGACATGCTGTGGCCCCCCTATGATAAATGGGGCTGAACGCTGAGCAAATGTTTCCCAGCCCCCTGTCATATACATATTTGTGGTTCAATTTCATGAGATTTCAACCCTTTCTGGATTCCCCAGGCCGATTTCCCCAAATCAAATAAAGGCAAAAATCTTCTGAAATCGTCAGAAATTGCCGATTTCGGAAAATTCCTAAATTTTGGATACAAACACCAGTCTGACCCCATTTCAGGTTAAAAGGGTCTACAATGAGTGGAACCTTTAATCTAAATGCAAAGAGGTTTGTACTGGGGAGGCAGGAGATCAATTTCGCAGGGTCAGTCAATGTGATCTGACGCCAGGCGATGTCACATGACCCTGGCTCAGCCCCCGTCCTGGAATGTAGAAAATGGAAGCTTTGTTGAGAGTACACAGAACACTAGAAAACAAGTAAACATATATAAGACAAAAACACATTGAGTTATTCTAAATTGAGGTATACAAGCTGCTATATTTTTAACCCATGGTAAAATCACTTAAATAAACGCACATACACCAATGTCAATGGCTAAACTCTTTCTGTGCTCCATCTATGATCTTCAAATACTGGCCAGTGAATATATTGAAGCATTCTATGTGTGAAAACGGCCATATTCCCATGATATTGTGTGTTAAATTGTCTTAGGCAGGTTTGGGTTGTAATAAACTGCAGAGATGAGGACAGATATAAATTCCACACAGCATAAAAACATATGAAGAACTGACACTCAGGGAGATATCCATTAAAACTGGGCTGACAAGTAAACTTTGAGGGAACTGCAAAATCAAGAATTAATAGCGGAGTTGGAAACGTTCTCCAACTTGCCACTCTTACCCCATCATATATCAATGCCTGATTTGGTTAGATTTGGCTTCTGACATGTCCATCCAGCATGTGAATGGATCTCTATCACCTGAATTTTTCAGATTAAAACAACATTCCCAACAGATTAATTACTAGGTAAATGTACGTGCCAATTAAAGATAGGGCATTTTTTTTTAGAATGTGATTCTTACAGCTTGCCTCAGAAATAGTTACAGATAAAAACAAATCAAAAAACAACAACCAGACAATATGAAGCTGGAAATGTTTAACTGAACTGGTTAGTTCCCAGAATTCCACTCTGCAGGAGAGAGGTAAGGAGCTGTTAGAACTGTTCAGTGATGCAACATGCCCAATAAACACAGGGTACACAGGTAGTCTTTTTCAAAAATATACTTTTTTGTTCAGTGCAACATGCTTACAAAAAGCTGTAGTGTAATACGTTAATTAAATACATAAATATAACTAAAATGAACATATGTGTTAACATGTCAAGTTTTTATACAAAATTTACATTTCTTATATCTGTAAATATTTAATTATTATATTCAACATTAATATAACTGTATATAAAAAAAAATAGTTTAAAATATGTATAATATAATTCTTCTAGGCAATTCTACAGTAAATATCTGGAGAATTGAAATCAAACAATTTCCAAAATTTGACTTCATGCACCAGTCAGGCCCCATTACAGGCAAGGTCGATATATAGTGGGTAGATCCTTAAAGGAATTCCTTTTTTTTTGTGTAATAGGGGTTTCGGGGTGGTCAGAAAGTGATCCTATATTTAAGTGGTCTATCCCTCAGTGATTAACCCCCCCCAAAAAAAACACATTTGATATAAAGTTATGACTTAAAGTTATGCCATATAATTAGTTGACTGTATAATGAAAAACATATACATACCGTAATAAGTCACATGTCATAGTGTATGTTTATACTATCTCAACACTAACTTATGTTATGCAGAGGTGTACACATATTGCAAATGATCTTAACTAAAAATATACATTTTTCATTAAAAGGGGATGGTCTTAACTCTCCGTAATGTACATAGATGACTTGACTCCTTACCAGGAGTAACAAAATACAGTTATACACGAGCTCCAAAATCCGAAAATACAAACTTGACATGCCTAGCATAAGAACATATTTAGGAGTGAATCAAACATGTTATTATATTATTAGATGGCCGTGTAACATGTGATGATATTTATAACATAACATAATACCATTTTATTTCATTACTAGAAATCTAAATATACAGAATAAGTTAATGAAATATTCCCAATATATGTTATTAAAATGATGCATATATATATATGATAAAATAAACATGTTACTCAACTGTTTTATCCTATATGGGCATGTTGTCCTTACATGACAATTTCAATAGACAACAACATACTGAATAGTAACAAATACAGTAAATATATCATAGGATTGAAGAATGTTTTTTTTTTTTTACTGTACAGGTAACTAGGAAAATGTGTTATGCTTGCATTTCACCACTAGATGCCACTATGGGCTTTTTCAAAATTTGGAGCAGGATAGCCTCTAACTTTGTTTCAATAATCGTTGAACTAATCCAATTAGTAATTGAACTAGGGAAATAAGAGAAACTTGAGTTGCGCTGGCAGACAGTACTTACGAGCTCTCTCCACTAATGTTACATAAATAAAATATTGGAATTTTGTAAACATCACCCAACATGTTAGATACTACTGTTAACTGGATGTGCCCCTGCTCATGTTCTATGAGGATTATATCAGATATAAGTAATGGGGAAGGCATCTGCCTATTTTCATTTGTGCCCCTGATATTAGTTAATAGTTGCCAATTACCAATTGCAGGTGAGCATTTCACAAGTGGCATATCTAGAGCAAGAAAGAGAGCAGAAGTGAACTCACTTGAAAAAAAAAGATCTAAACCATGATAGTAGCTTCTGTCCTGGAAGGTGTCAACTAGATCCTCCATGAAATGGTGCAGCAATAGAAGGTACAAAGAGTGGCAATGGACCCAAAAAAGACATGTCCCAGGCAAGTGAGTTCCATCATGTTTATTTCATCTTCCTCATCTGCCAGTTACTTTGTAGGTGTTTGAAACCTGTGGAGTTTTTAACCATTTCCATGATAATTTTGCAAGGAGTATTTAAAAAAAAAAACTTGACAAAAGGTCATATTAACATGGAGACAGTTGGGCGCAATTCAAGTGCAATCATCTCATACTTGGGTGACAGGCCCCTCTGCACCTGTTAGGAAGGGGAACATGACTACTGGCCCATGCTAACCATGTAAGGTCCTAGTAACATATGTTCTGATTGGTTAGAATTTTGAAAATTGTTACTATGTTGTAGACTTACAAAGTCTGACTCCTCCTCCTCTTTAGCTCCCTCCCGCCCTGTTTTTCCCCCCTCTTTGTATATAGTTGTGTCATAGCGGTAATATACTTCCAGCGCTGGTTGGATGATCATTGAAGTCCTCCCAATTGGCCTTGTAGAGCCGTTTCCTACTGACGTTCGATGACTTCCACCAGGAGATCAGAGCTCTGGTAACACGTTGGGTCAATAAAAACAAAAAATAAAATAAATCTGTGGCCAAGTCCTTAGACACCTTCAAAGTTATCTGTGTTTACTTAATGGGGCTTGACTCCAGTTGGATTTTGCATGTAGGGGTATCAATCTAGCTACTTCATCGCTGTGCCATCTCTATTGTGTTCTATTAAAGTTACCACTTCAGTCACCTCTGTACAGTCAAAGAAATTAGAATCGGCAGCCGACTATGGTTAGCCAATTGGCCTTACCCAATTGGCCTTAGTAAAGACCAATTGGCTGAATGTAGTTTAGCTGAGTTCAAGTGGTCAATCTCACCCAAGTTCACCTGGACCAAGGCGTCCATTATTGAATAAATGTCTTGGGGGATTTGAACTAAAATGTGATAATTACCATTAATGTTTTTACCAAAGTTTTCTACCTCCTCATTAAATATTTCTGTATTTGGAACACTTTTAATAGGAGAAAAAAAATGTCTTTGTCCTGTGATATGTGTTATAGGTTAATGATTCTCTCCACAACTGGAAGTCTAATCAGTGCGATAGAAATTGCTTTTTAAATGTTGACTCTTTTTATCTAGATTTTATCTCCTCTTTAAGGGCAAATGATCACCGACAGCCTGAAGAAGTCACACGTGCAGTAAATATATCATTTATTTATTTAGGTTAGAATTTTAATGACTGGAAACTTTGATCATTTTCTGCTCGAATTCGGCCCTGTGCTGAAGACAAACACAATATAATCAAGTTGTTTGTTCCCAGGCGCCTTATAGATATTTAGTGGAGAAGCAATTAATGACTCCTTGCACTGGGTAAAAACATTTCCCTTACCAGAGGACTCACTGTGGCCACAGCATTCACAGCCCTATTATAACACAAATTAGCATACTGTAATTTTCCTTGGGTTCTAGATAGCTTCATTAATGAGATAATGAGTTCTGCTGGTCTCTGTGAAGTGGCATATTGCCTCATCGTGGCTCCAACAGGACGCAACATATAGAAAGCAACACAAGGTAAAGCAAATGATATAAAAATGTCTGCATTGCACCATGTGTGCATCATTAAGAGGCATGCTTTGAATTTTAAAGGGACTCCATTATTAAAGGTTAAAGGTACACATTATTACAACTGAAAGTTAATTTGCATTTTGGGCCAAAAGTTGACACCACAAATATATTATAAACACATTTTCTCTTCATGTAAATATTTATTTGCAATTCTGCTAACACATTGTATAAATCATTTTTGTATTCTCTACATTCACAGTACAAACAGGTGATTGAGTCCCTTTAATTACACATGTTATGTCACATGCACAGTCCTGGGAGCATGTTCTCAAGCTGAGAGGGGAAACTCCATTCTTGGAAAACTAAATATACCATCATCCTCAGTAAGCATATTCTACTCAATGTGCACCGATACATTCCAAGATAGACATATTACCCAAATAGTGGCTACTCAATATGGTGGCGTGTTTTGGATGGCCCCTTTCCCTGGGCTGCAGATGAGCATTGAGGTCTTCGCAGATCGTTACAGGAGCCTGCCAAGCCAGAAAAATAATTAGCCTCAGTGGGACCAGGCCAAATAGCCCCAGTTTTTTTCTTTTTTAATAGTAGCATTATTTAAACAAAAAACAATTAGAATAGGTCGATTAAGTTTTATATTTTTTGGTGGCTCTTTTCCCTGGGTTGAAGATGAGAATCGAGAGCATCGCAGTTTGCTGCTGAACTTCTGGAAAAGGTTATTATTTTATTTACAGGGCACCCTTTGGGTGCAAGGGGGGTGGGCAGTGATTTTCGCCTACTTCAAAACAATTGGGTGTAATTGATATATTTATCTCTGTTAGTTATAAGCATTAACCATTTGCAAGAATTTTTATAGAAGACATTTACCTACACTGCCCAGTGCTCTTCTTTTTCAGAGACTCCCTGGGGATAATAAATTGGTTATTTTCTCCAGGCACCACTTTCATTTAAAAAAAAAAAAACAAAGTTGCACAGCTATTTACAACAATGCAGAAATATCAAAATATAAATTTTAAGATGCTATGCCACTAAAGTGTCCTCCAGACACTGCAAAGTTCAAGTACAAAAATATATTGAGCATGCACACCAACAAAAAACAAATAGTGGTACATTTGCAAACAGTGATATTTATGTCATAAAAACACAAATACTTTTCCAAAGTGCAAAAAGATATACATGCCAAAATAGCAAAAAATAAAGAGATGCTGGTTAGCCTGTGAGCAGGGCCGACCTTAAGAGTTCAGGCTCCTCCCCCCCCCTTCTACCTCATGTCTGTCTCTCCCCTCTCCCTTCCCATGTCTGTATCTCTCCTCTCCCTTCCCATGTCTGCCTCTTTCCTCTGCCTTACCATGTATATCTCTTTCCTCTTTGTCTCTCCCTACCCCCCATATCTGTTATCTCTCCTCCTCCTCCCTCCATATCCGTTGCTAACTCTTTCCCTCTCCCCATATCTGTTCTCTATGTGTGTGTTTAACACACGGAGCTCATGCTGCACACTGCTTCTCAGGATGGGGCGGACATTCACCTCCCACCCGGTGAGGTTTACCCCCTCATCGGATACATCAGTACGGCCGTGTATAGGGCTGGTGAAGGGAGATCTTCCGATCTCCCCAGCCAATGCCTCTGCCAGCAATTTTTTTTTTTACGTGGCGTCGCCTGGGGTGTTGCAGTCGCACACCCCTAAGGCTGGCCCTGCCTGTGAGATACCCCAGTGTTTCAACATACCGTTGCCTTTGTCTGAATCTAATATCTTGTAAGGTTCTAAGGTAATTGTTGGTACCATCATGCAGCCAATAGGCGGCTGCCCTGAATTCTATGCTCATGTGCGCTCCTGATCGTTTTTATTTGCAACTTGGGTGGGCAACATTTTTTTCCAAGTTAACGTATCCCTGAAAATCTAGTTTTAAAAAAGAAGTTTTCATCGTATTTTTTTTTATTTTCCTTTAAGATGTGAATAGGACATTATTAAGTATTAGAAGGCACCACACGAAGTGTCTTCTTTTGCTTTTATTGGTGTCTTTCATACATTAGGAATGTGTGTGCTTTCACAAACCCTGGCAGTTACATCCAACCTAAAAGAAGATATTATGTGAATGGAAAAAAAAACTTATTTGGCAGCGTCTCCTGTGCAAATCTCTTCACTTCTGTGTTTGTCTGTAAACGCTGACTTACTAAAGTACAGGTATGCGCTTGTTTGAAAGAAGTGCTGATGCTGATTCCCTCGTTCGTCATTCCCGCATAGTGTCGTTTCAGAGACGGATGGGAAGTTATAAACAGGAAGGGCATTGCAAAGCACTTGGGTAACTAACATGAAGATATGGGAAACTGTAATACTTAGCTAGCCTCTGGCTCATAGTAAGTTCTCTGGAAATTATGGTATTATCCCAATTATAGGCTGCGCTTTTTTCCATCTGATTTAATTCTTTAAATTAGGGGTTTGGCCAGTGGTGGGATTCAGCCGGTTCGCACCGGTTCGTGCAAACCTGTTACAAAAATTCTAGTAACAACAAGTTTGCCGAACCGGCGCAAGCGGAGACAAGGGCCATGGAGATCAAAATTTATTTTAACATGTAGTGCTCAGGTGCGCTCGCAGGACTGTGCACAGACCTGCTTCTGCTCCTCCGCGCTGTTTCCTGTGCGAGTGGAGAGCGGGAATAATATCCACCTCCAGCTCTGCGTGTTAGTTGGTGAGTAGGGGCCGAAGCACGCCACCCCAGTAAGTCTGTTTTACTAATTTAGATCTGGGGTGGCGTTGATCTGCTGCTGTCTGTGGGGTCAGGTGTTGAAGGGGAGGGTGCCCTGGGACTTGAGGCTTGTTACTTATTTACAAAGACAGTTAGTCTTCCTGAGAGTTAGGACTCCAGAAATTTATAGGTATCACCCTGCTGCTGCCAATAGTGCCTGCCAGGAATATGTCTGCCATCAGACTGGCCACTCAGTGGCCATTGGCAATCCTAGTAGTTCTAACCAAAAAAAAGAACGAAAAAAAAAAAGAGAGAAAACTGTCACAAATTGGGAAACAGGGAGAGAGTGGACATGAAGGGACAGGAGGGAGGGAGAAGGAATAGATATAGAATGATTATGTGTTGGGACTGGCCATTTTTCATTTTTTTTTAAGAATAAAGAGGAGAGAAGGACATTGATTTATAGCCCACAGCATTCAATATGCATTCAGTGCGAATTGGCAGATGTTAATGTTAATTATATGAAATGGCACTATATAAAAAAATAATAATAATCATACTAACTCAGAGGCCTCTTCAAGTTTAGTGAAATGGAATTTGAAATTTAAGACCAGAGTATCCAACTGATACAGCTTGATTAGAGAATTCTTCCAGCTCGTCTACTTTGGTCTTAAATTTCAAATTCACTTTGAATTCACTTTAAATAACCCACATTATATAAATTGTAGAACATGTTTTGTTGTTTAGCAAAATTCAAGTAGTTTTTATTTTATTTTGTTTGGCAGTTTGGCTTTAGAGAAAAAAATATTACACCATGCTCGAAAGTTGGAATTGGTTACTAACATTTTTGAAACCCACCACTGGTTTCGGCATATAATTGGAGGTTACATTTTCAGGTAGGTTGAACCCGTGCAGCACATTTGTTTCTGGGGGACCATATTAGAAGACGGACTGCACTACCGCTGGAGCACCAAGTGCTCTGCTTTATCTGCTCAGTGTGTTCAAAGATTGGTATTGCGAACAGAATAGATCACTTGGCCATCCGGAATTGTCCAGATTACAGGCTGTACTTATAATCAAGATGATATATAGGGTTTGTAGTTGTAGTCAGTAATAGTAAGGTGCCACTGGTTGGATTTCCCCTGGAAGCAAGCTAGGGCAGTGGTTATGTGGGTACACGGCATCTAGACACCCTAATGTTAAAAAAGGTGCTTGAATAACTTTCTGGTGTCCTGTGGGAATTGTACTCCCACATATACTATGTGAAACAGTTCTTAAGGATCGATCACTACTTAATAGTGACGGTCCTGGTAACCAGGTAACCAGTCAGGATTGGCATATACTATTAGAAAGGAAGGACATTGGTAGATTCATCCAAAAGTAGCAAAAGAGCAGTATAAGAATAAATTTACACTTGTTTACACACTCCCAAATTCACAGAGAAAGAGCAAAAGATAGTTAGTAAAGCAAAAAGTTTGCAGAATAATGCACATAGTAAAAAATATAAAAAAAACTGCAAAGCAAGATGGCTTAAAAACTCTAAAGAACAATAGTGCTAGCCATACATGTATATTACTTGCTAAAGAGAAGACAGATAAACAAAAGGGTTAAATAAAAAGTAGTAAAGCAACATTTGCCAGAAAAACATTATAAAAAAAAAAAAGACTTCAAATACGTGTTCTGCAAATGAGAAATAAATATTTGAAGTCTTTTTAGTGGACTCTTTGTGTCCGTAGTATACATACACACATTTCCACTCGTGCCATTGGCGAGTGATGTCATTTTAATGGTAACTGGTTTGCGAGCCTCTGTAAGTAAATCCAGCGACAGAGGAATATATATGTGTCGCTTCAGCCCCAGAGTTCAATTTGAACCTTGAGCCACTATCACTGGCCAAATTCTGAGCTCCATCGTTCAGATACAACATGTTTATTTTCTGTCTGCTAAGAACACATATCTGGTTCAGTGGCCGAACAGTCGTTTTCTTATACGAGGTGCAAAATTCATAGGCGTCTCAGCTAGGAAGTCGCCTGGAGATCCTCAAACACATTTCTGGAAATCTTTTATAATATCTGTCTATTTAACTAGCTTGAATGAAAATGTAGAAAAATAACAAACTAAAATTCTCCTTTTTTTCCCCACTTCTTTTCTTCATTCAACTATGCTTGAGAATTTGCTTTCACCACTCTACAAATGCATCCTTACTTGCTCAACCTATGTAAATAGACATGTTCTTTAACCAAATAAATAGCCATAGGACACTATTCCATTTGTAGAATGTGAGCAACGTACCAGGCTTTCTCCATATGCCAGGGCTAGACTTTCCCCATAAACACAGAACTGCTCATTCTTGAACACAGCATGGGATTTAACCCTTTGAACGTTACTGGTGTGTGCAAAGTAAGCCTCTAAATCTGGGAACCAAAGTGCTGAAAAGCAGCAGAAAGGAATTTAGAGTCCAAACAGGCCATTTTTTTTAAACTTTATTTTTTTTTTCCGTTCTTTTCTTTCAGATGTAATTTACGTTTTCGAGCATATGATATACATGAAGGCCAGAGTTTTTTTTTTTACTGTCATTTGTGGCCACCATTTCTTCAAAAAGATCAGATTTGTCCAACATATGCTTAGAGTATAATTTAATAAATATATCTCTGATCTCATAATAACCTTGAGAAGAGGTGAGACGTAAATAAACTCAAAAGCAAAAAGCAGGGTGGAGAATCACTACAAACAATGTTCCAAACAGCGGAACAGGATCAAGTATGTGAACAATTTTATTCAAATAAAGATGGCACACGGCGGTAGTCATTAGCCAGACAATGTTTCATGGATTTCGCACACTTAATGCTTAGTCATAAGTGTGCAGAACATGTCAAACTTTGTAGTAGTGTTTCTAGAGTATGGTTGGAGTGATCGCTTTGGAATTGGTCTCATTGTGGGAAGTGTGGACACTTTGACAATTTCGTTTCTCCTTACCCTACAGCTATCGTGGAGAAAGGAGAGACCATTTACTCAATCGGTAGCCTGCCCCAGTCCCCCAAGCACCACACTCAGAAATATTTGAATTAAAAAAAAATACTTTTTTTTATTGGTTAAGGCTAGGGTTAAAATTGAAGAGGTAGGATTAAGGTTAGATTAAAATGTAAAGAACAAAAAGTCAAATAAATATATAAAAATAAACGGTTATCTCATAGGGGACCAATGACATGTTAGAACATATTTTAAGGAGGACTTCCCAGTGGACAGGGTCCCGGTCAAACCAATTTTGGAGACTCTGCTGGTTTCAAGGACAGTGAGAACCCTGCACAGGGGCTATTTTGTTACGAAGTTGGTATGCTCTGTAAGGGCGTATCGTGCATAGAGCATCCGCCACAGGCTGCCCATAACTCCCTGGTGGCTAGTGGGGGCAGCCGGGCGATGTCTGCACGATACGTGCAGACATCCTCCATGCTGCCCGACACTTCCGTCCATTATGACGGACAGCCGATCCGTCATAATAGACGGAAGTGTCGGGCATCATGGAGGATGTCTGCACTATCGTGCAGACATCCCCTGGCTGCCCAAATCTCCTGGTAGCTAGTGGAGGCAGCCAGAGGATGTCTGCACGATACGCGCAGACATCCTCCACTGCTGCCCGGCACTTCAGCCGGGACTTTTATGATGAAGCTGGTCCCGGCTTCATCATAGAAGTCCCGACTAACGATTTGAGGTCAGATTATAAGACGACCTCGAATATAAGACGAGGGGTCTTTTTCAGAGCATTTGCTACAGTATATACAGCAGATAATAGTTTCCCGTTCCGTTATTAGCTAGATTGGGAATGTTGGATTTTAGAAAGCGAACCACTGACCAATCAATAATCAGCAGTATACATCTTGGTTTCTTTAGATGCATGAGTGACAAATTATCGCAAAGTTTAAATAACAAAGAGCAGCCTGTAGCTGTATTTGGCTAAAGGGAGTATGTAAATTCCCTAAATCCCTGGACTCAGTGATATTAACATGGATGAAAGTACACCAAATGTTCTTATTTTGGTAGATTAGCAATTACAGCTCTTATGTGAGCAGGAAATCTGTTTCTGAATTCATTAATTAGTTATTAAGAAATCAAAGATGTATTAAGATGGATATTCAGTAAATGGAACATTTATACAAAACTGGAAGGATCCATTGTTATGGGACTAAGGACCAGACTGCATTTAAGCATTTATTTTACCTGGTATTTTGGGAATAACCATTTATTAACATTTCTGTATGGATGAATTCTGTTTTAGGACTTAAAGAGCCACTGAACTCATGGCTCATGTGCGGTAACACTGTCACCCATTTTTGATCCTGGCTTCTGAAGGATCGCTACTGCGCATGTGCACAATGTTGTGCATGCCCAGTAAGCATTCTCTGGTGTCTGGGACACCGGAGAATGTAATTAGGACCGTGGGATTGTGGTCCAGAGTCACGCTGTTCCACTGAGCTCTACCACTGTCCCAAAACCAATGTTTCCATTATTGTAATGTCAGGTATATGGAGGCAATAGCTTGGTAGTTATTTTTGAAGAAAATGTGGAAGCACTAGTGCATTTACAATAGTGGGGTCGGCCAGAAGATGTCTGTGCGCTACTCAAAGCTTTTTATGTTTAAAATAGGTTTACTTTAATTCTTCGTCACTTTTTGGTTCAGTTCTCCAGCTAAGGTCTGGAGAATTGACCTGCCCAAAATTAAGCAATTTCCGCCAATTTCGGGCAAGCTAAAGCATCATAGGGTCTACGCAATATCCCCTGATCTGGTGCGGACTCGTGTCGGATCAGGGCATTAAGCCGAACTGCGGTGAAATCTGCAGTTTGGCTACCCAATATGGCCGATTTTCAGCCACATTAGGTTTGGGGATCAAACAGCGAAATTCTATGGATTTCTCCTAAAGGACTGGACCCCCCAAACCGAAATCAACAGAAATCAACAGAGATTAATCATTCATACCGGAGCTATATGCTCTGAATAGTTTGGGACATATTTTGTATACCCTTTAATGTTTTAGCTTGTAGGGTTAAATTTGCAATAACTGATTATTGGGATTACTTTTAAGCCTTTCTGTGTAATTTTGAATATCTACATCTTATCAAGGGTTATTAATCACACCTCATCAATCTCCTAAAGGTCCTACCTCGATGCAGGGCTGTATTTACCGCGGATGCCTAGGGCGGCAAATTTTGGGGGGCGGCAGCGCCCCCCAGCACTGAAAAACACAAACCAAAAAAAACAGCTGCCCTTTAAAAAAAAAAAAAGACCGCGCTTGCAAGCAGAGACGGAGGTGACAGGGGATCGGAAGATCCCCCCTCACCAACGCTCTGCCTGCCAGGCTGCACGGGGAGCCGAACAGGCAGCACAGAGAAACCTCCGTGCTGCCTGTTCGGCTCCCCGTGCAGTTTGCCGACACGGAAGTGCCGACAGTCACGTGACGGGCGCGCTGACGTCAAAAGCGCGCCCGGTCACGTGACCTGTCGGCACAATCGCCGGGAAGCCGAACAGGCAGCATGGAGGGACCATGCTGCCTGCCTGCCAGGGAAAGGTAAGTGCTGATGGGAGACTGTGTGTGTGTGTGTGTGTGACTGAGTGTGATGGGAGTCAGAGTGTGTGTGATGGGAGACAGTGTGTGTGACTGAGTGTGATGGGAGTCAGAGTGTGTGTGATGGGAGACAGTGTGTGTGACTGAGTGTGATGGGAGTCAGAGTGTGTGTCATGGGAGTAGGAGTGTGTGACTGAGTGTGATGGGAGTGTGAGCTTGATGTGAGTCTGAATGATGGGGCATGTCTTAGGTGTGTAACGTGGGTGTGCAGCTTGGGTAGGGGGGTGCCCAGATTTTGTCTGCCTAGGGCAGCACAAAATCAAGATACACCACTGCCTCGATTGGTATTGTGTCTTAAATTTAGAAAAAAGCCAGGACAATTTCTTACCCTGGGGCAGTCTTCTTAGCAGCATGCATTCTCACAGCAAGTCTTGTATTACTCCCAGTCATCATCACTGTGCATGATGAAGGATCCAGAATACCACAATCTCCACATTCTTCTGGACTGTGGCTATGTCCTCAATGGGATTTACTGTCCTCGATGTTCCTAGTGGTTTCACACTTCGGTTTCCATTACCACTAGTTTAATAGTATGCTTATTCCATTTTTCAAGTAAATAAGTCTTGAGGAAATGTTATGATTTTTGAATGCCTTTCAAACCTGAAAAAACATATACACATTCACTATATCACACAAACAATACAATTCCATGAATGTTTTATATATATATATGTATATATATATATATATATATTAATCTAGTTGAAAAATTCCCTCAGTTTATGTATCAAGTATCCTCTGCACATGTGCAGTAATCATTCTCTGGTGTATTGAATCAGAAATCTCCAGCTTTATGCGGGGGTAGTTGGGGCTTTGTATTTCTCTGTAAAATACCACATTTTCAGGTAGAAAGGACAACAATTTTTAAAAAAAGGACTGAAACCTAACATTTCATGGTGACTGATTGATGGAGTTGTGGTTCGTGGCAGCAGACAGAGAAGGTCGCTCATTCTCAGTCATACCACACATAGTCAAACTGGGGAATCATCTCCAACGCTAGCTGTATGTTAGGTGTCTCCAATGCTACACACCAAACATCACCCATTGGTAAGGAAATAAAACTCTGTGCCATGCAGACTTCAAGTCTCACTGAAACTTCCAGTGTAAGATACTCACTGAAACTTCCAGTGTAAGACACTCACTGAGAGTTCCAGTGTAAGACACTCACCGAGAGTTCCAGTGTAAGACACTCACTGAGAGTTCCAGTGTAAGACACTCACCGAGAGTTCCAGTGTAAGATAATCACAGAGACTTCCAGTGTAAGATACTCACTGAAACTTCCAGTGTAAGATACTCACTGAGACTTCCAGTGTAAGATACTCACTGAAACTTCCAGTGTAAGACACTCACTGAGACTTCCAGTGTAAGACACTCACTGAGACTTCCAGTGTGAGACACTCACTGAAACTTCCAGTGTAAGATACTCACTGAGACTTCCAGTGTAAGATACTCACTGAAACTTCCAGTGTAAGACACTCACTGAGAGTTCCAGTGTAAGACACTCACTGAGACTTCCAGTGTGAGACACTCACTGAGACTTCCAGTGTAAGATACTCACTGAGACTTCCAGAGTAAGACACTCACTGAGACTTCCAGAGTAAGATACTCACTGAGACTTCCAGTGTAAGAGACTTCCAGAGTAAGATACTCACTGAGACTTCCAGAGTAAGACACTCACTGAGACTTCCAGAGTAAGATACTCACTGAGACTTCCAGAGTAAGAGACTTCCAGAGTAAGACACTCACTGAGACTTCCAGAGTAAGACACTCACTGAGAGTTCCAGTGTAAGACACTCACTGAGACTTCCAGAGTAAGACACTCACTGAGACTTCCAGTGTAAGACACTCACTGAGACTTCCAGTGTAAGACACTCGCTGAGACCTCCAGTGTAAGATACTCACTGAGACTTCCAGTGTAAGACACTCACTGAGACTTCCAGTGTAAGACACTCACTGAGACTTCCAGTGTGAGACACTCACTGAGACTTCCAGAGTAAGATAATCACAGAGACTTCCAGTGTAAGACACTCACTGAGACTTCCAGAGTAAGATACTCACTGGGACTTCCAGAGTAAGAGACTCACTGAGACTTCCAGTGTGAGACACTCACTGAGACTTCCAGTGTAAGACACTCACTGAGACTTCCAGTGTAAGATACTCACTGAGACTTCCAGTGTGAGACACTCACTGAGACTTCCAGTGTGAGACACTCACTGAGACTTCCAGTGTAAGACACTCACTGAGACTCCCAGTGTAAGATACTCACTGAGACTTCCAGTGTGAGACACTCACTGAGACTTCCAGTGTGAGACACTCACTGAGACTTCCAGTGTAAGACACTCACTGAGACTTCCAGAGTAAGACACTCACTGAGACTTCCAGAGTAAGATACTCACTGAGACTTCCAGTGTGAGACACTCACTGAGACTTCCAGTGTAAGACATCACTGAGACTTCCAGAGTAAGAGACTTCCAGTGTAAGACACTCACTGAGACTTCCAGAGTAAGATACTCACTGAGACTTCCAGAGTAAGATACTCACTGAGACTTCCAGAGTAAGATACTCACTGAGACTTCCAGAGTAAGACACTCACTGAGACTTCCAGAGTAAGATACTCACTGAGACTTCCAGAGTAAGACACTCACTGAGACTTCCAGTGTAAGACACTCACTGAGACTTCCAGAGTAAGATACTCACTGAGACTTCCAGTGTAAGATACTCACTGAGACTTCCAGTGTAAGATACTCACTGAGACTTCCAGAGTAAGATACTCACTGAGACTTCCAGTGTAAGATACTCACTGAGACTTCCAGTGTAAGATACTCACTGAGACTTCCAGTGTGAGAAACTCACTGAGACTTCCAGAGTAAGACACTCACTGAGACCTCCAGTGTAAGACACTCACTGAGACTTCCAGTGTAAGACACTCACTGAGACTTCCAGAGTAAGACACTCACTGAGACTTCCAGAGTAAGAGACTTCCAGAGAAAGATACTCACTGAGACTTCCAGAGTAAGATACTCACTGAGACTTCCAGAGTAAGAGACTCACTGAGACTTCCAGAGTAAGACACTCACTGAGACTTCCAGTGTAAGACACTCACTGAGACCTCCAGTGTAAGACACTCACTGAGACTTCCAGTGTAAGACACTCACTGAGACTTCCAGAGTAAGATACTCACTGAGACTTCCAGTGTAAGACACTCACTGAGACTTCCAGAGTAAGATACTCACTGAGACTTCCAGAGTAAGATACTCACTGAGACTTCCAGTGTAAGACACTCACTGAGACTTCCAGAGTAAGATACTCACAGAGACTTCCAGAGTAAGATACTCACTGAGACTTCCAGAGTAAGATACTCACTGAGACTTCCAGAGTAAGATACTCACTGAGACTTCCAGTGTAAGACACTCACTGAGACTTCCAGAGTAAGATACTCACTGAGACTTCCAGAGTAAGATACTCACTGAGACTTCCAGTGTAAGACACTCACTTAGACTTCCAGAGTAAGATACTCACAGAGACTTCCAGTGTAAGACACTCACTGAGACTTCCAGAGTAAGATACTCACTGAGACTTCCAGAGTAAGATACTCACTGAGACTTCCAGTGTAAGACACTCACTGAGACTTCCAGTGTAAGACACTCACTGAGACTTCCAGAGTAAGATACTCACTGAGACTTCCAGAGTAAGATACTCACTGAGACTTCCAGTGTAAGAGACTTCCAGAGTAAGATACTCACTGAGACTTCCAGAGTAAGATACTCACTGAGACTTCCAGAGTAAGATACTCACTGAGACTTCCAGAGTAAGACACTCACTGAGACCTCCAGTGTAAGATACTCACTGAGACTTCCAGAGTAAGACACTCACTGAGACTTCCAGAGTAAGACACTCACTGAGACTTCCAGTGTAAGACACTCACTGAGACTTCCAGAGTAAGATACTCACTGAGACTTCCAGAGTAAGATACTCACTGAGACTTCCAGTGTAAGACACTCACTGAGACTTCCAGAGTAAGATACTCACTGAGACTTCCAGAGTAAGAGACTTCCAGAGTAAGATACTAACTGAGACTTCCAGAGTAAGACACTCACTGAGACTTCCAGAGTAAGACACTCACTGAGACCTCCAGTGTAAGACACTCACTGAGACTTCCAGTGTAAGATACTCACTGAGACTTCCAGAGTAAGATACTCACTGAGACTTCCAGTGTAAGACACTCACTGAGACTTCCAGAGTAAGATACTCACTGAGACTTCCAGAGTAAGATACTCACTGAGACTTCCAGAGTAAGACACTCACTGAGACCTCCAGTGTAAGATACTCACTGAGACTTCCAGTGTAAGATACTCACTGAGACTTCCAGTGAAAGACACTCACTGAGACTTCCAGAGTAAGATACTCACTGAGACTTCCAGAGTAAGATACTCACTGAGACTTCCAGAGTAAGATACTCACTGAGACTTCCAGAGTAAGACACTCACTGAGACCTCCAGTGTAAGATACTCACTGAGACTTCCAGAGTAAGATACTCACTGAGACTTCCAGTGTAAGACACTCACTGAGACTTCCAGTGTAAGACACTCACTGAGACTTCCAGTGTAAGACACTCACTGAGACTTCCAGAGTAAGAGACTTCCAGAGTAAGATACTCACTGAGACTTCCAGTGTAAGACACTCACTGAGACTTCCAGTGTAAGACACTCACTGAGACTTCCAGTGTAAGACACTCACTGAGACTTCCAGAGTAAGAGACTTCCAGAGTAAGATACTCACTGAGACTTCCAGTGTAAGACACTCACTGAGACTTCCAGTGTAAGACACTCACCGAGACTTCCAGAGTAAGAGACTTCCAGAGTATGAGACTACCAGAGTAAGAAACTTCCAGTGTAAGACACTCACTGAGACTTCCAGTGTAAGACACTCACTGAGACTTCCAGTGTAAGACACTCACCGAGACTTCCAGAGTAAGATACTCACTGAGACTTCCAGAGTAAGATACTCACTGAGACTTCCAGAGTAAGAGACTCACTGAGACCTCCAGTGTAAGACACTCACTGAGACTTCCAGTGTAAGACACTCACCGAGACTTCCAGAGTAAGAGACTCACTGAGACCTCCAGTGTAAGACACTCACTGAGACTTCCAGAGTAAGATACTCACTGAGACTTCCAGAGTAAGAGACTCACTGAGACTTCCAGTGTAAGACACTCACTGAGACTTCCAGAGTAAGAGACTCACTGAGACTTCCAGTGTAAGAGACTTCCAGAGTAAGAGACTCACTGAGACTTCCAGTGTAAGACACTCACTGAGACTTCCAGTGTAAGACACTCACTGAGACTTCCAGAGTAAGATACTCACTGAGACTTCCAGAGTAAGAGACTCACTGAGACTTCCAGTGTAAGAGACTTCCAGAGTAAGATACTCACTGAGACTTCCAGAGTAAGAGACTCACTGAGACTTCCAGTGTAAGACACTCACTGAGACTTCCAGTGTAAGACACTCACTGAGACTTCCAGAGTAAGATACTCACTGAGACTTCCAGAGTAAGAGACTCACTGAGACTTCCAGTGTAAGACACTCACTGAGACTTCCAGAGTAAGATACTCACTGAGACTTCCAGAGTAAGAGACTCACTGAGACTTCCAGAGTAAGAGACTCACTGAGACCTCCAGTGTAAGACACTCACTGAGACTTCCAGAGTAAGAGACTCACTGAGACTTCCAGTGTAAGAGACTTCCAGAGTAAGATACTCACTGAGACTTCCAGAGTAAGATACTCACTGAGACCTCCAGTGTAAGATACTCACTGAGACTCCCAGAGTAAGAGACTCACTGAGACTTCCAGTGTAAGAGACTTCCAGAGTAAGATACTCACTGAGACTTCCAGAGTAAGACACTCACTGAGACCTCCAGTGTAAGATACTCACTGAGACTTCCCGAGTAAGAGACTCACTGAGACCTCCAGTGTAAGATACTCACTGAGACTCCCAGAGTAAGAGACTCACTGAGACTTCCAGTGTAAGAGACTTCCAGAGTAAGATACTCACTGAGACTTCCAGAGTAAGACACTCACTGAGACCTCCAGTGTAAGATACTCACTGAGACTTCCCGAGTAAGAGACTCACTGAGACCTCCAGTGTAAGATACTCACTGAGACTTCCAGTGTAAGATACTCACTGAGACCTCCAGTGTAAGATATTCACCGAGACTTCCAGTGTAAGATACTCACTGAGACTTCCAGAGTAAGAGACTCACTGAGACCTCCAGTGTAAGATACTCACTGAGACTTCCAGTGTAAGATACTCACTGAGACTTCCAGAGTAAGATACTCACTGAGACTTCCAGAGTAAGATACTCACTGAGACTTCCAGAGTAAGACACTCACTGAGACTTCCAGAGTAAGACACTCACTGAGACTTCCAGAGTAAGATACTCACAGAGACTTTCAGAGTAAGATACTCACCGAGACTTCCAGTGTAAGACACTCACTGAGACTTCCAGTGTAAGACACTCACTGAGACTTCCACAGTAAGAGACTTCCAGAGTAAGATACTCACTGAGACTTCCAGAGTAAGATACTCACTGAGACTTCCAGTGTAAGACACTCACTGAGACTTCCAGTGTAAGACACTCACCGAGACTTCCAGAGTAAGAGACTTCCAGAGTATGAGACTACCAGAGTAAGAAACTTCCAGTGTAAGACACTCACTGAGACTTCCAGAGTAAGACACTCACTGAGACTTCCAGTGTAAGACACTCACTGAGACTTCCAGTGTAAGACACTCACCGAGACTTCCAGAGTAAGAGACTCACTTAGACTCCCAGAGTAAGATACTCACTGAGACTTCCAGAGTAAGAGACTCACTGAGACCTCCAGTGTAAGACACTCACTGAGACTTCCAGAGTAAGAGACTCACTTAGACTCCCAGAGTAAGATACTCACTGAGACTTCCAGAGTAAGAGACTCACTGAGACCTCCAGTGTAAGACACTCACTGAGACTTCCAGTGTAAGACACTCACCGAGACTTCCAGAGTAAGAAACTCACTTAGACTCCCAGAGTAAGATACTCACCGAGACTTCCAGAGTAAGAGACTCACTGAGACCTCCAGTGTAAGACACTCACTGAGACTTCCAGAGTAAGATACTCACTGAGACTTAAAGAGTAAGAGACTCACTGAGACCTCCAGTGTAAGACACTCACTGAGACTTCCAGTGTAAGACACTCACCGAGACTTCCAGAGTAAGAAACTCACTTAGACTCCCAGAGTAAGATACTCACCGAGACTTCCAGAGTAAGAGACTCACTGAGACCTCCAGTGTAAGACACTCACTGAGACTTCCAGAGTAAGAGACTCACTGAGACTTCCAGTGTAAGAGACTTCCAGAGTAAGATACTCACTGAGACTTCCAGAGTAAGAGACTCACTGAGACTTCCAGTGTAAGTCACTCACTGAGACTTCCAGTGTAAGACACTCACTGAGACTTCCAGAGTAAGATACTCACTGGGACTTCCAGAGTAAGAGACTCACTGAGACTTCCAGTGTAAGACACTCACTGAGACTTCCAGAGTAAAATACTCACTGAGACTTCCAGAGTAAGAGACTCACTGAGACCTCCAGTGTAAGACACTCACTGAGACTTCCAGAGTAAGAGACTCACTGAGACTTCCAGTGTAAGAGACTTCCAAAGTAAGATACTCACTGAGACTTCCAGTGTAAGAGACTTCCAGAGTAAGATACTCACTGAGACTTCCAGAGTAAGATACTCACTGAGACCTCCAGTGTAAGATACTCACTGAGACTCCCAGAGTAAGACACTCACTGAGACTTCCAGAGTAAGAGACTCACTGAGACTTCCAGTGTAAGAGACTTCCAGAGTAAGATACTCACTGAGACTTCCAGAGTAAGACACTCACTGAGACCTCCAGTGTAAGATACTCACTGAGACTCCCAGAGTAAGATACTCACTGAGACTTCCAGAGTAAGAGACTCACTGAGACCTCCAGTGTAAGATACTCACTGAGACTTCCAGTGTAAGATACTCACTGAGACTTCCAGAGTAAGAGACTCACTGAGACCTCCAGTGTAAGACACTCACTGAGACTTCCAGAGTAAGAGACTCACTGAGACTTCCAGTGTAAGAGACTTCCAGAGTAAGATACTCACTGAGACTTCCAGAGTAAGATACTCACTGAGACTTCCAGAGTAAGACACTCACTGAGACCTCCAGTGTAAGATACTCACTGAGACTTCCAGTGTAAGACACTCACTGAGACTTCCAGAGTAAGATACTCACTGAGACTTCCAGAGTAAGACACTCACTGAGACTTCCAGAGTAAGACACTCACTGAGACTTCCAGAGTAAGAGACTCACTGAGACTTCCAGAGTAAGATACTCACTGAGACCTCCAGTGTAAGATACTCACTGAGACTTCCAGAGTAAGATACTCATCGCGACTTTCAGAGTAAGATATTCACCGAGACTTCCAGTGTAAGACACTCACTGAGACTTCCAGAGTAAGATACTCACTGAGACTTCCAGTGTAAGACACTCACTGAGACTTCCAGTGTAAGACACTCACCGAGACTTCCAGAGTAAGATACTCACTGAGACTTCCAGTGTAAGACACTCACTGAGACTTCCAGAGTAAGATACTCACTGAGACTTCCAGTGTAAGACACTCACCGAGACTTCCAGAGTAAGAGACTTCCAGAGTATGAGACTACCAGAGTAAGAAACTTCCAGTGTAAGACACTCACTGAGAGTTGAAGAGTAAGACACTCACTGAGACTTCCAGTGTAAGACACTCACTGAGACTTCCAGAGTAAGAGACTTCCAGAGTATGAGACTACCAGAGTAAGAAACTTCCAGTGTAAGACACTCACTGAGACTTCCAGAGTAAGACACTCACTGAGACTTCCAGTGTAAGACACTCACTGAGACTTCCAAAGTAAGATACTCACTGAGACTTCCAGAGTAAGATACTCACTGAGACTTCCAGAGTAAGATACTCACCGAGACTTTCAGAGTAAGATACTCACCGAGACTTCCAGTGTAAGACACTCACTGAGACTTCCAGTGTAAGACACTCTCTGAGACTTCCAGAGTAAGAGACTTCCAGAGAAAGATACTCACTGAGACTTCCAGAGTAAGATACTCACTGAGACTTCCAGAGTAAGACACTCACTGAGACTTCCAGTGTAAGACACTCACTGAGACTTCCAGTGTAAGACACTCGCTGAGACCTCCAGTGTAAGACAATCACTGAGACTTCCAGAGTAAGACACTCACTGAGACTTCCAGTGTAAGACACTCACTGAGACTTCCAGTGTAAGACACTCACTGAGACTTCCAGAGTAAGAGACTTCCAGTGTAAGACACTCACTGAGACTTCCAGTGTAAGACACTCACTGAGACTTCCAGTGTAAGACACTCACTGAGACTTCCAGAGTAAGATACTCACTGAGACTTCCAGAGTAAGATACTCACTGAGACCTCCAGTGTAAGATACTCACTGAGACTTCCAGAGTAAGACACTCACTGAGACTTCCAGAGTAAGACACTCACTGAGACTTCCAGAGTAAGATACTCACTGAGACTTCCAGTGTAAGACACTCACTGAGACTTCCAGTGTAAGACACTCACTGAGACTTCCAGTGTAAGACACTCACTGAGACTTCCAGTGTAAGACACTCACTGAGACTCCCAGAGTAAGATGCTAACTGAGACTTCCAGAGTAAGATAATCACAGAGACTTCCAGTGGAAGATACTCACTGAGACTTCCAGTGTAAGATACTCACTGAGACTTCCAGTGTGAGACACTCACTGAGACTTCCAGTGTAAGACACTCTCTGAGACTTCCAGAGTAAGAGACTTCCAGAGTAAGATACTCACTGAGACTTCCAGAGTAAGATACTCACTGAGACTTCCAGAGTAAGATACTCACTGAGACTTCCAGTGTGAGACACTCACTGAGACTTCCAGTGTAAGACACTCACTGAGACTTCCAGTGTAAGACACTCGCTGAGACTTCCAGAGTAAGACACTCACTGAGACTTCCAGAGTAAGACACTCACTGAGACTTCCAGTGTAAGATACTCACTGAGACCTCCAGTGTAAGATACTCACTGAGACCTCCAGTGTTAGACACTCACTGAGACTTCCAGTGTAAGACACTCACTGAGACTTCCAGTGTAAGACACTCACTGAGACTTCCAGTGTAAGACACTCACTGAGACTTCCAGAGTAAGAGACTTCCAGAGTAAGATACTCACTGAGACTTCCAGAGTAAGATATTCACCTAGACTTCCAGTGTAAGACACTCACTGAGACTTCCAGAGTAAGAGACTTCCAGAGTAAGATACTCACTGAGACTTCCAGAGTAAGAGACTCACTTAGACTCCCAGAGTAAGAGACTTCCAGAGTAAGAAACTTCCAGTGTAAGACACTCACTGAGACTTCCAGTGTAAGACACTCACTGAGACTTCCAGTGTAAGACACTCACTGAGACTTCCAGAGTAAGACACTCACTGAGACTTCCAGTGTAAGACACTCACTGAGACTTCCAGTGTAAGACACTCACTGAGACTCCCAGAGTAAGATGCTAACTGAGACTTCCAGAGTAAGATAATCACAGAGACTTCCAGAGTAAGATACTCACTGAGACTTCCAGAGTAAGATACTCACCGAGACTTTCAGAGTAAGATACTCACCGAGACTTCCAGTGTAAGACACTCACTGAGACTTCCAGTGTAAGACACTCTCTGAGACTTCCAGAGTAAGAGACTTCCAGAGTAAGATACTCACTGAGACTTCCAGAGTAAGATACTCACTGAGACTTCCAGAGTAAGACACTCACTGAGACTTCCAGTGTAAGATACTCACTGAGACTTCCAGAGTAAGATACTCACTGAGACTTCCAGAGTAAGACACTCACTGAGACCTCCAGTGTAAGACACTCACTGAGACTTCCAGTGTGAGACACTCACTTACACTTCCAGTGTAAGATACTCACTGAGACTTCCAGTGTGAGACACTCACTGAGACTTCCAGTGTAAGACACTCACTGAGACTTCCAGTGTAAGACACTCGCTGAGACCTCCAGTGTAAGACACTCACTGAGACTTCCAGAGTAAGATACTCACTTAGACTCCCAGAGTAAGATACTCACTGAGACTTCCAGTGTAAGACACTCACCGAGACTTCCAGTGTAAGATACTCACTGAGACTTCCAGTGTAAGACACTCACCGAGACTTCCAGAGTAAGAGACTTCCAGAGTAAGATACTCACTGAGACTTCCAGAGTAAGATATTCACCTAGACTTCCAGTGTAAGACACTCACTGAGACTTCCAGAGTAAGAGACTTCCAGAGTAAGATACTCACTGAGACTTCAGAGTAAGAGACTCACTGAGACTTCCAGAGTAAGACACTCACTGAGACTTCCAGTGTAAGACACTCACTGAGACTTCCAGTGTAAGACACTCACTGAGACTTCCAGTGTAAGACACTCACTGAGACTTCCAGTGTAAGACACTCACTGAGACTTCCAGTGTAAGACACTCACTGAGACTTCCAGTGTAAGACACTCACTGAGACTTCCAGAGTAAGAAACTTCCAGTGTAAGACACTCACTGAGACTTCCAGTGTAAGACACTCACTGAGACTTCCAGAGTAAGATACTCACTGAGACTTCCAGAGTAAGATACTCACTGAGACCTCCAGTGTAAGATACTCACTGAGACTTCCAGAGTAAGACACTCACTGAGACTTCCAGAGTAAGACACTCACTGAGACTTCCAGAGTAAGATACTCACTGAGACTTCCAGTGTAAGACACTCACTGAGACTTCCAGTGTAAGACACTCACTGAGACTTCCAGTGTAAGACACTCACTGAGACTTCCAGTGTAAGACACTCACTGAGACTCCCAGAGTAAGATGCTAACTGAGACTTCCAGAGTAAGATAATCACAGAGACTTCCAGTGGAAGATACTCACTGAGACTTCCAGTGTAAGATACTCACTGAGACTTCCAGTGTGAGACACTCACTGAGACTTCCAGTGTAAGACACTCTCTGAGACTTCCAGAGTAAGAGACTTCCAGAGTAAGATACTCACTGAGACTTCCAGAGTAAGATACTCACTGAGACTTCCAGAGTAAGATACTCACTGAGACTTCCAGTGTGAGACACTCACTGAGACTTCCAGTGTAAGACACTCACTGAGACTTCCAGTGTAAGACACTCGCTGAGACTTCCAGAGTAAGACACTCACTGAGACTTCCAGAGTAAGACACTCACTGAGACTTCCAGTGTAAGATACTCACTGAGACCTCCAGTGTAAGATACTCACTGAGACCTCCAGTGTAAGACACTCACTGAGACTTCCAGTGTAAGACACTCACTGGGACTTCCAGTGTAAGACACTCACTGAGACTTCCAGTGTAAGACACTCACTGAGACTTCCAGAGTAAGAGACTTCCAGAGTAAGATACTCACTGAGACTTCCAGAGTAAGATATTCACCTAGACTTCCAGTGTAAGACACTCACTGAGACTTCCAGAGTAAGAGACTTCCAGAGTAAGATACTCACTGAGACTTCCAGAGTAAGAGACTCACTTAGACTCCCAGAGTAAGAGACTTCCAGAGTAAGAAACTTCCAGTGTAAGACACTCACTGAGACTTCCAGTGTAAGACACTCACTGAGACTTCCAGAGTAAGATACTCACTGAGACTTCCAGAGTAAGACACTCACTGAGACTTCCAGTGTAAGACACTCACTGAGACTTCCAGTGTAAGACACTCACTGAGACTTCCAGTGTAAGACACTCACTGAGACTTCCAGTGTAAGACACTCACTGAGACTCCCAGAGTAAGATGCTAACTGAGACTTCCAGAGTAAGATAATCACAGAGACTTCCAGTGGAAGATACTCACTGAGACCTCCAGTGTAAGACACTCACTGAGACTTCCAGAGTAAGATACTCACTGAGACTTCCAGAGTAAGATACTCACCGAGACTTTCAGAGTAAGATACTCACCGAGACTTCCAGTGTAAGACACTCACTGAGACTTCCAGTGTAAGACACTCTCTGAGACTTCCAGAGTAAGAGACTTCCAGAGTAAGATACTCACTGAGACTTCCAGAGTAAGATACTCACTGAGACTTCCAGTGTAAGACACTCACTGAGACCTCCAGAGTAAGACACTCACTGAGACTTCCAGTGTAAGACACTCACTGAGACTTCCAGTGTAAGACACTCGCTGAGACCTCCAGTGTAAGACACTCACTGAGACTTCCAGAGTAAGACACTCACTGAGACTTCCAGTGTAAGACACTCACTGAGACTTCCAGTGTAAGACACTCACTGAGACTTCCAGAGTAAGAGACTTCCAGAGTAAGATACTCACTGAGACTTCCAGAGTAAGATATTCACCTAGACTTCCAGTGTAAGACACTCACTGAGACTTCCAGAGTAAGAGACTTCCAGAGTAAGATACTCACTGAGACTTCCAGAGTAAGAGACTCACTTAGACTCCCAGAGTAAGAGACTTCCAGAGTAAGAAACTTCCAGTGTAAGACACTCACTGAGACTTCCAGTGTAAGACACTCACTGAGACTTCCAGTGTAAGACACTCACTGAGACTTCCAGAGTAAGAGACTTCCAGAGTAAGATACTCACTGAGACTTCCAGAGTAAGAGACTCACTTAGGCTCCCAGAGTAAGAGACTTCCAGAGTAAGAAACTTCCAGTGTAAGACACTCACTGAGACTTCCAGTGTAAGACACTCACTGAGACTTCCAGAGTAAGATACTCACTGAGACTTCCAGAGTAAAACACTCACTGAGACTTCCAGTGTAAGACACTCACTGAGACTTCCAGTGTAAGACACTCACTGAGACTCCCAGAGTAAGATGCTAACTGAGACTTCCAGAGTAAGATAATCACAGAGACTTCCAGAGTAAGATACTCACTGAGACTTCCAGAGTAAGATACTCACCGAGACTTCCAGAGTAAGATACTCACTGAGACTTCCAGTGTGAGACACTCACTGAGACTTCCAGTGTAAGACACTCACTGAGACTTCCAGTGTAAGACACTCGCTGAGACTTCCAGAGTAAGACACTCTCTGAGACTTCCAGAGTAAGACACTCACTGAGACTTCCAGTGTAAGATACTCACTGAGACCTCCAGTGTAAGATACTCACTGAGACCTCCAGTGTAAGACACTCACTGAGACTTCCAGTGTAAGACACTCACTGAGACTTCCAGTGTAAGACACTCACTGAGACTTCCAGTGTAAGACACTCACTGAGACTTCCAGAGTAAGAGACTTCCAGAGTAAGATACTCACTGAGACTTCCAGAGTAAGATATTCACCTAGACTTCCAGTGTAAGACACTCACTGAGACTTCCAGAGTAAGAGACTTCCAGAGTAAGATACTCACTGAGACTTCCAGAGTAAGAGACTCACTTAGACTCCCAGAGTAAGAGACTTCCAGAGTAAGAAACTTCCAGTGTAAGACACTCACTGAGACTTCCAGTGTAAGACACTCACTGAGACTTCCAGAGTAAGATACTCACTGAGACTTCAAGAGTAAGACACTCACTGAGACTTCCAGTGTAAGACACTCACTGAGACTTCCAGTGTAAGACACTCACTGAGACTTCCAGTGTAAGACACTCACTGAGACTTCCAGTGTAAGACACTCACTGAGACTCCCAGAGTAAGATGCTAACTGAGACTTCCAGAGTAAGATAATCACAGAGACTTCCAGTGGAAGATACTCACTGAGACCTCCAGTGTAAGACACTCACTGAGACTTCCAGAGTAAGATACTCACTGAGACTTCCAGAGTAAGATACTCACCGAGACTTTCAGAGTAAGATACTCACCGAGACTTCCAGTGTAAGACACTCACTGAGACTTCCAGTGTAAGACACTCTCTGAGACTTCCAGAGTAAGAGACTTCCAGAGTAAGATACTCACTGAGACTTCCAGAGTAAGATACTCACTGAGACTTCCAGTGTAAGACACTCTCTGAGACTTCCAGAGTAAGAGACTCACTGAGACTTCCAGTGTAAGATACTCACTGAGACTTCCAGTGTAAGACACTCACTGAGACCTCCAGAGTAAGACACTCACTGAGACTTCCAGTGTAAGACACTCACTGAGACTTCCAGTGTAAGACACTCGCTGAGACCTCCAGTGTAAGACACTCACTGAGACTTCCAGAGTAAGACACTCACTGAGACTTCCAGTGTAAGACACTCACTGAGACTTCCAGTGTAAGACACTCACTGAGACTTCCAGAGTAAGAGACTTCCAGAGTAAGATACTCACGGAGACTTCCAGAGTAAGATATTCACCTAGACTTCCAGTGTAAGACACTCACTGAGACTTCCAGAGTAAGAGACTTCCAGAGTAAGATACTCACTGAGACTTCCAGAGTAAGAGACTCACTTAGACTCCCAGAGTAAGAGACTTCCAGAGTAAGAAACTTCCAGTGTAAGACACTCACTGAGACTTCCAGTGTAAGACACTCACTGAGACTTCCAGTGTAAGACACTCACTGAGACTTCCAGAGTAAGAGACTTCCAGAGTAAGATACTCACTGAGACTTCCAGAGTAAGAGACTCACTTAGGCTCCCAGAGTAAGAGACTTCCAGAGTAAGAAACTTCCAGTGTAAGACACTCACTGAGACTTCCAGTGTAAGACACTCACTGAGACTTCCAGAGTAAGATACTCACTGAGACTTCCAGAGTAAGACACTCACTGAGACTTCCAGTGTAAGACACTCACTGAGACTTCCAGTGTAAGACACTCACTGAGACTCCCAGAGTAAGATGCTAACTGAGACTTCCAGAGTAAGATAATCACAGAGACTTCCAGAGTAAGATACTCACTGAGACTTCCAGAGTAAGATACTCACCGAGACTTTCAGAGTAAGATACTCACCGAGACTTCCAGTGTAAGACACTCACTGAGACTTCCAGTGTAAGACACTCTCTGAGACTTCCAGAGTAAGAGACTTCCAGAGTAAGAGACTTCCAGAGTAAGATACTCACTGAGACTTCCAGAGTAAGACACTCACTGAGACTTCCAGTGTAAGATACTCACTGAGACTTCCAGAGTAAGATACTCACTGAGACTTCCAGAGTAAGACACTCACTGAGACCTCCAGTGTAAGACACTCACTGAGACTTCCAGTGTGAGACACTCACTGAGACTTCCAGTGTAACACACTCACTGAGACTTCCAGAGTAAGACACTCACTGAGACTTCCAGAGTAAGATACTCACTGAGACTTCCAGAGTAAGATACTCACTGAGACTTCCAGAGTAAGACACTCACTTACACTTCCAGTGTAAGATACTCACTGAGACTTCCAGTGTGAGACACTCACTGAGACTTCCAGTGTAAGACACTCACTGAGACTTCCAGAGAAAGACACTCACTGAGACTTCCAGTGTAAGACACTCACTGAGACTTCCAGTGTAAGACACTCACCGAGACTTCCAGTGTAAGATACTCACTGAGACTTCCAGTGTAAGACACTCACCGAGACTTCCAGAGTAAGAGACTTCCAGAGTAAGATACTCACTGAGACTTCCAGAGTAAGATATTCACCTAGACTTCCAGTGTAAGACACTCACTGAGACTTCCAGTGTAAGAGACTTCCAGAGTAAGATACTCACTGAGACTTCCAGAGTAAGAGACTCACTGAGACTTCCAGAGTAAGAGACTTCCAGAGTATGAGACTACCAGAGTAAGAAACTTCCAGTGTAAGACACTCACTGAGACTTCCAGTGTAAGACACTCACTGTCACTTCCAGAGTAAGATACTCACTGAGACTTCCAGTGTAAGACACTCACTGAGACTTCCAGAGTAAGAGACTCACTGAGACTTCCAGAGTAAGACACTCACTGAGAGTTCCAGTGTAAGACACTCACTGAGACTTCCAGTGTAAGACACTCACTGAGACTTCCAGTGTAAGACACTCACTGAGACTTCCAGTGTAAGACACTCACTGAGACTTCCAGAGTAAGAGACTTCCAGAGTAAGATACTCACTGAGACTTCCAGAGTAAGAGACTCACTTAGGCTCCCAGAGTAAGAGACTTCCAGAGTAAGAAACTTCCAGTGTAAGACACTCACTGAGACTTCCAGTGTAAGACACTCACTGAGACTTCCAGAGTAAGAGACTTCCAGAGTAAGACACTCACTGAGACTTCCAGTGTAAGACACTCACTTAGACTTCCAGAGTAAGATACTCACTGAGACTTCCAGAGTAAGATACTCACTGAGACCTCCAGTGTAAGATACTCACTGAGACTTCCAGAGTAAGACACTCACTGAGACTTCCAGAGTAAGACACTCACTGAGACTTCCAGTGTAAGACACTCACTGAGACTTCCAGTGTAAGACACTCACTGAGACTTCCAGTGTAAGACACTCACTGAGACTTCCAGTGTAAGACACTCACTGAGACTCCCAGAGTAAGATGCTAACTGAGACTTCCAGAGTAAGATAATCACAGAGACTTCCAGTGGAAGATACTCACTGAGACTTCCAGTGTGAGACACTCACTGAGACTTCCAGTGTGAGACACTCACTGAGACTTCCAGTGTAAGACACTCTCTGAGACTTCCAGAGTAAGAGACTTCCAGAGTAAGATACTCACTGAGACTTCCAGAGTAAGATACTCACTGAGACTTCCAGAGTAACATACTCACTGAGACTTCCAGTGTGAGACACTCACTGAGACTTCCAGTGTAAGACACTCACTGAGACTTCCAGTGTAAGACACTCGCTGAGACCTCCAGTGTAAGACACTCACTGAGACTTCCAGTGTAAGAGACTTCCAGAGTAAGAAACTCACTGAGACTTCCAGAGTAAGACACTCACTGAGACTTCCAGTGTAAGACACTCACTGAGACTTCCAGTGTAAGACACTCACCGAGACTTCCAGAGTAAGAGACTTCCAGAGTAAGATACTCACTGAGACTTCCAGAGTAAGATATTCACCTAGACTTCCAGTGTAAGACACTCACTGAGACTTCCAGAGTAAGAGACTTCCAGAGTAAGATACTCACTGAGACTTCCAGAGTAAGAGACTCACTTAGACTCCCAGAGTAAGAGACTTCCAGAGTAAGAAACTTCCAGTGTAAGACACTCACTGAGACTTCCAGTGTAAGACACTCACTGAGACTTCCAGAGTAAGATACTCACTGAGACTTCCAGAGTAAGACACTCACTGAGACTTCCAGTGTAAGACACTCACTGAGACTTCCAGTGTAAGACACTCACTGAGACTTCCAGTGTAAGACACTCACTGAGACTCCCAGAGTAAGATGCTAACTGAGACTTCCAGAGTAAGATAATCACAGAGACTTCCAGTGGAAGATACTCACTGAGACTTCCAGTGTAAGACACTCACTGAGACTTCCAGTGTAAGACACTCACTTAGACTTCCAGAGTAAGATACTCACTGAGACTTCCAGTGTAAGACACTCACTGAGACTTCCAGTGTAAGACACTCACTGAGACTTCCAGAGTAAGATACTCACTGAGACTTCCAGAGTAAGATACTCACTGAGACTTCCAGAGTAAGATACTCACTGAGACTTCCAGAGTAAGACACTCACTTACACTTCCAGTGTAAGATACTCACTGAGACTTCCAGAGTAAGATACTCACTGAGACTTCCAGAGTAAGATACTCACTGAGACTTCCAGAGTAAGATACTCACTGAGACTTCCAGAGTAAGATACTCACTGAGACCTCCAGTGTAAGATACTCACTGAGACTTCCAGAGTAAGACACTCACTGAGACTTCCAGTGTAAGACACTCACTGAGACTTCCAGTGTAAGACACTCACTGAGACTTCCAGTGTAAGACACTCACTGAGACTTCCAGTGTAAGACACTCACTGAGACTTCCAGAGTAAGATACTCACTGAGACTTCCAATGTAAGATACTCACTGAGACCTCCAGTGTAAGATAATCACAGAGACTTCCAGAGTAAGATACTCACTGAGACCTCCAGTGTAAGACACTCACTGAGACTTCCAGTGTAAGACACTCACTGAGACTTCCAGTGTAAGACACTCACTGAGACTTCCAGTGTAAGATACTCACTGAGACTTCCAGAGTAAGATACTCACTGAGACTTCCAGAGTAAGACACTCACTGAGACCTCCAGTGTAAGACACTCACTGAGACTTCCAGTGTGAGACACTCACTGAGACTTCCAGTGTAAGACACTCACTGAGACTTCCAGAGTAAGACACTCACTGAGACTTCCAGAGTAAGATACTCACTGAGACTTCCAGAGTAAGATACTCACTGAGACTTCCAGAGTAAGACACTCACTTACACTTCCAGTGTAAGATACTCACTGAGACTTCCAGTGTGAGACACTCACTGAGACTTCCAGTGTAAGACACTCACTGAGACTTCCAGAGAAAGACACTCACTGAGACTTCCAGTGTAAGACACTCACTGAGACTTCCAGTGTAAGACACTCACCGAGACTTCCAGTGTAAGATACTCACTGAGACTTCCAGTGTAAGACACTCACCGAGACTTCCAGAGTAAGAGACTTCCAGAGTAAGATACTCACTGAGACTTCCAGAGTAAGATATTCACCTAGACTTCCAGTGTAAGACACTCACTGAGACTTCCAGTGTAAGAGACTTCCAGAGTAAGATACTCACTGAGACTTCCAGAGTAAGAGACTCACTGAGACTTCCAGAGTAAGAGACTTCCAGAGTATGAGACTACCAGAGTAAGAAACTTCCAGTGTAAGACACTCACTGAGACTTCCAGTGTAAGACACTCACTGTCACTTCCAGAGTAAGATACTCACTGAGACTTCCAGTGTAAGACACTCACTGAGACTTCCAGAGTAAGAGACTCACTGAGACTTCCAGAGTAAGACACTCACTGAGAGTTCCAGTGTAAGACACTCACTGAGACTTCCAGTGTAAGACACTCACTGAGACTTCCAGTGTAAGACACTCACTGAGACTTCCAGTGTAAGACACTCACTGAGACTTCCAGAGTAAGAGACTTCCAGAGTAAGATACTCACTGAGACTTCCAGAGTAAGAGACTCACTTAGGCTCCCAGAGTAAGAGACTTCCAGAGTAAGAAACTTCCAGTGTAAGACACTCACTGAGACTTCCAGTGTAAGACACTCACTGAGACTTCCAGAGTAAGAGACTTCCAGAGTAAGACACTCACTGAGACTTCCAGTGTAAGACACTCACTTAGACTTCCAGAGTAAGATACTCACTGAGACTTCCAGAGTAAGATACTCACTGAGACCTCCAGTGTAAGATACTCACTGAGACTTCCAGAGTAAGACACTCACTGAGACTTCCAGAGTAAGACACTCACTGAGACTTCCAGTGTAAGACACTCACTGAGACTTCCAGTGTAAGACACTCACTGAGACTTCCAGTGTAAGACACTCACTGAGACTTCCAGTGTAAGACACTCACTGAGACTCCCAGAGTAAGATGCTAACTGAGACTTCCAGAGTAAGATAATCACAGAGACTTCCAGTGGAAGATACTCACTGAGACTTCCAGTGTGAGACACTCACTGAGACTTCCAGTGTGAGACACTCACTGAGACTTCCAGTGTAAGACACTCTCTGAGACTTCCAGAGTAAGAGACTTCCAGAGTAAGATACTCACTGAGACTTCCAGAGTAAGATACTCACTGAGACTTCCAGAGTAACATACTCACTGAGACTTCCAGTGTGAGACACTCACTGAGACTTCCAGTGTAAGACACTCACTGAGACTTCCAGTGTAAGACACTCGCTGAGACCTCCAGTGTAAGACACTCACTGAGACTTCCAGTGTAAGAGACTTCCAGAGTAAGAAACTCACTGAGACTTCCAGAGTAAGACACTCACTGAGACTTCCAGTGTAAGACACTCACTGAGACTTCCAGTGTAAGACACTCACCGAGACTTCCAGAGTAAGAGACTTCCAGAGTAAGATACTCACTGAGACTTCCAGAGTAAGATATTCACCTAGACTTCCAGTGTAAGACACTCACTGAGACTTCCAGAGTAAGAGACTTCCAGAGTAAGATACTCACTGAGACTTCCAGAGTAAGAGACTCACTTAGACTCCCAGAGTAAGAGACTTCCAGAGTAAGAAACTTCCAGTGTAAGACACTCACTGAGACTTCCAGTGTAAGACACTCACTGAGACTTCCAGAGTAAGATACTCACTGAGACTTCCAGAGTAAGACACTCACTGAGACTTCCAGTGTAAGACACTCACTGAGACTTCCAGTGTAAGACACTCACTGAGACTTCCAGTGTAAGACACTCACTGAGACTCCCAGAGTAAGATGCTAACTGAGACTTCCAGAGTAAGATAATCACAGAGACTTCCAGTGGAAGATACTCACTGAGACTTCCAGTGTAAGACACTCACTGAGACTTCCAGTGTAAGACACTCACTTAGACTTCCAGAGTAAGATACTCACTGAGACTTCCAGTGTAAGACACTCACTGAGACTTCCAGTGTAAGACACTCACTGAGACTTCCAGAGTAAGATACTCACTGAGACTTCCAGAGTAAGATACTCACTGAGACTTCCAGAGTAAGATACTCACTGAGACTTCCAGAGTAAGACACTCACTTACACTTCCAGTGTAAGATACTCACTGAGACTTCCAGAGTAAGATACTCACTGAGACTTCCAGAGTAAGATACTCACTGAGACTTCCAGAGTAAGATACTCACTGAGACTTCCAGAGTAAGATACTCACTGAGACCTCCAGTGTAAGATACTCACTGAGACTTCCAGAGTAAGACACTCACTGAGACTTCCAGTGTAAGACACTCACTGAGACTTCCAGTGTAAGACACTCACTGAGACTTCCAGTGTAAGACACTCACTGAGACTTCCAGTGTAAGACACTCACTGAGACTTCCAGAGTAAGATACTCACTGAGACTTCCAATGTAAGATACTCACTGAGACCTCCAGTGTAAGATAATCACAGAGACTTCCAGAGTAAGATACTCACTGAGACCTCCAGTGTAAGACACTCACTGAGACTTCCAGTGTAAGACACTCACTGAGACTTCCAGTGTAAGACACTCGCTGAGACCTCCAGTGTAAGACACTCACTGAGACTTCCAGAGTAAGACACTCACTGAGACTTCCAGTGTAAGACACTCACTGAGACTTCCAGTGTAAGACACTCACTGAGACTTCCAGAGTAAGAGACTTCCAGAGTAAGATACTCACTGAGACTTCCAGAGTAAGAGACTCACTTAGACTCCCAGAGTAAGAGACTTCCAGAGTAAGAAACTTCCAGTGTAAGACACTCACTGAGACTCCCAGAGTAAGATGCTAACTGAGACTTCCAGAGTAAGATAATCACAGAGACTTCCAGAGTAAGATACTCACTGAGACTTCCAGAGTAAGATACTCACCGAGACTTTCAGAGTAAGATACTCACCGAGACTTCCAGTGTAAGACACTCACTGAGACTTCCAGTGTAAGACACTCTCTGAGACTTCCAGAGTAAGAGACTTCCAGAGTAAGAGACTTCCAGAGTAAGATACTCACTGAGACTTCCAGAGTAAGACACTCACTGAGACTTCCAGTGTAAGATACTCACTGAGACTTCCAGAGTAAGATACTCACTGAGACTTCCAGAGTAAGACACTCACTGAGACCTCCAGTGTAAGACACTCACTGAGACTTCCAGTGTGAGACACTCACTGAGACTTCCAGTGTAAGACACTCACTGAGACTTCCAGAGTAAGACACTCACTGAGACTTCCAGAGTAAGATACTCACTGAGACTTCCAGAGTAAGATACTCACTGAGACTTCCAGAGTAAGACACTCACTTACACTTCCAGTGTAAGATACTCACTGAGACTTCCAGTGTGAGACACTCACTGAGACTTCCAGTGTAAGACACTCACTGAGACTTCCAGAGAAAGACACTCACTGAGACTTCCAGTGTAAGACACTCACTGAGACTTCCAGTGTAAGACACTCACCGAGACTTCCAGTGTAAGATACTCACTGAGACTTCCAGTGTAAGACACTCACCGAGACTTCCAGAGTAAGAGACTTCCAGAGTAAGATACTCACTGAGACTTCCAGAGTAAGATATTCACCTAGACTTCCAGTGTAAGACACTCACTGAGACTTCCAGTGTAAGAGACTTCCAGAGTAAGATACTCACTGAGACTTCCAGAGTAAGAGACTCACTGAGACTTCCAGAGTAAGAGACTTCCAGAGTATGAGACTACCAGAGTAAGAAACTTCCAGTGTAAGACACTCACTGAGACTTCCAGTGTAAGACACTCACTGTCACTTCCAGAGTAAGATACTCACTGAGACTTCCAGTGTAAGACACTCACTGAGACTTCCAGAGTAAGAGACTCACTGAGACTTCCAGAGTAAGACACTCACTGAGAGTTCCAGTGTAAGACACTCACTGAGACTTCCAGTGTAAGACACTCACTGAGACTTCCAGTGTAAGACACTCACTGAGACTTCCAGTGTAAGACACTCACTGAGACTTCCAGAGTAAGAGACTTCCAGAGTAAGATACTCACTGAGACTTCCAGAGTAAGAGACTCACTTAGGCTCCCAGAGTAAGAGACTTCCAGAGTAAGAAACTTCCAGTGTAAGACACTCACTGAGACTTCCAGTGTAAGACACTCACTGAGACTTCCAGAGTAAGAGACTTCCAGAGTAAGACACTCACTGAGACTTCCAGTGTAAGACACTCACTTAGACTTCCAGAGTAAGATACTCACTGAGACTTCCAGAGTAAGATACTCACTGAGACCTCCAGTGTAAGATACTCACTGAGACTTCCAGAGTAAGACACTCACTGAGACTTCCAGAGTAAGACACTCACTGAGACTTCCAGTGTAAGACACTCACTGAGACTTCCAGTGTAAGACACTCACTGAGACTTCCAGTGTAAGACACTCACTGAGACTTCCAGTGTAAGACACTCACTGAGACTCCCAGAGTAAGATGCTAACTGAGACTTCCAGAGTAAGATAATCACAGAGACTTCCAGTGGAAGATACTCACTGAGACTTCCAGTGTGAGACACTCACTGAGACTTCCAGTGTGAGACACTCACTGAGACTTCCAGTGTAAGACACTCTCTGAGACTTCCAGAGTAAGAGACTTCCAGAGTAAGATACTCACTGAGACTTCCAGAGTAAGATACTCACTGAGACTTCCAGAGTAAGATACTCACTGAGACTTCCAGTGTGAGACACTCACTGAGACTTCCAGTGTAAGACACTCACTGAGACTTCCAGTGTAAGACACTCGCTGAGACCTCCAGTGTAAGACACTCACTGAGACTTCCAGTGTAAGAGACTTCCAGAGTAAGAAACTCACTGAGACTTCCAGAGTAAGACACTCACTGAGACTTCCAGTGTAAGACACTCACTGAGACTTCCAGTGTAAGACACTCACCGAGACTTCCAGAGTAAGAGACTTCCAGAGTAAGATACTCACTGAGACTTCCAGAGTAAGATATTCACCTAGACTTCCAGTGTAAGACACTCACTGAGACTTCCAGAGTAAGAGACTTCCAGAGTAAGATACTCACTGAGACTTCCAGAGTAAGAGACTCACTTAGACTCCCAGAGTAAGAGACTTCCAGAGTAAGAAACTTCCAGTGTAAGACACTCACTGAGACTTCCAGTGTAAGACACTCACTGAGACTTCCAGAGTAAGATACTCACTGAGACTTCCAGAGTAAGACACTCACTGAGACTTCCAGTGTAAGACACTCACTGAGACTTCCAGTGTAAGACACTCACTGAGACTTCCAGTGTAAGACACTCACTGAGACTCCCAGAGTAAGATGCTAACTGAGACTTCCAGAGTAAGATAATCACAGAGACTTCCAGTGGAAGATACTCACTGAGACTTCCAGTGTAAGACACTCACTGAGACTTCCAGTGTAAGACACTCACTTAGACTTCCAGAGTAAGATACTCACTGAGACTTCCAGTGTAAGACACTCACTGAGACTTCCAGTGTAAGACACTCACTGAGACTTCCAGAGTAAGATACTCACTGAGACTTCCAGAGTAAGATACTCACTGAGACTTCCAGAGTAAGATACTCACTGAGACTTCCAGAGTAAGACACTCACTTACACTTCCAGTGTAAGATACTCACTGAGACTTCCAGAGTAAGATACTCACTGAGACTTCCAGAGTAAGATACTCACTGAGACTTCCAGAGTAAGATACTCACTGAGACTTCCAGAGTAAGATACTCACTGAGACCTCCAGTGTAAGATACTCACTGAGACTTCCAGAGTAAGACACTCACTGAGACTTCCAGTGTAAGACACTCACTGAGACTTCCAGTGTAAGACACTCACTGAGACTTCCAGTGTAAGACACTCACTGAGACTTCCAGTGTAAGACACTCACTGAGACTTCCAGAGTAAGATACTCACTGAGACTTCCAATGTAAGATACTCACTGAGACCTCCAGTGTAAGATAATCACAGAGACTTCCAGAGTAAGATACTCACTGAGACCTCCAGTGTAAGACACTCACTGAGACTTCCAGTGTAAGACACTCACTGAGACTTCCAGTGTAAGACACTCGCTGAGACCTCCAGTGTAAGACACTCACTGAGACTTCCAGAGTAAGACACTCACTGAGACTTCCAGTGTAAGACACTCACTGAGACTTCCAGTGTAAGACACTCACTGAGACTTCCAGAGTAAGAGACTTCCAGAGTAAGATACTCACTGAGACTTCCAGAGTAAGAGACTCACTTAGACTCCCAGAGTAAGAGACTTCCAGAGTAAGAAACTTCCAGTGTAAGACACTCACTGAGACTTCCAGTGTAAGACACTCACTGAGACTTCCAGAGTAAGAGACTTCCAGAGCAAGATACTCACTGAGACTTCCAGAGTAAGAGACTCACTTAGGCTCCCAGAGTAAGAGACTTCCAGAGTAAGAAACTTCCAGTGTAAGACACTCACTGAGACTTCCAGTGTAAGACACTCACTGAGACTTCCAGAGTAAGATACTCACTGAGACTTCCAGAGTAAGACACTCACTGAGACTTCCAGTGTAAGACACTCACTGAGACTTCCAGTGTAAGACACTCACTGAGACTCCCAGAGTAAGATGCTAACTGAAACTTCCAGAGTAAGATAATCACAGAGACTTCCAGAGTAAGATACTCACCGAGACTTTCAGAGTAAGATACTCACCGAGACTTCCAGTGTAAGACACTCACTGAGACTTCCAGTGTAAGACACTCTCTGAGACTTCCAGAGTAAGAGACTTCCAGAGTAAGATACTCACTGAGACTTCCAGTGTAAGATACTTACTGAGACTTCCAGAGTAAGATACTCACTGAGACTTCCAGAGTAAGACACTCACTGAGACCTCCAGTGTAAGACACTCACTGAGACTTCCAGTGTGAGACACTCACTGAGACTTCCAGTGTAAGACACTCACTGAGACTTCCAGAGTAAGACACTCACTGAGACTTCCAGAGTAAGATACTCACTGAGACTTCCAGAGTAAGATACTCACTGAGACTTCCAGAGTAAGACACTCACTTACACTTCCAGTGTAAGATACTCACTGAGACTTCCAGTGTGAGACACTCACTGAGACTTCCAGTGTAAGACACTCACTGAGACTTCCAGAGTAAGACACTCACTGAGACTTCCAGTGTAAGACACTCACTGAGACTTCCAGTGTAAGACACTCACCGAGACTTCCAGTGTAAGATACTCACTGAGACTTCCAGTGTAAGACACTCACCGAGACTTCCAGAGTAAGAGACTTCCAGAGTAAGATACTCACTGAGACTTCCAGAGTAAGATATTCACCTAGACTTCCAGTGTAAGACACTCACTGAGACTTCCAGTGTAAGAGACTTCCAGAGTAAGATACTCACTGAGACTTCCAGAGTAAGAGACTCACTGAGACTTCCAGAGTAAGAGACTTCCAGAGTATGAGACTACCAGATTAAGAAACTTCCAGTGTAAGACACTCACTGAGACTTCCAGTGTAAGACACTCACTGTCACTTCCAGAGTAAGATACTCACTGAGACTTCCAGTGTAAGACACTCACTGAGACTTCCAGAGTAAGAGACTCACTGAGACTTCCAGAGTAAGACACTCACTGAGAGTTCCAGTGTAAGACACTCACTGAGACTTCCAGTGTAAGACACTCACTGAGACTTCCAGTGTAAGACACTCACTGAGACTTCCAGTGTAAGACACTCACTGAGACTTCCAGTGTAAGACACTCACTGAGACTTCCAGAGTAAGAGACTTCCAGAGTAAGATACTCACTGAGACTTCCAGAGTAAGAGACTCACTTAGGCTCCCAGAGTAAGAGACTTCCAGAGTAAGAAACTTCCAGTGTAAGACACTCACTGAGACTTCCAGTGTAAGACACTCACTGAGACTTCCAGAGTAAGAGACTTCCAGAGTAAGACACTCACTGAGACTTCCAGTGTAAGACACTCACTTAGACTTCCAGAGTAAGATACTCACTGAGACTTCCAGAGTAAGATACTCACTGAGACCTCCAGTGTAAGATACTCACTGAGACTTCCAGAGTAAGACACTCACTGAGACTTCCAGAGTAAGACACTCACTGAGACTTCCAGTGTAAGACACTCACTGAGACTTCCAGTGTAAGACACTCACTGAGACTTCCAGTGTAAGACACTCACTGAGACTCCCAGAGTAAGATGCTAACTGAGACTTCCAGAGTAAGATAATCACAGAGACTTCCAGTGGAAGATACTCACTGAGACTTCCAGTGTGAGACACTCACTGAGACTTCCAGTGTGAGACACTCACTGAGACTTCCAGTGTAAGACACTCTCTGAGACTTCCAGAGTAAGAGACTTCCAGAGTAAGATACTCACTGAGACTTCCAGAGTAAGATACTCACTGAGACTTCCAGAGTAAGATACTCACTGAGACTTCCAGTGTGAGACACTCACTGAGACTTCCAGTGTAAGACACTCACTGAGACTTCCAGTGTAAGACACTCGCTGAGACCTCCAGTGTAAGACACTCACTGAGACTTCCAGTGTAAGAGACTTCCAGAGTAAGAAACTCACTGAGACTTCCAGAGTAAGACACTCACTGAGACTTCCAGTGTAAGACACTCACTGAGTCTTCCAGTGTAAGACACTCACCGAGACTTCCAGAGTAAGAGACTTCCAGAGTAAGATACTCACTGAGACTTCCAGAGTAAGATATTCACCTAGACTTCCAGTGTAAGACACTCACTGAGACTTCCAGAGTAAGAGACTTCCAGAGTAAGATACTCACTGAGACTTCCAGAGTAAGAGACTCACTTAGACTCCCAGAGTAAGAGACTTCCAGAGTAAGAAACTTCCAGTGTAAGACACTCACTGAGACTTCCAGTGTAAGACACTCACTGAGACTTCCAGAGTAAGATACTCACTGAGACTTCCAGAGTAAGACACTCACTGAGACTTCCAGTGTAAGACACTCACTGAGACTTCCAGTGTAAGACACTCACTGAGACTTCCAGTGTAAGACACTCACTGAGACTCCCAGAGTAAGATGCTAACTGAGACTTCCAGAGTAAGATAATCACAGAGACTTCCAGTGGAAGATACTCACTGAGACTTCCAGTGTAAGACACTCACTGAGACTTCCAGTGTAAGACACTCACTTAGACTTCCAGAGTAAGATACTCACTGAGACTTCCAGTGTAAGACACTCACTGAGACTTCCAGTGTAAGACACTCACTGAGACTTCCAGAGTAAGACACTCACTGAGACTTCCAGTGTAAGACACTCACTGAGACTTCCAGAGTAAGATATTCACCTAGACTTCCAGTGTAAGACACTCACTGAGACTTCCAGTGTAAGACACTCACTGAGACTTCCAGTGTAAGACACTCACTGAGACTTCCAGAGTAAGACACTCACTGAGACTTCCAGAGTAAGATACTCACTGAGACTTCCAGTGTAAGACACTCACTGAGACTTCCAGTGTAAGACACTCACTGAGACTTCCAGAGTAAGACACTCACTGAGACTTCCAGAGTAAGATACTCACTGAGACTTCCAGAGTAAGACACTCACTGAGACTTCCAGTGTAAGACACTCACTGAGACTTCCAGTGTAAGACACTCACTGAGACTTCCAGTGTAAGACACTCACTGAGACTTCCAGAGTAACACACTCACTGAGACTTCCAGTGTAAGATACTCACTGAGACTTCCAGAGTAAGACACTCACTGAGACTTCCAGTGTAAGACACTCACTGAGACTTCCAGTGTAAGACACTCACCGAGACTTCCAGAGTAAGACACTCACTGAGACTTCCAGAGTAAGACACTCACTGAGACTTCCAGTGTAAGACACTCACTGAGACCTCCAGTGTAAGACACTCACTGAGACTTCCAGAGTAAGACACTCACTGAGACTTCCAGAGTAAGACACTCACTGAGACTTCCAGTGTAAGACACTCACTGAGACTTCCAGAGTAAGACACTCACTGAGACTTCCAGTGTAAGACACTCACTGAGACTTCCAGTGTAAGACACTCACCGAGACTTCCAGAGTAAGACACTCACTGAGACTTCCAGAGTAAGACACTCACTGAGACTTCCAGTGTAAGACACTCACTGAGACCTCCAGTGTAAGACACTCACTGAGACTTCCAGAGTAAGACACTCACTGAGACTTCCAGAGTAAGACACTCACTGAGACTTCCAGTGTAAGACACTCACTGAGACCTCCAGTGTAAGACACTCACTGAGACTTCCAGAGGACTCACTGAGACTTCCAGTGTAAGACACTCACTGAGACTTCCAGTGTAAGACACTCACTGAGACTTCCAGAGTAAGATACTCACTGAGACTTCCAGAGTAAGATACTCACTGAGACTTCCAGTGTAAGACACTCACTGAGACTTCCAGTGTAAGACACTCACTGAGACTTCCAGAGTAAGACACTCACTGAGACTTCCAGTGTAAGACACTCACTGAGACTTCCAGTGTAAGACACTCACTGAGACTTCCAGTGTAAGACACTCACTGAGACTTCCAGTGTAAGACACTCACTGAGACTTCCAGAGTAAGACACTCACTGAGACTTCCAGAGTAAGATACTCACTGAGACTTCCAGAGTAAGACACTCACTGAGACTTCCAGTGTAAGACACTCACTGAGACTTCCAGTGTAAGACACTCACTGAGACTTCCAGTGTAAGACACTCACTGAGACTTCCAGAGTAACACACTCACTGAGACTTCCAGTGTAAGATACTCACTGAGACTTCCAGAGTAAGACACTCACTGAGACTTCCAGTGTAAGACACTCACTGAGACTTCCAGTGTAAGACACTCACTGAGACTTCCAGAGTAAGACACTCACTGAGACTTCCAGAGTAAGACACTCACTGAGACTTCCAGTGTAAGACACTCACTGAGACCTCCAGTGTAAGACACTCACTGAGACTTCCAGAGTAAGACACTCACTGAGACTTCCAGAGTAAGACACTCACTGAGACTTCCAGTGTAAGACACTCACTGAGACTTCCAGAGTAAGACACTCACTGAGACTTCCAGTGTAAGACACTCACTGAGACTTCCAGTGTAAGACACTCACTGAGACTTCCAGAGTAAGACACTCACTGAGACTTCCAGAGTAAGACACTCACTGAGACTTCCAGTGTAAGACACTCACTGAGACCTCCAGTGTAAGACACTCACTGAGACTTCCAGAGTAAGACACTCACTGAGACTTCCAGAGTAAGACACTCACTGAGACTTCCAGTGTAAGACACTCACTGAGACCTCCAGTGTAAGACACTCACTGAGACTTCCAGAGGACTCACTGAGACTTCCAGTGTAAGACACTCACTGAGACTTCCAGTGTAAGACACTCACTGAGACTTCCAGAGTAAGATACTCACTGAGACTTCCAGAGTAAGATACTCACTGAGACTTCCAGTGTAAGACACTCACTGAGACTTCCAGTGTAAGACACTCACTGAGACTTCCAGTGTAAGATACTCACTGAGAGTTCCAGTGTAAGACACTCACTGAGACTTCCAGTGTAAGACACTCACTGAGACTTCCAGTGTAAGACACTCACTGAGACTTCCAGTGTAAGACACTCACTGAGACTTCCAGTGTAAGACACTCACTGAGACTTCCAGAGTAAGAGACTTCCAGAGTAAGATACTCACTGAGACTTCCAGAGTAAGAGACTCACTTAGGCTCCCAGAGTAAGAGACTTCCAGAGTAAGAAACTTCCAGTGTAAGACACTCACTGAGACTTCCAGTGTAAGACACTCACTGAGACTTCCAGAGTAAGAGACTTCCAGAGTAAGACACTCACTGAGACTTCCAGTGTAAGACACTCACTTAGACTTCCAGAGTAAGATACTCACTGAGACTTCCAGAGTAAGATACTCACTGAGACCTCCAGTGTAAGATACTCACTGAGACTTCCAGAGTAAGACACTCACTGAGACTTCCAGAGTAAGACACTCACTGAGACTTCCAGTGTAAGACACTCACTGAGACTTCCAGTGTAAGACACTCACTGAGACTTCCAGTGTAAGACACTCACTGAGACTCCCAGAGTAAGATGCTAACTGAGACTTCCAGAGTAAGATAATCACAGAGACTTCCAGTGGAAGATACTCACTGAGACTTCCAGTGTGAGACACTCACTGAGACTTCCAGTGTGAGACACTCACTGAGACTTCCAGTGTAAGACACTCTCTGAGACTTCCAGAGTAAGAGACTTCCAGAGTAAGATACTCACTGAGACTTCCAGAGTAAGATACTCACTGAGACTTCCAGAGTAAGATACTCACTGAGACTTCCAGTGTGAGACACTCACTGAGACTTCCAGTGTAAGACACTCACTGAGACTTCCAGTGTAAGACACTCGCTGAGACCTCCAGTGTAAGACACTCACTGAGACTTCCAGTGTAAGAGACTTCCAGAGTAAGAAACTCACTGAGACTTCCAGAGTAAGACACTCACTGAGACTTCCAGTGTAAGACACTCACTGAGACTTCCAGTGTAAGACACTCACCGAGACTTCCAGAGTAAGAGACTTCCAGAGTAAGATACTCACTGAGACTTCCAGAGTAAGATATTCACCTAGACTTCCAGTGTAAGACACTCACTGAGACTTCCAGAGTAAGAGACTTCCAGAGTAAGATACTCACTGAGACTTCCAGAGTAAGAGACTCACTTAGACTCCCAGAGTAAGAGACTTCCAGAGTAAGAAACTTCCAGTGTAAGACACTCACTGAGACTTCCAGTGTAAGACACTCACTGAGACTTCCAGAGTAAGATACTCACTGAGACTTCCAGAGTAAGACACTCACTGAGACTTCCAGTGTAAGACACTCACTGAGACTTCCAGTGTAAGACACTCACTGAGACTTCCAGTGTAAGACACTCACTGAGACTCCCAGAGTAAGATGCTAACTGAGACTTCCAGAGTAAGATAATCACAGAGACTTCCAGTGGAAGATACTCACTGAGACTTCCAGTGTAAGACACTCACTGAGACTTCCAGTGTAAGACACTCACTTAGACTTCCAGAGTAAGATACTCACTGAGACTTCCAGTGTAAGACACTCACTGAGACTTCCAGTGTAAGACACTCACTGAGACTTCCAGAGTAAGATACTCACTGAGACTTCCAGAGTAAGATACTCACTGAGACTTCCAGAGTAAGATACTCACTGAGACTTCCAGAGTAAGACACTCACTTACACTTCCAGTGTAAGATACTCACTGAGACTTCCAGAGTAAGATACTCACTGAGACTTCCAGAGTAAGATACTCACTGAGACTTCCAGAGTAAGATACTCACTGAGACTTCCAGAGTAAGATACTCACTGAGACCTCCAGTGTAAGATACTCACTGAGACTTCCAGATTAAGACACTCACTGAGACTTCCAGTGTAAGACACTCACTGAGACTTCCAGTGTAAGACACTCACTGAGACTTCCAGTGTAAGACACTCACTGAGACTTCCAGTGTAAGACACTCACTGAGACTTCCAGAGTAAGATACTCACTGAGACTTCCAATGTAAGATACTCACTGAGACCTCCAGTGTAAGATAATCACAGAGACTTCCAGAGTAAGATACTCACTGAGACCTCCAGTGTAAGATACTCACTGAGACTTCCAGTGTAAGACACTCACTGAGACTTCCAGTGTAAGACACTCACTGAGACTTCCAGTGTAAGACACTCACTGAGACTTCCAGAGTAAGATACTCACTGAGACCTCCAGTGTAAGATACTCACTGAGACTTCCAGTGTAAGACACTCACTGAGACCTCCAGTGTAAGATACTCACTGAGACTTCCAGAGTAAGATACTCACTGAGACCTCCAGTGTAAGACACTCGCTGAGACCTCCAGTGTAAGATACTCACTGAGACTTCCAGTGTAAGACACTCGCTGAGACCTCCAGTGTAAGATACTCACTGAGACTTCCAGAGTAAGAGACTCACTGAGACTTTCAGTGTAAGACACTCACTGAGACTTCCAGAGTAAGACACTCACTGAGACTTCCAGAGTAAGACACTCACTGAGACTTCCAGAGTAAGATACTCACTGAGACTTCCAGTGTGAGACACTCACTGAGACTTCCAGAGTAAGAGACTCACCGAGACTTCCAGTGTAAGACACTCACTGAGACTTCCAGTGTAAGACACTCACTGAGACTTCCAGAGTAAGATATTCACCTAGACTTCCAGTGTAAGACACTCACTGAGACTTCCAGAGTAAGATACTCACTGAGACTTCCAGAGTAAGAGACTCACCGAGACTTCCAGTGTAAGACACTCACTGAGACTTCCAGTGTAAGACACTCACTGAGACTTCCAGAGTAAGATATTCACCTAGACTTCCAGTGTAAGACACTCACTGAGACTTCCAGTGTAAGACACTCACTGAGACTTCCAGTGTAAGACACTCACTGAGACTTCCAGAGTAAGACACTCACTGAGACTTCCAGAGTAAGATACTCACTGAGACTTCCAGTGTAAGACACTCACTGAGACTTCCAGTGTAAGACACTCACTGAGACTTCCAGAGTAAGACACTCACTGAGACTTCCAGAGTAAGATACTCACTGAGACTTCCAGAGTAAGACACTCACTGAGACTTCCAGTGTAAGACACTCACTGAGACTTCCAGTGTAAGACACTCACTGAGACTTCCAGTGTAAGACACTCACTGAGACTTCCAGAGTAACACACTCACTGAGACTTCCAGTGTAAGATACTCACTGAGACTTCCAGAGTAAGACACTCACTGAGACTTCCAGTGTAAGACACTCACTGAGACTTCCAGTGTAAGACACTCACTGAGACTTCCAGAGTAAGACACTCACTGAGACTTCCAGAGTAAGACACTCACTGAGACTTCCAGTGTAAGACACTCACTGAGACCTCCAGTGTAAGACACTCACTGAGACTTCCAGAGTAAGACACTCACTGAGACTTCCAGAGTAAGACACTCACTGAGACTTCCAGTGTAAGACACTCACTGAGACTTCCAGAGTAAGACACTCACTGAGACTTCCAGTGTAAGACACTCACTGAGACTTCCAGTGTAAGACACTCACTGAGACTTCCAGAGTAAGACACTCACTGAGACTTCCAGAGTAAGACACTCACTGAGACTTCCAGTGTAAGACACTCACTGAGACCTCCAGTGTAAGACACTCACTGAGACTTCCAGAGTAAGACACTCACTGAGACTTCCAGAGTAAGACACTCACTGAGACTTCCAGTGTAAGACACTCACTGAGACCTCCAGAGTAAGATACTCACTGAGACTTCCAGAGTAAGATACTCACTGAGACTTCCAGAGTAAGATACTCACTGAGACTTCCAGAGTAAGACACTCACTTACACTTCCAGTGTAAGATACTCACTGAGACTTCCAGAGTAAGATACTCACTGAGACTTCCAGAGTAAGATACTCACTGAGACTTCCAGAGTAAGATACTCACTGAGACTTCCAGAGTAAGATACTCACTGAGACCTCCAGTGTAAGATACTCACTGAGACTTCCAGATTAAGACACTCACTGAGACTTCCAGTGTAAGACACTCACTGAGACTTCCAGTGTAAGACACTCACTGAGACTTCCAGTGTAAGACACTCACTGAGACTTCCAGTGTAAGACACTCACTGAGACTTCCAGAGTAAGATACTCACTGAGACTTCCAATGTAAGATACTCACTGAGACCTCCAGTGTAAGATAATCACAGAGACTTCCAGAGTAAGATACTCACTGAGACCTCCAGTGTAAGATACTCACTGAGACTTCCAGTGTAAGACACTCACTGAGACTTCCAGTGTAAGACACTCACTGAGACTTCCAGTGTAAGACACTCACTGAGACTTCCAGAGTAAGATACTCACTGAGACCTCCAGTGTAAGATACTCACTGAGACTTCCAGTGTAAGACACTCACTGAGACCTCCAGTGTAAGATACTCACTGAGACTTCCAGAGTAAGATACTCACTGAGACCTCCAGTGTAAGACACTCGCTGAGACCTCCAGTGTAAGATACTCACTGAGACTTCCAGTGTAAGACACTCGCTGAGACCTCCAGTGTAAGATACTCACTGAGACTTCCAGAGTAAGAGACTCACTGAGACTTTCAGTGTAAGACACTCACTGAGACTTCCAGAGTAAGACACTCACTGAGACTTCCAGAGTAAGACACTCACTGAGACTTCCAGAGTAAGATACTCACTGAGACTTCCAGTGTGAGACACTCACTGAGACTTCCAGAGTAAGAGACTCACCGAGACTTCCAGTGTAAGACACTCACTGAGACTTCCAGTGTAAGACACTCACTGAGACTTCCAGAGTAAGATATTCACCTAGACTTCCAGTGTAAGACACTCACTGAGACTTCCAGAGTAAGATACTCACTGAGACTTCCAGAGTAAGAGACTCACCGAGACTTCCAGTGTAAGACACTCACTGAGACTTCCAGTGTAAGACACTCACTGAGACTTCCAGAGTAAGATATTCACCTAGACTTCCAGTGTAAGACACTCACTGAGACTTCCAGTGTAAGACACTCACTGAGACTTCCAGTGTAAGACACTCACTGAGACTTCCAGAGTAAGACACTCACTGAGACTTCCAGAGTAAGATACTCACTGAGACTTCCAGTGTAAGACACTCACTGAGACTTCCAGTGTAAGACACTCACTGAGACTTCCAGAGTAAGATACTCACTGAGACCTCCAGTGTAAGATACTCACTGAGACTTCCAGTGTAAGACACTCACTGAGACCTCCAGTGTAAGATACTCACTGAGACTTCCAGAGTAAGATACTCACTGAGACCTCCAGTGTAAGACACTCGCTGAGACCTCCAGTGTAAGATACTCACTGAGACTTCCAGTGTAAGACACTCGCTGAGACCTCCAGTGTAAGATACTCACTGAGACTTCCAGAGTAAGAGACTCACTGAGACTTTCAGTGTAAGACACTCACTGAGACTTCCAGAGTAAGACACTCACTGAGACTTCCAGAGTAAGACACTCACTGAGACTTCCAGAGTAAGATACTCACTGAGACTTCCAGTGTGAGACACTCACTGAGACTTCCAGAGTAAGAGACTCACCGAGACTTCCAGTGTAAGACACTCACTGAGACTTCCAGTGTAAGACACTCACTGAGACTTCCAGAGTAAGATATTCACCTAGACTTCCAGTGTAAGACACTCACTGAGACTTCCAGAGTAAGATACTCACTGAGACTTCCAGAGTAAGAGACTCACCGAGACTTCCAGTGTAAGACACTCACTGAGACTTCCAGTGTAAGACACTCACTGAGACTTCCAGAGTAAGATATTCACCTAGACTTCCAGTGTAAGACACTCACTGAGACTTCCAGTGTAAGACACTCACTGAGACTTCCAGTGTAAGACACTCACTGAGACTTCCAGAGTAAGACACTCACTGAGACTTCCAGAGTAAGATACTCACTGAGACTTCCAGTGTAAGACACTCACTGAGACTTCCAGTGTAAGACACTCACTGAGACTTCCAGAGTAAGACACTCACTGAGACTTCCAGAGTAAGATACTCACTGAGACTTCCAGAGTAAGACACTCACTGAGACTTCCAGTGTAAGACACTCACTGAGACTTCCAGTGTAAGACACTCACTGAGACTTCCAGTGTAAGACACTCACTGAGACTTCCAGAGTAACACACTCACTGAGACTTCCAGTGTAAGATACTCACTGAGACTTCCAGAGTAAGACACTCACTGAGACTTCCAGTGTAAGACACTCACTGAGACTTCCAGTGTAAGACACTCACTGAGACTTCCAGTGTAAGACACTCGCTGAGACCTCCAGTGTAAGACACTCACTGAGACTTCCAGAGTAAGACACTCACTGAGACTTCCAGTGTAAGACACTCACTGAGACTTCCAGTGTAAGACACTCACTGAGACTTCCAGAGTAAGAGACTTCCAGAGTAAGATACTCACTGAGACTTCCAGAGTAAGAGACTCACTTAGACTCCCAGAGTAAGAGACTTCCAGAGTAAGAAACTTCCAGTGTAAGACACTCACTGAGACTCCCAGAGTAAGATGCTAACTGAGACTTCCAGAGTAAGATAATCACAGAGACTTCCAGAGTAAGATACTCACTGAGACTTCCAGAGTAAGATACTCACCGAGACTTTCAGAGTAAGATACTCACCGAGACTTCCAGTGTAAGACACTCACTGAGACTTCCAGTGTAAGACACTCTCTGAGACTTCCAGAGTAAGAGACTTCCAGAGTAAGAGACTTCCAGAGTAAGATACTCACTGAGACTTCCAGAGTAAGACACTCACTGAGACTTCCAGTGTAAGATACTCACTGAGACTTCCAGAGTAAGATACTCACTGAGACTTCCAGAGTAAGACACTCACTGAGACCTCCAGTGTAAGACACTCACTGAGACTTCCAGTGTGAGACACTCACTGAGACTTCCAGTGTAAGACACTCACTGAGACTTCCAGAGTAAGACACTCACTGAGACTTCCAGAGTAAGATACTCACTGAGACTTCCAGAGTAAGATACTCACTGAGACTTCCAGAGTAAGACACTCACTTACACTTCCAGTGTAAGATACTCACTGAGACTTCCAGTGTGAGACACTCACTGAGACTTCCAGTGTAAGACACTCACTGAGACTTCCAGAGAAAGACACTCACTGAGACTTCCAGTGTAAGACACTCACTGAGACTTCCAGTGTAAGACACTCACCGAGACTTCCAGTGTAAGATACTCACTGAGACTTCCAGTGTAAGACACTCACCGAGACTTCCAGAGTAAGAGACTTCCAGAGTAAGATACTCACTGAGACTTCCAGAGTAAGATATTCACCTAGACTTCCAGTGTAAGACACTCACTGAGACTTCCAGTGTAAGAGACTTCCAGAGTAAGATACTCACTGAGACTTCCAGAGTAAGAGACTCACTGAGACTTCCAGAGTAAGAGACTTCCAGAGTATGAGACTACCAGAGTAAGAAACTTCCAGTGTAAGACACTCACTGAGACTTCCAGTGTAAGACACTCACTGTCACTTCCAGAGTAAGATACTCACTGAGACTTCCAGTGTAAGACACTCACTGAGACTTCCAGAGTAAGAGACTCACTGAGACTTCCAGAGTAAGACACTCACTGAGAGTTCCAGTGTAAGACACTCACTGAGACTTCCAGTGTAAGACACTCACTGAGACTTCCAGTGTAAGACACTCACTGAGACTTCCAGTGTAAGACACTCACTGAGACTTCCAGAGTAAGAGACTTCCAGAGTAAGATACTCACTGAGACTTCCAGAGTAAGAGACTCACTTAGGCTCCCAGAGTAAGAGACTTCCAGAGTAAGAAACTTCCAGTGTAAGACACTCACTGAGACTTCCAGTGTAAGACACTCACTGAGACTTCCAGAGTAAGAGACTTCCAGAGTAAGACACTCACTGAGACTTCCAGTGTAAGACACTCACTTAGACTTCCAGAGTAAGATACTCACTGAGACTTCCAGAGTAAGATACTCACTGAGACCTCCAGTGTAAGATACTCACTGAGACTTCCAGAGTAAGACACTCACTGAGACTTCCAGAGTAAGACACTCACTGAGACTTCCAGTGTAAGACACTCACTGAGACTTCCAGTGTAAGACACTCACTGAGACTTCCAGTGTAAGACACTCACTGAGACTTCTAGTGTATAAGTCACTCACTGAGACTCCCAGAGTAAGATGCTAACTGAGACTTCCAGAGTAAGATAATCACAGAGACTTCCAGTGGAAGATACTCACTGAGACTTCCAGTGTGAGACACTCACTGAGACTTCCAGTGTGAGACACTCACTGAGACTTCCAGTGTAAGACACTCTCTGAGACTTCCAGAGTAAGAGACTTCCAGAGTAAGATACTCACTGAGACTTCCAGAGTAAGATACTCACTGAGACTTCCAGAGTAAGATACTCACTGAGACTTCCAGTGTGAGACACTCACTGAGACTTCCAGTGTAAGACACTCACTGAGACTTCCAGTGTAAGACACTCGCTGAGACCTCCAGTGTAAGACACTCACTGAGACTTCCAGTGTAAGAGACTTCCAGAGTAAGAAACTCACTGAGACTTCCAGAGTAAGACACTCACTGAGACTTCCAGTGTAAGACACTCACTGAGACTTCCAGTGTAAGACACTCACCGAGACTTCCAGAGTAAGAGACTTCCAGAGTAAGATACTCACTGAGACTTCCAGAGTAAGATATTCACCTAGACTTCCAGTGTAAGACACTCACTGAGACTTCCAGAGTAAGAGACTTCCAGAGTAAGATACTCACTGAGACTTCCAGAGTAAGAGACTCACTTAGACTCCCAGAGTAAGAGACTTCCAGAGTAAGAAACTTCCAGTGTAAGACACTCACTGAGACTTCCAGTGTAAGACACTCACTGAGACTTCCAGAGTAAGATACTCACTGAGACTTCCAGAGTAAGACACTCACTGAGACTTCCAGTGTAAGACACTCACTGAGACTTCCAGTGTAAGACACTCACTGAGACTTCCAGTGTAAGACACTCACTGAGACTCCCAGAGTAAGATGCTAACTGAGACTTCCAGAGTAAGATAATCACAGAGACTTCCAGTGGAAGATACTCACTGAGACTTCCAGTGTAAGACACTCACTGAGACTTCCAGTGTAAGACACTCACTTAGACTTCCAGAGTAAGATACTCACTGAGACTTCCAGTGTAAGACACTCACTGAGACTTCCAGTGTAAGACACTCACTGAGACTTCCAGAGTAAGATACTCACTGAGACTTCCAGAGTAAGATACTCACTGAGACTTCCAGAGTAAGATACTCACTGAGACTTCCAGAGTAAGACACTCACTTACACTTCCAGTGTAAGATACTCACTGAGACTTCCAGAGTAAGATACTCACTGAGACTTCCAGAGTAAGATACTCACTGAGACTTCCAGAGTAAGATACTCACTGAGACTTCCAGAGTAAGATACTCACTGAGACCTCCAGTGTAAGATACTCACTGAGACTTCCAGAGTAAGACACTCACTGAGACTTCCAGTGTAAGACACTCACTGAGACTTCCAGTGTAAGACACTCACTGAGACTTCCAGTGTAAGACACTCACTGAGACTTCCAGTGTAAGACACTCACTGAGACTTCCAGAGTAAGATACTCACTGAGACTTCCAATGTAAGATACTCACTGAGACCTCCAGTGTAAGATAATCACAGAGACTTCCAGAGTAAGATACTCACTGAGACCTCCAGTGTAAGACACTCACTGAGACTTCCAGTGTAAGACACTCACTGAGACTTCCAGTGTAAGACACTCGCTGAGACCTCCAGTGTAAGACACTCACTGAGACTTCCAGAGTAAGACACTCACTGAGACTTCCAGTGTAAGACACTCACTGAGACTTCCAGTGTAAGACACTCACTGAGACTTCCAGAGTAAGAGACTTCCAGAGTAAGATACTCACTGAGACTTCCAGAGTAAGAGACTCACTTAGACTCCCAGAGTAAGAGACTTCCAGAGTAAGAAACTTCCAGTGTAAGACACTCACTGAGACTTCCAGTGTAAGACACTCACTGAGACTTCCAGAGTAAGAGACTTCCAGAGCAAGATACTCACTGAGACTTCCAGAGTAAGAGACTCACTTAGGCTCCCAGAGTAAGAGACTTCCAGAGTAAGAAACTTCCAGTGTAAGACACTCACTGAGACTTCCAGTGTAAGACACTCACTGAGACTTCCAGAGTAAGATACTCACTGAGACTTCCAGAGTAAGACACTCACTGAGACTTCCAGTGTAAGACACTCACTGAGACTTCCAGTGTAAGACACTCACTGAGACTCCCAGAGTAAGATGCTAACTGAAACTTCCAGAGTAAGATAATCACAGAGACTTCCAGAGTAAGATACTCACCGAGACTTTCAGAGTAAGATACTCACCGAGACTTCCAGTGTAAGACACTCACTGAGACTTCCAGTGTAAGACACTCTCTGAGACTTCCAGAGTAAGAGACTTCCAGAGTAAGATACTCACTGAGACTTCCAGTGTAAGATACTTACTGAGACTTCCAGAGTAAGATACTCACTGAGACTTCCAGAGTAAGACACTCACTGAGACCTCCAGTGTAAGACACTCACTGAGACTTCCAGTGTGAGACACTCACTGAGACTTCCAGTGTAAGACACTCACTGAGACTTCCAGAGTAAGACACTCACTGAGACTTCCAGAGTAAGATACTCACTGAGACTTCCAGAGTAAGATACTCACTGAGACTTCCAGAGTAAGACACTCACTTACACTTCCAGTGTAAGATACTCACTGAGACTTCCAGTGTGAGACACTCACTGAGACTTCCAGTGTAAGACACTCACTGAGACTTCCAGAGTAAGACACTCACTGAGACTTCCAGTGTAAGACACTCACTGAGACTTCCAGTGTAAGACACTCACCGAGACTTCCAGTGTAAGATACTCACTGAGACTTCCAGTGTAAGACACTCACCGAGACTTCCAGAGTAAGAGACTTCCAGAGTAAGATACTCACTGAGACTTCCAGAGTAAGATATTCACCTAGACTTCCAGTGTAAGACACTCACTGAGACTTCCAGTGTAAGAGACTTCCAGAGTAAGATACTCACTGAGACTTCCAGAGTAAGAGACTCACTGAGACTTCCAGAGTAAGAGACTTCCAGAGTATGAGACTACCAGATTAAGAAACTTCCAGTGTAAGACACTCACTGAGACTTCCAGTGTAAGACACTCACTGTCACTTCCAGAGTAAGATACTCACTGAGACTTCCAGTGTAAGACACTCACTGAGACTTCCAGAGTAAGAGACTCACTGAGACTTCCAGAGTAAGACACTCACTGAGAGTTCCAGTGTAAGACACTCACTGAGACTTCCAGTGTAAGACACTCACTGAGACTTCCAGTGTAAGACACTCACTGAGACTTCCAGTGTAAGACACTCACTGAGACTTCCAGTGTAAGACACTCACTGAGACTTCCAGAGTAAGAGACTTCCAGAGTAAGATACTCACTGAGACTTCCAGAGTAAGAGACTCACTTAGGCTCCCAGAGTAAGAGACTTCCAGAGTAAGAAACTTCCAGTGTAAGACACTCACTGAGACTTCCAGTGTAAGACACTCACTGAGACTTCCAGAGTAAGAGACTTCCAGAGTAAGACACTCACTGAGACTTCCAGTGTAAGACACTCACTTAGACTTCCAGAGTAAGATACTCACTGAGACTTCCAGAGTAAGATACTCACTGAGACCTCCAGTGTAAGATACTCACTGAGACTTCCAGAGTAAGACACTCACTGAGACTTCCAGAGTAAGACACTCACTGAGACTTCCAGTGTAAGACACTCACTGAGACTTCCAGTGTAAGACACTCACTGAGACTTCCAGTGTAAGACACTCACTGAGACTCCCAGAGTAAGATGCTAACTGAGACTTCCAGAGTAAGATAATCACAGAGACTTCCAGTGGAAGATACTCACTGAGACTTCCAGTGTGAGACACTCACTGAGACTTCCAGTGTGAGACACTCACTGAGACTTCCAGTGTAAGACACTCTCTGAGACTTCCAGAGTAAGAGACTTCCAGAGTAAGATACTCACTGAGACTTCCAGAGTAAGATACTCACTGAGACTTCCAGAGTAAGATACTCACTGAGACTTCCAGTGTGAGACACTCACTGAGACTTCCAGTGTAAGACACTCACTGAGACTTCCAGTGTAAGACACTCGCTGAGACCTCCAGTGTAAGACACTCACTGAGACTTCCAGTGTAAGAGACTTCCAGAGTAAGAAACTCACTGAGACTTCCAGAGTAAGACACTCACTGAGACTTCCAGTGTAAGACACTCACTGAGTCTTCCAGTGTAAGACACTCACCGAGACTTCCAGAGTAAGAGACTTCCAGAGTAAGATACTCACTGAGACTTCCAGAGTAAGATATTCACCTAGACTTCCAGTGTAAGACACTCACTGAGACTTCCAGAGTAAGAGACTTCCAGAGTAAGATACTCACTGAGACTTCCAGAGTAAGAGACTCACTTAGACTCCCAGAGTAAGAGACTTCCAGAGTAAGAAACTTCCAGTGTAAGACACTCACTGAGACTTCCAGTGTAAGACACTCACTGAGACTTCCAGAGTAAGATACTCACTGAGACTTCCAGAGTAAGACACTCACTGAGACTTCCAGTGTAAGACACTCACTGAGACTTCCAGTGTAAGACACTCACTGAGACTTCCAGTGTAAGACACTCACTGAGACTCCCAGAGTAAGATGCTAACTGAGACTTCCAGAGTAAGATAATCACAGAGACTTCCAGTGGAAGATACTCACTGAGACTTCCAGTGTAAGACACTCACTGAGACTTCCAGTGTAAGACACTCACTTAGACTTCCAGAGTAAGATACTCACTGAGACTTCCAGTGTAAGACACTCACTGAGACTTCCAGTGTAAGACACTCACTGAGACTTCCAGAGTAAGACACTCACTGAGACTTCCAGTGTAAGACACTCACTGAGACTTCCAGAGTAAGATATTCACCTAGACTTCCAGTGTAAGACACTCACTGAGACTTCCAGTGTAAGACACTCACTGAGACTTCCAGTGTAAGACACTCACTGAGACTTCCAGAGTAAGACACTCACTGAGACTTCCAGAGTAAGATACTCACTGAGACTTCCAGTGTAAGACACTCACTGAGACTTCCAGTGTAAGACACTCACTGAGACTTCCAGAGTAAGACACTCACTGAGACTTCCAGAGTAAGATACTCACTGAGACTTCCAGAGTAAGACACTCACTGAGACTTCCAGTGTAAGACACTCACTGAGACTTCCAGTGTAAGACACTCACTGAGACTTCCAGTGTAAGACACTCACTGAGACTTCCAGAGTAACACACTCACTGAGACTTCCAGTGTAAGATACTCACTGAGACTTCCAGAGTAAGACACTCACTGAGACTTCCAGTGTAAGACACTCACTGAGACTTCCAGTGTAAGACACTCACCGAGACTTCCAGAGTAAGACACTCACTGAGACTTCCAGAGTAAGACACTCACTGAGACTTCCAGTGTAAGACACTCACTGAGACCTCCAGTGTAAGACACTCACTGAGACTTCCAGAGTAAGACACTCACTGAGACTTCCAGAGTAAGACACTCACTGAGACTTCCAGTGTAAGACACTCACTGAGACTTCCAGAGTAAGACACTCACTGAGACTTCCAGTGTAAGACACTCACTGAGACTTCCAGTGTAAGACACTCACCGAGACTTCCAGAGTAAGACACTCACTGAGACTTCCAGAGTAAGACACTCACTGAGACTTCCAGTGTAAGACACTCACTGAGACCTCCAGTGTAAGACACTCACTGAGACTTCCAGAGTAAGACACTCACTGAGACTTCCAGAGTAAGACACTCACTGAGACTTCCAGTGTAAGACACTCACTGAGACCTCCAGTGTAAGACACTCACTGAGACTTCCAGAGGACTCACTGAGACTTCCAGTGTAAGACACTCACTGAGACTTCCAGTGTAAGACACTCACTGAGACTTCCAGAGTAAGATACTCACTGAGACTTCCAGAGTAAGATACTCACTGAGACTTCCAGTGTAAGACACTCACTGAGACTTCCAGTGTAAGACACTCACTGAGACTTCCAGAGTAAGACACTCACTGAGACTTCCAGTGTAAGACACTCACTGAGACTTCCAGTGTAAGACACTCACTGAGACTTCCAGTGTAAGACACTCACTGAGACTTCCAGTGTAAGACACTCACTGAGACTTCCAGAGTAAGACACTCACTGAGACTTCCAGAGTAAGATACTCACTGAGACTTCCAGAGTAAGACACTCACTGAGACTTCCAGTGTAAGACACTCACTGAGACTTCCAGTGTAAGACACTCACTGAGACTTCCAGTGTAAGACACTCACTGAGACTTCCAGAGTAACACACTCACTGAGACTTCCAGTGTAAGATACTCACTGAGACTTCCAGAGTAAGACACTCACTGAGACTTCCAGTGTAAGACACTCACTGAGACTTCCAGTGTAAGACACTCACTGAGACTTCCAGAGTAAGACACTCACTGAGACTTCCAGAGTAAGACACTCACTGAGACTTCCAGTGTAAGACACTCACTGAGACCTCCAGTGTAAGACACTCACTGAGACTTCCAGAGTAAGACACTCACTGAGACTTCCAGAGTAAGACACTCACTGAGACTTCCAGTGTAAGACACTCACTGAGACTTCCAGAGTAAGACACTCACTGAGACTTCCAGTGTAAGACACTCACTGAGACTTCCAGTGTAAGACACTCACTGAGACTTCCAGAGTAAGACACTCACTGAGACTTCCAGAGTAAGACACTCACTGAGACTTCCAGTGTAAGACACTCACTGAGACCTCCAGTGTAAGACACTCACTGAGACTTCCAGAGTAAGACACTCACTGAGACTTCCAGAGTAAGACACTCACTGAGACTTCCAGTGTAAGACACTCACTGAGACCTCCAGTGTAAGACACTCACTGAGACTTCCAGAGGACTCACTGAGACTTCCAGTGTAAGACACTCACTGAGACTTCCAGTGTAAGACACTCACTGAGACTTCCAGAGTAAGATACTCACTGAGACTTCCAGAGTAAGATACTCACTGAGACTTCCAGTGTAAGACACTCACTGAGACTTCCAGTGTAAGACACTCACTGAGACTTCCAGTGTAAGATACTCACTGAGAGTTCCAGTGTAAGACACTCACTGAGACTTCCAGTGTAAGACACTCACTGAGACTTCCAGTGTAAGACACTCACTGAGACTTCCAGTGTAAGACACTCACTGAGACTTCCAGTGTAAGACACTCACTGAGACTTCCAGAGTAAGAGACTTCCAGAGTAAGATACTCACTGAGACTTCCAGAGTAAGAGACTCACTTAGGCTCCCAGAGTAAGAGACTTCCAGAGTAAGAAACTTCCAGTGTAAGACACTCACTGAGACTTCCAGTGTAAGACACTCACTGAGACTTCCAGAGTAAGAGACTTCCAGAGTAAGACACTCACTGAGACTTCCAGTGTAAGACACTCACTTAGACTTCCAGAGTAAGATACTCACTGAGACTTCCAGAGTAAGATACTCACTGAGACCTCCAGTGTAAGATACTCACTGAGACTTCCAGAGTAAGACACTCACTGAGACTTCCAGAGTAAGACACTCACTGAGACTTCCAGTGTAAGACACTCACTGAGACTTCCAGTGTAAGACACTCACTGAGACTTCCAGTGTAAGACACTCACTGAGACTCCCAGAGTAAGATGCTAACTGAGACTTCCAGAGTAAGATAATCACAGAGACTTCCAGTGGAAGATACTCACTGAGACTTCCAGTGTGAGACACTCACTGAGACTTCCAGTGTGAGACACTCACTGAGACTTCCAGTGTAAGACACTCTCTGAGACTTCCAGAGTAAGAGACTTCCAGAGTAAGATACTCACTGAGACTTCCAGAGTAAGATACTCACTGAGACTTCCAGAGTAAGATACTCACTGAGACTTCCAGTGTGAGACACTCACTGAGACTTCCAGTGTAAGACACTCACTGAGACTTCCAGTGTAAGACACTCGCTGAGACCTCCAGTGTAAGACACTCACTGAGACTTCCAGTGTAAGAGACTTCCAGAGTAAGAAACTCACTGAGACTTCCAGAGTAAGACACTCACTGAGACTTCCAGTGTAAGACACTCACTGAGACTTCCAGTGTAAGACACTCACCGAGACTTCCAGAGTAAGAGACTTCCAGAGTAAGATACTCACTGAGACTTCCAGAGTAAGATATTCACCTAGACTTCCAGTGTAAGACACTCACTGAGACTTCCAGAGTAAGAGACTTCCAGAGTAAGATACTCACTGAGACTTCCAGAGTAAGAGACTCACTTAGACTCCCAGAGTAAGAGACTTCCAGAGTAAGAAACTTCCAGTGTAAGACACTCACTGAGACTTCCAGTGTAAGACACTCACTGAGACTTCCAGAGTAAGATACTCACTGAGACTTCCAGAGTAAGACACTCACTGAGACTTCCAGTGTAAGACACTCACTGAGACTTCCAGTGTAAGACACTCACTGAGACTTCCAGTGTAAGACACTCACTGAGACTCCCAGAGTAAGATGCTAACTGAGACTTCCAGAGTAAGATAATCACAGAGACTTCCAGTGGAAGATACTCACTGAGACTTCCAGTGTAAGACACTCACTGAGACTTCCAGTGTAAGACACTCACTTAGACTTCCAGAGTAAGATACTCACTGAGACTTCCAGTGTAAGACACTCACTGAGACTTCCAGTGTAAGACACTCACTGAGACTTCCAGAGTAAGATACTCACTGAGACTTCCAGAGTAAGATACTCACTGAGACTTCCAGAGTAAGATACTCACTGAGACTTCCAGAGTAAGACACTCACTTACACTTCCAGTGTAAGATACTCACTGAGACTTCCAGAGTAAGATACTCACTGAGACTTCCAGAGTAAGATACTCACTGAGACTTCCAGAGTAAGATACTCACTGAGACTTCCAGAGTAAGATACTCACTGAGACCTCCAGTGTAAGATACTCACTGAGACTTCCAGATTAAGACACTCACTGAGACTTCCAGTGTAAGACACTCACTGAGACTTCCAGTGTAAGACACTCACTGAGACTTCCAGTGTAAGACACTCACTGAGACTTCCATTGTAAGACACTCACTGAGACTTCCAGAGTAAGATACTCACTGAGACTTCCAATGTAAGATACTCACTGAGACCTCCAGTGTAAGATAATCACAGAGACTTCCAGAGTAAGATACTCACTGAGACCTCCAGTGTAAGATACTCACTGAGACTTCCAGTGTAAGACACTCACTGAGACTTCCAGTGTAAGACACTCACTGAGACTTCCAGTGTAAGACACTCACTGAGACTTCCAGAGTAAGATACTCACTGAGACCTCCAGTGTAAGATACTCACTGAGACTTCCAGTGTAAGACACTCACTGAGACCTCCAGTGTAAGATACTCACTGAGACTTCCAGAGTAAGATACTCACTGAGACCTCCAGTGTAAGACACTCGCTGAGACCTCCAGTGTAAGATACTCACTGAGACTTCCAGTGTAAGACACTCGCTGAGACCTCCAGTGTAAGATACTCACTGAGACTTCCAGAGTAAGAGACTCACTGAGACTTTCAGTGTAAGACACTCACTGAGACTTCCAGAGTAAGACACTCACTGAGACTTCCAGAGTAAGACACTCACTGAGACTTCCAGAGTAAGATACTCACTGAGACTTCCAGTGTGAGACACTCACTGAGACTTCCAGAGTAAGAGACTCACCGAGACTTCCAGTGTAAGACACTCACTGAGACTTCCAGTGTAAGACACTCACTGAGACTTCCAGAGTAAGATATTCACCTAGACTTCCAGTGTAAGACACTCACTGAGACTTCCAGAGTAAGATACTCACTGAGACTTCCAGAGTAAGAGACTCACCGAGACTTCCAGTGTAAGACACTCACTGAGACTTCCAGTGTAAGACACTCACTGAGACTTCCAGAGTAAGATATTCACCTAGACTTCCAGTGTAAGACACTCACTGAGACTTCCAGTGTAAGACACTCACTGAGACTTCCAGTGTAAGACACTCACTGAGACTTCCAGAGTAAGACACTCACTGAGACTTCCAGAGTAAGATACTCACTGAGACTTCCAGTGTAAGACACTCACTGAGACTTCCAGTGTAAGACACTCACTGAGACTTCCAGAGTAAGACACTCACTGAGACTTCCAGAGTAAGATACTCACTGAGACTTCCAGAGTAAGACACTCACTGAGACTTCCAGTGTAAGACACTCACTGAGACTTCCAGTGTAAGACACTCACTGAGACTTCCAGTGTAAGACACTCACTGAGACTTCCAGAGTAACACACTCACTGAGACTTCCAGTGTAAGATACTCACTGAGACTTCCAGAGTAAGACACTCACTGAGACTTCCAGTGTAAGACACTCACTGAGACTTCCAGTGTAAGACACTCACTGAGACTTCCAGAGTAAGACACTCACTGAGACTTCCAGAGTAAGACACTCACTGAGACTTCCAGTGTAAGACACTCACTGAGACCTCCAGTGTAAGACACTCACTGAGACTTCCAGAGTAAGACACTCACTGAGACTTCCAGAGTAAGACACTCACTGAGACTTCCAGTGTAAGACACTCACTGAGACTTCCAGAGTAAGACACTCACTGAGACTTCCAGTGTAAGACACTCACTGAGACTTCCAGTGTAAGACACTCACTGAGACTTCCAGAGTAAGACACTCACTGAGACTTCCAGAGTAAGACACTCACTGAGACTTCCAGTGTAAGACACTCACTGAGACCTCCAGTGTAAGACACTCACTGAGACTTCCAGAGTAAGACACTCACTGAGACTTCCAGAGTAAGACACTCACTGAGACTTCCAGTGTAAGACACTCACTGAGACCTCCAGAGTAAGATACTCACTGAGACTTCCAGAGTAAGATACTCACTGAGACTTCCAGAGTAAGATACTCACTGAGACTTCCAGAGTAAGACACTCACTTACACTTCCAGTGTAAGATACTCACTGAGACTTCCAGAGTAAGATACTCACTGAGACTTCCAGAGTAAGATACTCACTGAGACTTCCAGAGTAAGATACTCACTGAGACCTCCAGTGTAAGATACTCACTGAGACTTCCAGATTAAGACACTCACTGAGACTTCCAGTGTAAGACACTCACTGAGACTTCCAGTGTAAGACACTCACTGAGACTTCCAGTGTAAGACACTCACTGAGACTTCCAGTGTAAGACACTCACTGAGACTTCCAGAGTAAGATACTCACTGAGACTTCCAATGTAAGATACTCACTGAGACCTCCAGTGTAAGATAATCACAGAGACTTCCAGAGTAAGATACTCACTGAGACCTCCAGTGTAAGATACTCACTGAGACTTCCAGTGTAAGACACTCACTGAGACTTCCAGTGTAAGACACTCACTGAGACTTCCAGTGTAAGACACTCACTGAGACTTCCAGAGTAAGATACTCACTGAGACCTCCAGTGTAAGATACTCACTGAGACTTCCAGTGTAAGACACTCACTGAGACCTCCAGTGTAAGATACTCACTGAGACTTCCAGAGTAAGATACTCACTGAGACCTCCAGTGTAAGACACTCGCTGAGACCTCCAGTGTAAGATACTCACTGAGACTTCCAGTGTAAGACACTCGCTGAGACCTCCAGTGTAAGATACTCACTGAGACTTCCAGAGTAAGAGACTCACTGAGACTTTCAGTGTAAGACACTCACTGAGACTTCCAGAGTAAGACACTCACTGAGACTTCCAGAGTAAGACACTCACTGAGACTTCCAGAGTAAGATACTCACTGAGACTTCCAGTGTGAGACACTCACTGAGACTTCCAGAGTAAGAGACTCACCGAGACTTCCAGTGTAAGACACTCACTGAGACTTCCAGTGTAAGACACTCACTGAGACTTCCAGAGTAAGATATTCACCTAGACTTCCAGTGTAAGACACTCACTGAGACTTCCAGAGTAAGATACTCACTGAGACTTCCAGAGTAAGAGACTCACCGAGACTTCCAGTGTAAGACACTCACTGAGACTTCCAGTGTAAGACACTCACTGAGACTTCCAGAGTAAGATATTCACCTAGACTTCCAGTGTAAGACACTCACTGAGACTTCCAGTGTAAGACACTCACTGAGACTTCCAGTGTAAGACACTCACTGAGACTTCCAGAGTAAGACACTCACTGAGACTTCCAGAGTAAGATACTCACTGAGACTTCCAGTGTAAGACACTCACTGAGACTTCCAGTGTAAGACACTCACTGAGACTTCCAGAGTAAGATACTCACTGAGACCTCCAGTGTAAGATACTCACTGAGACTTCCAGTGTAAGACACTCACTGAGACCTCCAGTGTAAGATACTCACTGAGACTTCCAGAGTAAGATACTCACTGAGACCTCCAGTGTAAGACACTCGCTGAGACCTCCAGTGTAAGATACTCACTGAGACTTCCAGTGTAAGACACTCGCTGAGACCTCCAGTGTAAGATACTCACTGAGACTTCCAGAGTAAGAGACTCACTGAGACTTTCAGTGTAAGACACTCACTGAGACTTCCAGAGTAAGACACTCACTGAGACTTCCAGAGTAAGACACTCACTGAGACTTCCAGAGTAAGATACTCACTGAGACTTCCAGTGTGAGACACTCACTGAGACTTCCAGAGTAAGAGACTCACCGAGACTTCCAGTGTAAGACACTCACTGAGACTTCCAGTGTAAGACACTCACTGAGACTTCCAGAGTAAGATATTCACCTAGACTTCCAGTGTAAGACACTCACTGAGACTTCCAGAGTAAGATACTCACTGAGACTTCCAGAGTAAGAGACTCACCGAGACTTCCAGTGTAAGACACTCACTGAGACTTCCAGTGTAAGACACTCACTGAGACTTCCAGAGTAAGATATTCACCTAGACTTCCAGTGTAAGACACTCACTGAGACTTCCAGTGTAAGACACTCACTGAGACTTCCAGTGTAAGACACTCACTGAGACTTCCAGAGTAAGACACTCACTGAGACTTCCAGAGTAAGATACTCACTGAGACTTCCAGTGTAAGACACTCACTGAGACTTCCAGTGTAAGACACTCACTGAGACTTCCAGAGTAAGACACTCACTGAGACTTCCAGAGTAAGATACTCACTGAGACTTCCAGAGTAAGACACTCACTGAGACTTCCAGTGTAAGACACTCACTGAGACTTCCAGTGTAAGACACTCACTGAGACTTCCAGTGTAAGACACTCACTGAGACTTCCAGAGTAACACACTCACTGAGACTTCCAGTGTAAGATACTCACTGAGACTTCCAGAGTAAGACACTCACTGAGACTTCCAGTGTAAGACACTCACTGAGACTTCCAGTGTAAGACACTCACTGAGACTTCCAGAGTAAGACACTCACTGAGACTTCCAGAGTAAGACACTCACTGAGACTTCCAGTGTAAGACACTCACTGAGACCTCCAGTTTAAGACACTCACTGAGACTTCCAGAGTAAGACACTCACTGAGACTTCCAGAGTAAGACACTCACTGAGACTTCCAGTGTAAGACACTCACTGAGACTTCCAGAGTAAGACACTCACTGAGACTTCCAGTGTAAGACACTCACTGAGACTTCCAGTGTAAGACACTCACTGAGACTTCCAGAGTAAGACACTCACTGAGACTTCCAGAGTAAGACACTCACTGAGACTTCCAGTGTAAGACACTCACTGAGACCTCCAGTGTAAGACACTCACTGAGACTTCCAGAGTAAGACACTCACTGAGACTTCCAGAGTAAGACACTCACTGAGACTTCCAGTGTAAGACACTCACTGAGACCTCCAGTGTAAGACACTCACTGAGACTTCCAGAGGACTCACTGAGACTTCCAGTGTAAGACACTCACTGAGACTTCCAGTGTAAGACACTCACTGAGACTTCCAGAGTAAGATACTCACTGAGACTTCCAGAGTAAGATACTCACTGAGACTTCCAGTGTAAGACACTCACTGAGACTTCCAGTGTAAGACACTCACTGAGACTTCCAGTGTAAGATACTCACTGAGACTTCCAGTGTAAGACACTCACTGAGACTTCCAGAGTAAGATACTCACTGAGACTTCCAGAGTAAGATACTCACTGAGACTTCCAGTGTAAGATACTCACTGAGACTTCCAGAGTAAGATACTCACTGAGACTTCCAGAGTAAGATTCTCAGGGCTTCTGTCTGATTAAAGGTTGTTTTTCAGTGGTTATTCTCTTTTTAAATTGGAGTTAGGTCTACCATCTTAAACTTAAAGTAGGAAAAACAATATTTTATTTAAAACCAGAACGCTATATATGAGTGCCGTATGGCATTACAGAGAATTGTGCTTTGCATATTATTGTTACACTTTCTCTGTTGACTTAGAGATCACGAATGTGAGTAATGTTGTAATATTTGGGCCCCACCTCCTGCCTTCAAACATCCCTGAGCTGACTGATTTATAGCAGAACTTAGTCATTCAATTCCTAATAGACCATTTCATGCATTCCGTGGAACTTTCCAAGTGAGCAGACACCGAGAACAGCCTGTAAGTGGCTTATCACAAATATTCTATTCTGTATGGTGATTTGCTGACTGCCCAAACAGAATGGACCTTAAACTGAGGTACCTAAATTCAGATAGGGATTTTAACTTTGGCCTAGTAAGGGCCCAATTTGTGGTACAAACACTATAGACCTGTGGTTGTGCTCAGGATTTCTCAAAGGGACACTTTTAACAGTAGCCATATTTGAGAATTGATGCTATGCATGTCTCTCATTCAACAAGTAGGTGGATTGTGGATGAAAGAACAATGGGAATATTATGGGAGTTTGTCCTATTTGATACTTCAGCCTTGACCACAGGTCAGACTTTCCTGCTTATGGAGCTACTTTTGTCTGTGAAGGTGCATTATCAAATTATTGTCACAGTAAAGTTCAGTAGATGCCCAGCAGGATGCCTACTCCTGCTATATACAGTGACTTCTGGTAAACTGAGAAGGGAGTAGCAAAAATCAAAGTAATAACTGAGTTGGCTAGATAAGATGAGTTGGAGAATTTGACTTGTCTGTTTTTTCATGCCTTTTGTTATTCTGTTATCCATTTGCCACAGTTCACTGTCTAATGAACAGATCCCTTTGTGAACTAACTAACATCCAGAACTACCTACTGTTAAATTAAAAACAAAAGAGGGACTAGCATCTTTTAATAAAGCAGAAGCCCACTTCTGTCTAGTTCAAATGGCCTTTAAACCATTCCCTAGCATAGCACAATTTTCTTTTAGAAGTCTGAAACTTCCAGGTTGTCATGTCTCTGCAGGTGGGCAGCCACTGATTGGTGGGCAGCGCTGGAGATGCAGAACACATATCCAAGAGAGGAGGTTTTTTTAATGAGGCATAAATAGTCATTTAAAATGAATTTTAGGTTAGCTCTTTGAACATAAACACATGATTGTGTCATAACTGTGTCAAGCTGGTTTGGCTGTCCACTGTCGTTCTCAGCTAGTGCAGAGAGAGACCTTCATTTTTACATGGGATCTGCCCAAGGAAAAATTGCACAGACCTGTAGGGGTTTATAAATAAAGATGGAGGGTATTCATTTGAGATGGTGGTGGATGCATGGAATAGTATTCCAGTAGAAATGTTAAAGGTTCAAGATAAGTAGGATAAATATATGTGTCTACACAATATATGCTGAACTTTGGGCACAAAGTAATTTCCCTGAAGTCCTTAAAGATTCGGGGCACATGAGGTTTATGTTGGAAACCGAATATCGAGCTCCAAAATATACCCCGATGTGACCCTGAATAGTGGCTCAATTTGGCCAAAATAGTGGATTTCATGCCCATTGATTCCGAAACTGAAAGCAGACCAAAATACACAGACAGTGGTAGTCTCTAAACTGCCATTATATCCTATAGGAGATTTCGAACAAGAAATAAAATAAAAGATTTGCAGCAAAATTATACATTTTGAAGATTGAAACCTACAGGCAGCCAATAACCGACAAGAACAGAGTACAAGCCAGTAGATAGCAACATTGCAATTGAATGTATAATTACATTACAGCCCCAACTGCACAATTAGAGTGTAAATAAAGATGTGTTCAGCATTATTTAAGGAATTATCCGAATGTTACCATAAGATCATTGGGACTACAGCCAGAATCACCAGCCTGTAAATGAGAACAACCCTTTGGAATAATATTACCATGAGTGTCAACACAGTCGGAATGCAGGACAGGTCAATAGCTGTTTTCATGAAAAGGTAGGAAACTCACAATACACACACATCATTCCATTCCAAACCTAACAAACACACCTGTACTTTACGTCATAGATCTGTTATCCGAGTGAACAAAACTCACTAGATAAAGCCACATGTCTACATCATGACACACATAACCCATCATGCCTTGCAGTCATATTGCATGTACTCAGATATCAGGACACAGCTGCAAAAAAAGATGAAAAAGGCAACACCAACCTCAGTGAGTATGAGCTGGCACTCTGCAACCTCATGGCTCAAAGATCTGAACAGGCCATGGATAATAACACACCAGCAGGTATGTACACTACATACATAGATATGTTGAAATGTTCATCACAAAAGCTACAATTGCAAAATAGATACATCAATAAGGTTTTAATATATTTGATAAATAACAAAACAAAAAACTAAAAGTAGAATGCACGTACTGCATGATAACAAATAGAGTAGACAGCAAAGGAAATCAATCTCCTGTCTTTTAGGTAAATCTGTGTAACAAACGGGCTTCTTCCTCAGTGTGGAGTATTCAGAGGTTGAATATCAAGCGGACGCACAGAACCAGCACCTGGAAATGATTCAACAAGTTACATATCAGACATATCAGCGCCAACACAGAAGCCATAACCCCAGTAGTAACACTTCAATGTGCACAATGTCCAAAGATAACTGAACTCACAATAAAAAAGGATGTCTCATTCACATCATGTTTACTGTGTATGTCATTATCACTGAACAATATGCATAACACACATGTACACAGATGAACAGTTATATCACTGAACATACATGTGTGTTCTGGGTCCCACAGTTGCACGCCTGCACAGATATATCCAACACATAATATGTGGGTGAAATGAAAAAAGTAAATGAATCAGTTATGTCGACCATAGCTGTTAAACGGTACATATGGGTGCATCATGTGACAGACAGAGACCCTACGATAGTCATATTTCGGTTATCGAACAGCTCTAACAGCCAATTCTGTCCAGAAATCAAAAATACAGAGAAGCCGAAATACTTGATTTCTTGAATTCCACAGGTTTTTCCTGATCTGCCTTCATTTTGGGCCAGATCAATCTATATTGAGTAGGCCCTTTAACGTCTCTTCATTTCATCTTTAATTTAATGCGTTATAAACTGACCACCAAAACAGCACGCTCATATATAGCTATTTACTGAGAAAAAAGACCTCAAATGACCCGGCGATTGCTTTGATGCTATATAAGTGCATAGCAGCACGATTGTTTTATAAGCTAAAATCATGCAAGTCAAGCTAGGATACACAAATATAAACACATTTCCCATTCATTTCTCATGTGTTCGCACATTCTATGTGAAGTTCTTATTCATATTCATTCATGAGCTAGCTTAGCACAACTTGTTAAGTCAAACAGAAATAAGGGCCAGATTCAGTAAAGGACTTTAAATTAGCATAGGAAACCGCTGCTCTTTGTATTAGTGATGTGCTGTAGTTATTATAATATTATATATGCAAAAATTAATATGGGGTCTGTTTTTATTTTCAAAAATGGCAAAATAAGCAATTATTTGCCATAAATAAGCTATGCAAGTTATACTAGAGCGTTGTTCAAGTGGCCGCTCACTGTTCATAAGGGTTTTGGCGACCCCAATATTGGGATAATAAGCCCATAGGTTTTATTTTATTACCTCATGAAATTAATAATATTTGACACCCGCCCAGCCAAAGCTTCTGAATGGTAAGCGGCTGTCAAAAAACACTGAACTAATGGAAAGAAATATAGATGTAGGGGTGTATCATCACCTGATGATGTAGGACATACCTTATTTATTTATTTATATGGAGAAGAAGTTACATTTTTTAAACATTATTTATTTATTGTTTGACAGGCCTATTTCCAGGCCAGCAAAGGCTTTGAGGTCATAGGTTGTCATCTGGAAAGGTCTATCAAAAATAATTAGTATGTGCCTGTTCTTTTTAATCACCTATATGGTTTATTCAGCACATATGTATTTCATTGTTTAAATAGTTTTATTTGTAAAATGTATATTCATTTTTTAAAGACGTACATCTAAACATGCTTAGAAATATACACAGGTGAGACATGGACTCGGATCCTGACAAAACAACTCACCTGTCCCATCCCTTCATAAAATACACTCCATTACATGAGACACGATACATACCAAGAATGTTAAAATATGGATTTCATTTCTGGTTTGCAAATAATATCCACATTATATGATTTTTCCATTAGGCAGTGATGTTGTATTTTTTTTTGTACTGTTGGCCATACAATCTTGACCTCTTTTCTCCAATTTCTCGCAATAATTAGTCTCATGGCCATAACATATTGAATTGCGAGATATCTTTGTAAATAGGGAGATTATCAATATCCAAATGAATGAGTGTCCTTTGAAGTTGAGGAGGTGCAGTAATTTATTCCAAATCAGACAAAACACAAAAAACTTGCTCCCAAGCCTTGCCCATTTTTTTCACAGGGCCACTATTTGTGAAGGAACTATTTGTTTCTCCCAGCTTTTCCAAGAAAGCGATTGAGCTTCAGGATTTAGGCTATCAAGTAATGAGCACCACATCTGTAATATTCCTCCCCCAAACCTTATGTCAAATAATTTCTCAAGTTCTGAAGACAATTGACTGAGATAAACAGATCCTAAATAATACTTGATCCTTATTAGAGAGAAGAATTTGCCATGTAGGAGATAAGGAATGGCACAAAACAGGGCTGTCCTCTAGTCCCATTATTATATATAATGTCTATGGAACCTTTGTCGGCTAGAACTCATCAGGAGGAATGCATTACTGGGATTGGAGTGGGAAATCTTACCTGTAAATGAACTTTATATGCAAATTACGAATGGCTGACATTACAAAGAAATATCAGCGCACAACCAAAATTGTTAAAGCTACTTTAAAAGCACCTATCCTATATGGATATTTAGTCACACTATATGGCCATATCATGTTCAGCCCACCACTGTGTCAAAGTACTCCAATATTGGTGGGGATTACACTAGAACGTAATATATGGAGTACCTGACAATGGGTATAGGCACAAATGTAGAAACTTTCACGTAGAAACTTTCCTTTTAAATATGAATTCTTTATTGTTTTCAGAAAAGAGACATACAAAATAAGCATATATACTAAAGAAATGCAAATTACGGAAACAATGAGTAGGAGAAAGAGAAAGAGGAAATAAAAAAAAATAAAAAGGGGGTGCGCGCCGGGAGGAGACAGACAGGGCTGGAGAGTGAATTTCCCCAGATGGTGTTAAATCATATATAATTCATATATTGTTCAGGGCACCGGATTCGGATGATGCAGTTATAGGCTATCCACTCTACTTTCACGTACAAACTTTCACGAAGAGTTCAGCTACAAATCATCGTTTCAAGTGTTGATCTGCAACTAGTGCCCCATGGGCTGTATGTCTCCAAAGTGTTTGTGTGTTTCTTTATTTGGCCAAAATTCCCATAGGCCCTATTGTATTGCCTAATAAAATTAATATTGTCTGAATAAAATGGTGAGAGTAACATCAATTTGTGTTTTCATTTAACCAGTATTCGTACCCTCGTTACCTACATTGTCCTACACATTCTCTACCTATTGAATTCATGTAATCCCCATGATGTGTGATCACATTCTCACCTGTCTCTTTCACACCTATTTGATATTTCAGATCGGTTATGAAACTGATGCCTGCACTCCTGAGTTGGATTTCGGGGTTATGGTGACGCAGACTGTTTATTTGCAATCATTTAGTCTTACCCCTTCAGGAGACACTATATCGTTCTACTATACAGCCCAAACCCACGTATTAAACAAGTCTCCAATGTATCACCGCACCATGTTCAAGTGGTTTACTGAGATTGGGTTTTATAACTCAGTCGATTAGAGAGAATGATCTAGTTAGATAATACTGCTTGGGAAAACCGTCACCTGTACTTCTGAAGTTATATAATTGTTCAGAAAACAGAAAATGGCTACATGTTATATGATTATTGTTTTATTGTAAATCTCTATACTGCCAATAAATATATAGTTAAAAAAAAAAAAAAAAAAAAAAAAAATATATATATATATATATATATATATATATATATATATATATATGTATGTTCTACAACCACACAACCTAAGCTTCTGCATGTTGTGGGACCCTCCACATTTACAAATTAAATAAATATACATATAAAATGACATGGCAGATCCCTGGCCATTATACATGTACTCAGAATTATTTGGGTGTGTACGGGTGAGTCTTGAGTTTTCACACCTCCCAAAAAACAACAGTGTGTTTTTACATATTACATATGTCTTTTATTTAATAAACACGTGTTGTAGGTCAGTTATACCATCCAGAAATGCTTTATCAGAACCTGAGGCATGATGCTCAGCAGATCTGCAATCTCCATTCATGCTGAGTATACTCCAGTCCTTCGTTACATTCGTACAGCCTGGTACCTTGTAGCTGCTGCAGCTGGTGATAATTAATAAGCTTTGCTAGGGCCGTGGTATGATGTCATGTGCGGCTGACAGTAGTGTTTGGTTTCTCAAGGTAGATTTTCCATTATTGTTTTTCTTGTACGAGCAAGGTGTGCGTGAATGGGAGTTTACATTACATTACATACATCTGTGGGCTGCTTGTTTTATTAATCACAATTCATGATGCAGTGTGTTTTTTCATATACAGGTAGTTCCCACACTTGATGGGGTTTCAGGAAATGACAGTGTAGCTGAATCCATGTAAGCCATAGATAGAGATGGGGTTGTATATTCCAATATACTCAACCTTATGTGAAGGAATGATCATAAAAACAGCTTTCTAAAATGTACTGTACAGATAAAATGATTCAAATGATAAAAATTTGTAGAGTTCTATAGTAAAGGTGGTAACATTGTTTAAATAGGGATAGGTAAAGTAGCAGTGGCAAGGTATACTAAAGCCCATAGAACATCATTCACTTGTTAAGTTAATGTTCATGATGTACATCCACAATGAAAGTAATATATATTTAATTATTTATCTGGCGTTCCATATTTATGACTTCCTCGGAAGACTGAAAATGCAAATGAGCAGGTTTCGAGGTAACCCGTGTGATTTGCATATCAAGACACAAGGTGATGTCATAATCCTGAGACAGCACAAACACATTTAAAACTATCTCCCCAAGGTCTCCTTCTTCTGTTACATAACAACATACCGCACTTGTTGGAATCGCACTTCCCAGCACTTGAAACAGCAGAGTTCAACAGAGAGAATCTAATTCTAATTTAAGCAGGGAACCAAGAAAACTGCTGCAGTTTTCTCATGTGTACGCCCACATACTGATGTCACTGAATTTGGAATCCCATGTGCAATGATTTTTAATGTAAACCTACAGCAGAATTGCAGGAGAAGTGAATTTTGCATACATTAAAACTAGGTACAAGTACAACATACAGAAAATAAACTAGGTGACACTGCCCCTTTAAAGAGACACTGCCACCAAAAAATGAAAAAGTTTTAGTTTTTTTATTTTGCATTGTTGATCTCAGATATATCTTTTGTTTTTGTTATATAAACGGTTTAACTAAACAAGTGTGACTGGGTGCTGCCATTTTGTGAAATATAGTGTTTTTAGGTGCTTGTATCTCACTATGTGGCTGGGGACACATAATACAGTCTATAAGTCAGAATTGTGATCATAGAATTGCATTGAATGGGAGGGTAATGTAACTATGACATCACAGGGGGCAGAGCTATGATCCTGTTTGATCAGGTCATCTCATCTCTCTTGAGTTAGAGACAGGTAAAAAAAATGAGGCTACACAGCCACCTAATCTGCCCACTATGATACACAGGAGACAGTAAAAGAGTAGGGGTGTATCTTATGACATCATAGTGTAAAGTGAGACTTGCTGGAAGATTTTGGAGAATGTTGCATCATGGGTAAAATTTACAAAATGGATGCAGGAAATAGACACCTCATTTAACATTTATATGCAATTAATTCAAACATAGAAAAAACAGTGGCATATGTGGCAATTTAGTGTCCAGGATAAGATATATATTGCCCAACATTAGTTATGCGTACGTAGTTTTGTATCAGAGTGGTGTTACCTTATTGTTAGCATTTTCCAGCATTCTTTGCAAGGTGACATTGACCAACACAAAACCCTTGCACTTGTTTTGAAGACAACGGGCAGGGGAGAAATTATAAAATATAAGGCATTAGAGGAAATAGCAACTATGGGGGGTAATGTAAAAAGACACTTTTCAGTTCCTGATTTTTTATACATAGGCAGTGTCGGCGCAATGACCGCCGACAAAACCTAAATCTACACATTCAGCGTAAAACTCCCGAAATTTGTTGGGAGTCTGCTTTATCCATTGGCGCACACACTGATTACACTAGTATCTGGTACAGTCTGCGTGTGCGCCGTGTTTATACATGACCCCAATGTGTGCATTATGCATGAAGTTCTACTATTTTGTTATGGTAAAACAGTGTTAAAACAAATTTATAAAAAAACAAGTTGGTAACTGTAACTTTAAATTCATGTTTTGTGTTGATGGCTCAGCACAGTGGTTTGGCTGTTAACAACAATGGGGTTACCAGTGTTTTGAAATGTAAAGAATAGAAAGGGAATACATATTCATTATCCGCTATAATTGCCTTTGGCTCCCATTCTTGGGAATAGCTGTCATGTCACTGTGTGCAATCAATACAGCTGCTAGTATTTGCAAAGCAAGTGCAAAAAAAAAAAAGGGAAAAAAAAAGAATATGCCGAACAAATGAAAGGAAAAAAAACGAGGAGGGAGCAGAGGCACTGATGCCTCTAGCGCTACCCTGTGAATTATCTTGCTCTGGGGATTTAAAAAAAAAAAAAAGATAGACAAAAAATGATAGAAGTTATGTAAAAATAAAAGCGATTTGGCAAAGTAAACATTGTGGAATTTCATTGAGAAAAGATTAAAGGAAAAAATGCATTTGGAACACAAGAGATTACATGGTGGAATAAAGCAGCCAACTCCAGAGGCAGTGGGAAAATTAAAATGTCATGACAAAATAGGCCTATTAAAGCCTGATCGTCATATAGGCTTCTCCACAAGTGGGAGGATGTGCTGATGAGAGGTATTGTTATAGGACTGCACAGGGCATTGCTTAACCTTAGAACTCCTCACAGTTGGGTAAGTATGTAAGCGCCAGTATGTTTGCAGGATGGAAAATTGCAAAGGGGCAACAGCCGCGGTATACATCATGCAACATAAAGGTAAAATGTGAACAGGTGTGACGTAAGACTGCTGGTGTCCTGGATTGGGGCTTATCATGTAAAATGTTCCATGACATGGTAGCTTCTATCATTGAGGATATGTATTTGCCTAGAAATAACTAAACTTAAAACCAGACTGTGGGGTAAAACAACGGCCACAGCACTTTATTTAAATAGCCATTGCATTTACAATCATATACACATATATATACACATTCCACATATGTATATATATCCATAATTAATACAATGACTAAACATAACATAAACATAAAACATTAAACATTCCATATACAGGAAAACCAACCAAGCTTGCAAGAGTATCCAGGTGGCTGCCGAAGTCCATGTTCTGGGCATATCCCAATGCCCCCAATACCTGAGGTTCGAGGTACCACTTTCCCCTCGAACCTCCCACCAGAGTCCCGATTGACTCTCCCCAATCCAAATCTTCCATTAACCCTCCTGGATACCCTGCAAGCTTCCGCCAACGCTGTGACATGTATTAAATAAATAAATAAAGGCTCATTAACCATAAAATTAGGGAGGGTGGGTGGGACAACAGGTATAGGGGGAAAAAACTTTTCCTAAAATGGCCCCTAAACTTCCTGTTCCTATCTTTTATACTCTCCCAACTCCTCCCACTAATTCCCACTATAGGCTGACATATCCTCTCAGCACCCTGTCATGATTGCCCCTCCCCGACCTTGTCTGGGGGCTACATTCAGGTTGGTACTGCAACTTATAACTGCCAACAGTCATGTTTTTTCTGGGGCATTTCCATTTTTAGGGTCCTGTCCCGTCAAATTTGGGTATGTGCAGTCTTGCTTACTGCTTTATTACACTGTGCAAAGGCAGTATTGAATTTAAACTGTGTATGTTGTTTAGATATACACAGTATAAACTCTGAAGAATTGAGCTCCAGATACCCGGAACCTGTACTGCGTATGCTGGAGCTCAGTCTTGTGGGGTCACGCAACGCCACACATCCACACCTCCTTTTGGCAATGGCCCAATGGGTTCAGGGACACACTCTGCCAAGGTTCCTGAAGTCTCCAGCACTGCTGTGAGTGTTCCTGCATGGCTGCGTGCAAGGCATTCTGGGATGGCCCACTGGTCAGCGTAAACCACACTATGGGCAATTAAGTAAGTTTTTCCGAAGCATTAGTATGCAGAGCCACTGACCACCACATGAAACCACCAGTATAATACACCCCCACTTTCCACAGTACCAGGTTTTTGCCCACATCCTCTTGCCACACTACCAGCTTTACTACCAAAACACTTGTCTGGGCAGTGCAAGGGTCGCGACCCCTGCAACCATGAGTGTTATGCCCTTGCATGAGAGACAGAGAGTTTCCAATAACCAGAGAAAGCAATTCAGGGAACCTTTTTTGGGGGGGGGAACGTGGTCCTATTAATACTGCCCCCTTTAGTTCTGATGCTCGTCCTGCCACTTTCGTGACCTCTCACTATAAACTTTATGAACTCTGTCTTAAGTGTTGATGTTGACCCCATAAATAACCTACAGTGGATGTGGAATTAATTGTCAACATCCGATAATTTCACCAGGCTTTAAGTAATTAGGTAATGTGCTACTGTCTATAATGACTAGATTCATTTAATTCCTCTGTTTAATCTTATTGTATGGTTTTTCAAGTCCTTATTTCCATTAATTCAGTGATTACAGTGTATTCAGATGCATTCTGATGGACACTGATGTAGGAATTGTACAAGCACGTGCGCTCATTAGAGGTCACGTTTTCAGTTTTTTCCTTGATCACTATGAACTTAGTGCGTATGATTACAGACCGACACAGCGCCACATTGGGGATAATTGATGCTCAGCATGGCTAAGTCTGCAAACTCTCTGCCTTAGGCAGGCTAGCAAACTCCTATTCCCATCCGTGGAAACCGCAGCAGCAGTCTCAGCATAGTTAACTCTCAGTCACTCACTATAGCAGAGCCCAATAGTCTACTACTGTATTTTTATATAAAATAGGAAAAGTAAAACAGTCTGAGCTTTTTGTTTCTGTAACTATGATGGTTTTCAATAAGATTACAGTAATTGTTATTGTTTTCCCGATGTATATTGCAATATCTTTTGTCGCGGATGGCTAACTATTTGTGTTCTAGCTTCCATGGACTACATTTCCCAAGCTCAACCAGATATTTAGCATCATAGGAAAGGAAGTGTTAAATAATCACTGACCTATATCCTCTGACCTGTACCATGGATAGGCAAAGTGTCCACACTAGGACACCAGTGTCCATGGCAAGGACTGTGAAGGTCCATTAAATTATCCAGGCAATGTCCAATCTCAAGAATGTAGATGCCTATTCCTGGCATGTACTGTAGCGGAGGAAAAGACTAGCATAGCCTTATCCTTGCACAAAATGCCAGTACAGCCCTCTTTCACTATGGTATTGACCGGGTTCCCTTAGCTTCTAAATTTGTCCATTGGCCAGATCCCTGCAGTGCCTCCTTTCCCCCCATTAGCCTTTCTCCGATTCACTCAGACTTCCTGTACCCTGGATTGGCTGTCTTCTGCTTATTCCCTCCCTTTTATTCAAGTTTCCACTGCCTGTGCAGGAGCTGCTACCCTGGTAAGAACATCTTTATTTTTTTTTATCCATTTCATTGCTAGAAGAGGCATTACACAGCCTTCTAGCAATCAAGGGGCGTGATTCTGTTATTAGAAACAAATTAAGTTTTGTTTGTCAGGGTGTTTTTAACACTAATGTGCAGTGTGTGATTAGCACTAAGGTGCAATGTGGTGCAGTGTGTGATTACACAAAACTGTGTCTTGAGGACAATGTTACGTCTAACCAGACAACCGCATGGCAGGTATGTTTCTGAAAAAAGATGTAAACTCTATGGACAATACACTATAATACAGAAACCATTGATAGTGTCAGTGCAATGTAATGAGGGTTCATGTCACACCAGCCAGTGTGCTGGAGCCAAAACAAAATCTCACATGTGCAAATTATATTGGCAGAATTGCAAGCCAATGCACAAAATCTGAGAAAAATATCTGTGTCTGTGGAGTCCCCCGTTCATGACATCACATGTGGATATGCCTTTAATTCAATATAATAAAATATGACTTGTGCTTAAATCAGATGCTGTTGGCCAACAATGTCATAATTTAATAAAATCCTGTATCTATTTTTATACCTTGAAACTTTTTAGTTCAGAAGCACATACCAAATGCACAGATTTAACGAAATTTGGTCCCCGTGGAAAAATAGATCGAGTGTTGATATGATAAGTTAAATCTAAAGTTCTCCACTCAATAGCGATTATATGTAGCAAGACATCATAACCCGAGAGGAACCATAGATCTGGCACCACCAATGTCTGTCTGTCTGTGTTTGTCAATTTTTATTATTATTTCTTTATTTGTTAATTTCCTTTTTTGTTTTCTTCTCTCATCTTTTTTTTTTTTGGGCACCAAATCACTTAACACAATGTATTTATACTTGAATTTACACACTTAAACAATTATGATTTGGTAGAGTATGTTGGTGTGAGGGTCACTTTTTCTTTTCAATGTTGTATGTCCCTTTTGATATTTTCATAACAAAAAAAAATGTAAAAACAAAACAAAAAACAGAAGCACATAAAGTATTTTCTACATGATACACTGTGACTTTTGTATTACAGTATCACTTATTTAATTAACATTTGCTCCATATCTGAACTGATCAAATCCCAGCGCTGTACTTGTCGTTCAGCAGCATTGTGTCTGACTTTGATTGTTACTCCATGAAGAGCCAACAGATGTCACCATTACATTAATATGCTGCTACCCATAGGCTATTCAGAGACACTATGAGAATGATATATAACACATTACATTCTATCCCAACCTTTTTATTCCAGAGGACCACATTCCCAAATCACATTTGAGTTGCGGACCATCACTACACATTTAACAGACTCAAACGAAAATGTTGATCAACAAAGCAATAGACCTATATTCAATAATACAAGTTGTTATTTACTGGAACATACCAAGGAATAAATATGTAGAAATAAAATAAAAATATTAATTAATATATGCCACAATCAGGTGCCAATTAAAATATGCCCAGCTAATTTGCCCATTAAAATGTGCCCAGCTAGTTTGCCCATTAAAATATGCCCAGCTAGTTTGCCCATTAAAATGTGCCCAGCTAGTTTGCCCATTAAAATATGCCCAGCTAGTTTGCCCATTAAAATGTGCCCAGCTAGTTTGCCCATTAAAATATGCCCAGCTAGTTTGCCCATTAAAATGTGCCCAGCTAGTTTGCCCATTAAAATGTGCCCAGCTAGTTTGCCCATTAAAATATTCCATGGTTAGTTTGTTCATTAAATGTGCAACAATAGTAGTTGGCAGACGTGTTTGGGAATTAGATTAACGCTAAAAAAAGATATATTATTGGCGTCGCATTAGCTGATCACCTGAAAACATCCCGTGGACCACAATTTGGGAGACACTGCTCTATATCATATGATAGCCAAACCAATGTATTCCACAATGAAAGGGATAATGTAAAGAAGAAATGTAATATTTTCATTCATAAATCTGCATTGTTTTTTTGCCAAGGCACAAAAATTTAAATTGAAATAGTTCTTTAAGTTTTTGTGAAGATTGACGATTGACTAAAACTGAGATACCTCTATTATTAAGTGTTCTTGCATAGCAAGACCACTTAATGTTATCTCACATATATATTATTAAGTGTTCTTGCATAGCAAGACCACTTAATGTTATCTCACATATATATTATTATTATTATTATTATAGCAAAATTTGCCACCCTAACTCCTCCCACAGTTTTTACACTACATAGACAAAAATTTACCAAAACGTGCAGATTGTTCCCGATCGGATTGCTATTACTTTGTGGAACGTTTCGCCGAATGGTTCACGGAATATCGTCGTTTTTGTGGCGCAATTTGTCCCATAGGAATGAATGGCAAAGCTAGAGTGGGAGCTGCCAAAAGCTGAAAAATCAGGACATGATTTCTAAACTGCCACCACTCCCTCATTTTCAAGCCCACCTACACAAATCTTATATCAAAACGTTCAGCTATCCCTGGTGCCACTAAACATGTAAACGGCTAAGCCGTAGTCCTGATAGTTTTCACAATATGACCATTTGTTTGCAACCAACGCCGTCCATTGACATTCATTGAAACTTCACTCTGCAAAGCTCAAATTTGAAGTGAAATTTCTAAACTGCGGCTGTGCCTTCATTTTTAATACTTCAGAGACATACTATGCATCAAAATGTAGGTCTGGGTCTTGTGATTCTCACAATATAAAGCTCTTCGCTGTAGGATTGATAGTTTTTAAAATACGACCGTTTGAATATGGCAACCGCCAAAATACTCTGACCTGTGTCAAGCTGCAGCAGCAAGTGATGTCATAGACAGGGCCTTTTGAACACCTGCTAATGTTTTTATAAATGTATGGTTTAATGTAACTGTGCAACAACGTTGCAATTAAATGTGCTATGTAAATGATAACAGTTACTCCGCCCACTCCAGTTGTAGACTACAGGTGGAGGCAAGAACACTTCACACAATTTCCCCAGAAATTGTAACTTTTCTAGTTATTATTATTATTATTATTATTATTATTATAATTATTGTATTTATAAAACATGAAGAAAATCCAGCTGCACTGCTCATTTAATATCTAAGGATATTATTACAGATAATGATACATCGGGCCAGATTCAGTGACACAAAACACCACTATTTACTGCTTTTTAACTCAGATTTTTCTATTGCATGCTATGGTATTCAAAGACATGAGATAAATTAACTTGGGTAATTGAATAGACCCCATTGTATAGTCTTGGTTTAGGCTCAAACCTGGCACTTTCATAATTATTTTCTTATAAATCCTAATTTGTGACAAGGTATAGATCTTACAGAGGAGTGAAAAGTTAATACTGATCTCGAGAGACTTTATGCATATACTTGATTATTCTCTCCATAGAAAGAAAAAATCTTATTACACTTTTCATAACTAGTCACAAAAGCATGCCTCTCAACAGAGGTAGAGCTTAGAGGGAATTTGGACCGCAATCTCACAGCACAAATTTAATTCTCCAAGGTCTGGGACAGCACATGTGCAGTAGAGCTGACAGTCGGAGTGACAGCAACTACGGCGCATGTGCGGACGCACTCACACTTGACCTCGCATACTTCGCCCATCCCGATTTGCTGGGAACAAGAACTGGGAGGCATGCAGAGGGGATTATCTAATACCTAATAGTGACACTATTTCCATGTGTTCCTATCTATAACCCCGGACAGAATTTGCGCTACCTACGCTGGATATGAACATCTGGATCGCTGTGGTGCTCTATGCGCAAGAGTAAGCCATTTATAAAAAAATATAACCTCAGAAGTGAGCCTAATTTTTAGCTGAAAATGTCAATTGCAGACACAAAAAGTTTCGGAATGCATAAAAAAGTCCAATAGCAAGTTATACATATGATCCCAGTGATGGCACCTTTTGTGTTTTTACTCTGACTCCCCTCACTGCTGGTGTGGATTACAACTCCTGTAGTACTCAGCAATGCTATGCAAAAAATGAGCTAGATGATTGCTTTCTTTACAGGAATAGCTAGAGGTTCACTCTATGGGATGAGGAAATAGAGAGAATCCACAAGAGAAATATAAAGTTGTCTTGGAAGCATAAGACAGTGGATCCTTTTAGAAAACTGAGTTATTACTCATGATCCTGCTATGTCTAACTACTCTCTTTTAATGTTCTGTTTTGTTAAATAACATTTTATACCCAGGGCCAGCCTTAAGTGTCCCGGCGCCCTGTGCGGGCTTCCCCCGTGGCGCCCCCCCCGTCTTTCACCCCCCTATGTATGTGTCCCTTTCCTCTTCCTTGCCATGTCTGTCTCTCTTTAACTCCCCCATACCTGTTTTCTCTCTCTCTCCCTCTGTTCTGTCTCTCTCCCCCCCTCCCCTGTTTTGTCTCTCCCCCCAGACCCCCGTGTTCTGTCTCTCTCCCCCTGACTTTGTGTCTGTCTCTCTCCCCCTGTTCTGGCTCTCCCCCTCCCATCTCTCTCCCCCCTCCCCTGTTCTGTCTCTCCCCCCCAGACACCTGTGTTCTGTCTCTCTCCCCCCTCTGTTCTGTTTCTCTCCCCCTCCCCCTGTTCGGTCTCTTTCTCTCCCCTCCCCTGTTCTGTCTCTCTCTCTCCCCCTCCCCCTGTTCTGTCTCTCTTTCTCCCTCTCCCCCTGTTCTGTCTGTCTCTCTCTCCCCTTGTTCTGTCTGTCTCTCTCCCCCCTCCCCCTGTTCTGTCCCTCTCCCCCCCCATTCCTTTGCCTGCAAATGTTGATCAGGGAGGGGGCGGAGCTAACCAGCTGAGAGGTGTAGCTCCGCCCCCACCCTATGAAGCAGCGCAGCGTCTGCTTCACGGGAAGCTGCGGGCACCAAGGGAAAGTGCTGCTCGGCTCCCCATGCTTAATGCAGGCATGGGGAGCCGAGCAGCACTTTCTCTTGCTGCCTGCAGCTCCCCGTGAAGCAGGAGCTTCTCTGCTTCACAGGGTGGGGGCGGAGCTACACCTCTCAGCCGGTTAGCCCCGCCCCCTCCCTGGATCCAGCAGAGCATGCCGAGCAGAGGGCTGGTGAGGGGGAATCTTTTGATCTCCCTCATCCAGTGCCTCTACCGGCTTTTTTTTTTTTTTTAAGCTGGCGGGCGGCGCCCCCTGGGGTGTTGCGCCCTGTGCGCTCGCACAGGTCCCACACCCCTAAGGCCGGCCCTGATTACAACACCCACCCGACACACCGCCCCATCCAAAGTTACCAACTAGCGATGTTACTGGCTGAACACATGAGAGTTGCAGTCAAGTAAAATTAATGTTGTGTTGTGTAGTGCAGCTATGCGATGCAAGCAAACATTGGGAAGTATTTTTTAAAGGGCATTTAGAGGCAATAACAAGGGACATAAAGGCCTGGATACAAAATAGGACACTTGGCAGTTATGCAGCAGAGGTAGTAACCTTTGGCACTGCAGGTGCTTTTATTACATGTGTCATCAATGGCTGAGAATCATGAGATGTGTATTCCCCAGCAGCTGCAGTACAATCCATAATCATATAATACCTAACTTTTGGCACTCTAGTTGTTGAGTACTCTCCTTCCCATGATGCTTAGCACACTGGCTGAGCGTCATGGGACATGTAGCCTGTACAGCTGGAGTATTAACTCCATTTTTGTTTTATAATCCAGCCCTCTCTGGTTGGTTTGGCATGTAAAGGGTTACAATATAATGATATTACCAGGTATCAACTCCTGCACAGAAAGAGGAAACACGAATAAAGAGGAGGGAGTAAACAGAAACCAGCCAATCCCAAGGTAACAGAAGTCAGAGTGACTGGGAGAGAGACCAATAGGATGAGAGGATGGAATAAACAGAAACCAGCCAATCCCAAGGTAACGGAAGTCAGAGTGACTGGGAGAGAGACCAATAGGATGAGAGGATGGAATAAACAGAAACCACCCAATCCCAAGGTAACGGAATACCATGATGAAAGGGGGTCCTCATGTTGATAAATTGTACTCATTGTATACTGTCAAGAGGTCGCTAGTCGCTACTGTTGTAACCTAGCGAAGCCCTTGGTTTGTTGTTCTCTCACCTGTTTTGTTCTGCTTGTTTTTATGTCTGAAAGTAAAAATAAAGAAATTATTATTAATAAAAAAGAAAAACAGTCTCATTCCTTTATATCAACATATGCCTTAACCCCTTCGTGACGCATGGTGCTTGCATCCCAAACGACGCAAGCACCACAACGTCACGATTTGTTCCTGGCCACCGATCACAAGGTGATTGGTAGCCAGGAACACTCTGGCAGAGACCCGATCAGGGTATAATAGACCCTGTGGGTGCCTGCCAAAAAATCGCGAGACCTCCGGACGTCACGTGTGGAAGTTCAGGTACAGCGTGATTTAGCAAAATGTAGCTGGTGCTCGCTTTGAGCACCGGCTACATTTTTCCTGTCAGACGGAGGCCACTCAAAGTGGCCTCATCTGACAGGTGGGATCCCGCTGTAAGTGCCTGCAGCAGGATCGGAAAACAGCTCATCGCGGGGAGCTGTTTAGTACAGGACGTACTATGCCGTCCTAACGACTTTAAGGCACTTAAAGTCAGGACGGCATAGTACGTCCTAACGTCGGGAAGGGGTTAAAGGATAACTAAACTTTTTTTTGGGGGGGGGGCACTTTTTTTTACTTGATTTTATACTTTCTTTGATTCATATGGGTCTACTCACTAAAATTTGATTTTGGACATCAACTTTCAGTTTGACTTAGGAAACAAAAACTGGTTCGAATTATCCCCACTGAAAGTTAAGGGAGACAACATGATTCAAGGTCCTGAATTTGACTTAGTCTCACAAATATTGCACTCAGGAGCTGCCCCAGCTGACTAATTTGCATTCAGGAGCTATCCCAGCAACCAGATATGCTTCCTTGTGCAGCTCCTGAGTTCAAATCTGTTTGCTTGAGCTGCTCCTGGGTGCAAATCTGGTTGCTGAGGAAGCTCCTAGGTGCAAATTTACTTCCTTGGGCAGCTCTTGAGAGCAAATCTGTTTGCTTGGGCTGCTCCTTGTGCAAATCTGGTTACTGGGGTAGCTCCTGAATGCAATTTCGGTTGCTGGGGTAGCTCCTGAATGCAATTTCGGTTGCTGGGGCAGCTCGTGAGTGCAAATCTTGCTGCTGGGACAGCTTCTGGGTGAAGATTGGCTTCCATGGGCAGCTTCTAAGTGCAATTTTGGTTCAATCATACTGACATACACACACTCACATGCACACATGCTGGCCCGCATATAACTTGAATGGGTGCATTAAATGAGAGAGAGGGAAACTACGTTTAATCAACCACTTATCAAAATGGAAAAATCGCCTCATGTCATTAGCCCTGGAAAATCCCTGGTTCTTTAAGGGTTAATGCATGTCGTAGGAGTATCCCTGACTGAATGGCGTAATATGCCAGTAACATGCTCTAAGATTATTCGCGGGACAGTTGAGTTTGGGGGTCTGTCACGCTGTCCTGCCGAGCCCCCCCCCCCCCTCTGTTCCGCTTTTCAGAAGAGAGGTAGAATTCGTCAGAACAGCGGAACACCATGTTCTTCATCTTTTCTCTGGAGACTTAATACTGCGCTGCTTGGTTGTGTGACAGGGCGACCGCACATGCGTGGTGGCACTGTCAATCAACCTTCCATGGATACTGTCAACAGGGCCACCACCAGGAATTTCAAGGCCCCTTACTGAACAAATTTTCTGGGCCCCCTCCCCCTGACAATATCTCCCACTCTCCCCACCTACTCTCACAGGCATGTTATCCCGGTAGTGTAATATGGTGGGTGGTTGGGAGCAGTTGGTCAATATTCCAGTAATATTTTGCCACTCAATAAGTCAGTATTTTGCCCCTTAATATGCCAGTATTTCCCCCTTAATATGCCAGTATTTTCCCCCTTAATATGCCAGTATTTTCCCCCTTAATTTGCCAGTATTTTGCCCCTTAATTTGCCAGTATTGTGCCCCTCAGTATGCCAGTATTTAGCCAAACAATATGCCAGTATTTAGCCAAACAATATGCCAGTATTTAGCCACTCAATATGCCATTCTTTTGCCACTCAGTATGCCAGTATTAAGCCCCTCAGTATGCCAATATTTTGCCCCTCAATATGCCATTTATTATGCCATTATTTTGCCCCTCAATATGCCATTATTTTGCCATTCAATATGACATTATTTTGCCATCTAATATGCCAGTATGTTGCATCTCAATATGCCATTCTTTTGCCATTTAATATGCCAATATTTTGCCCCTCAATATGCCATTTAATATGCCAATATTTTGCCCCTCAATATGCCATTCAATATGCCAGTATTTTGCCATTCAATATGCCAGTATCTTGCAACTCAACATGCCAGCATTTTGCCATTTAATATGCCAATATTTTGCACCTCAATATGCCATTCAATATGCCAGTATTTTGCCATTCAATATGCCAGTATTTTGCCATTTAATATGCCAGTGTTCTGCTATTATTTGCACCCTCCCCCCTTCCCCAGTACTTAACTCCCTGCTGCTCTGTCTCCCGGTGCTCTGCTCTGTTTAGCCTGTCTGCGGCTGTGAGGGAAGTGTCCTGCGCTCCCTTCCAGCCGCACGGCCCAGCTAAACATAGGGGATTTTATTTTTCTGGCGTGACCTGGGCCCGCCGCCCCCCTGGACCCGCCAGGCCCAGGATGCCAGTATCGCCCGTCACCCCTTGATGGCGGGCCTGACTGTCAAAGCATGCATGAAACATATGTCTTAAGGGGTCACTTAAGGGTATACTCCACTAGAGAAATTGTAGTTAATTGAGAAGGAATTTCAAACTTAACCCTTTAAGGACCAGGGATTTTCCTTGGCCAAGGACCAGAGCGTTTTTCAATTTTTAATATGCGTTTGTTGAAACATAATTTTCCTCTCTCTTATTTAACGCACCCATACAAGTTATTTGTTGTTTTTTTAGAGCTTTCTTTTGATACCCTATACATAAAAATTATTTACATTTTAGTATTAAAAAATACATTTAAAAGAGGAAATATTGGGGGGAAAATGTTTTTCCCCATTATTTTCCCAATAATAAGCTACACAACTAGTGCAACACTAACCCACTTATCCTACCTAATTAACTAACTAATAAAAAAGAAAAATTTTGGTTCCCAAACCCTCTCTCCCCCTGTTCTGTCTCTCTCCCCCTCCCCCTGTTCTGTGTCTCTTTCTCCCCCTTTTCTGTCTCTCTCCCCCCTCCCCCTGTTCTGTCTCTCTCTCTCCCCCTGTTCTGTCTCTCTCTCCCCTTGTTCTGTCTCTCTCTTCCCCTGTTCTGTCTCTCTCTCTCTCCCCCTGTTCTGTCTCTCTATCCCCCTGTTCTGTCTCTCTCTCCCCCTGTTCTGTCTCTCCCCCCCTTCTGTCTCTCTCTCTCCCCCCTGTTCTGTCTCTCTCTCCCCTTGTTCTGTCTCTCTCTTCCCCTGTTCTGTCTCTCTCTCTCTCCCTGTTCTAACTCTCTCTCCCCCTGTTCTGTCTCTCTCTCTCTCTCTCTCTCCCCCTGTTCTGTCTCCCCCCTTCTGTCTCTCTTTCCTCCCCCTGTTCTGACTCTCTCTCCCCCTGTTCTGTCTCTCTTTCCTCCCCCTGTTCTGACTCTCTCCCCCCCTGTTCTGTCTCTCTCTCTCCCCCTGTTCTGTCTCTTTCCTCCCCCTGTTCTGTCTCTCTCTCCACCCCCTGTTCTGTCTCTTCCCCTGTTCTGTCTCCCTCTTTCCCCCCCCTCCCTTTCCTTTACCTGCAAATGTGAATCCAGGGAAGGGGCGGAGCTAACCAGCTGAGAGGTGTAGCTCCGCCCCCACCCTGTGATGCACAACAGTGTCTGCTTCACGGGCAGCAAGAGAAAGTGCTGCTAGGTTCCCCATGCTTAATGAAAGCATGGGAGCGCGATCAGCACTTTCTCATGCTGCCAGTGGCTCCCGATGAAACAGACGCTACTCTGCTTCACAGGGTGGGGCGGAGCTACACCTCTCAGCCGGTTAGCTCCGCCCCCTCCCCTGATCTAGCAGAGCATGCCGAGCAGAAGGCTGGTGAGGGGGGATCTTTTGATCTCCCCCATCCAGTGCCTCTACCGGCTTTTTTTTTTTTAAACAATATTATTTATTTTTTTTGAGCTGCCTGGCAGGCGCCCCCTGGGGTGTTTCGCCCTGTGCTCTTGCCGGTTAGCTCCGCCCCCTCCCCTGATCTAGCAGAGCATGCCGAGCAGAAGGCTGGTGGGGGGGGATCTTTTGATCTCTCCCATCCAGTGCCTCTACCGGCTTTTTTTTTTTTAAACAATATTATTTTTTTTTTTGAGCTGCCTGGCAGGCGCCCCCTGGGGTGTTGCGCCCTGTGTTCTCACACAGGTCGCACACCCCTAAGGCCGGCCCTGTTTATACCACACTGTAATGGTCCTTGAAACTGTCAACAAATGATTGACACACGTTTGCCGCGAAGCTCTATAAAGCAATTTTAGAGCAATAGATGTCTGCTAGATATGGTTTCATGCCTCATAAAGAATGATTGACTTTGAAAAACATTTTCTCGGTGCTTGAATTGGCTTGCTGCTGCAGCTGTATATATCACATCATTTTTTTTTTCATCTACATGTTTTAAAAATGTCCACAGACAGTCTCAGAGGATTTTACTACTTTTATTTCTTTAATCTATTGTTACACATGTTTGTATATAGGACAATTATGTGGCAATGTTCTAAAAAAAATGCCAATTTGCAAGTAAGAACAATCACTTATCATAAAGTGCTAACTCACCATAAAATATAGAGGACTTAAATTTGACCCAGCTGGGAACACCTCAAAAAACAAACAAACCCAAAAGCTGGTCATACAAACTCCCCTGAAGCAATGCTTTTCATACTCGCTGTACACCTTTCTCAATTGGGCGTTATGACCTGCACAGGAGGGCTACGCTGGGTGACCTGTCCAACAGGAGGTAGTGCATGAGGAGTTATTTGGGTAATTGCGCCACCGGCTGGGAGGATGTGGCCGGCGGTTTCCCTAACATCAGAATACGCTGGTACTATTGCAAAGAGATAATAGGTGTTGCGCAAAAGAAAAGTGAAATAATATAAATAAATATATAAACTTATGTTTGCCCATTATATATGGAATGAACCACTTGGGCTCAAATGATGACATGTAAATATAAAAACAAGAAGAAAAAAGAAAATATGTGTGACTTTGTATTACTTTAAACATGCAGAGGACTGCCCTTATGCCAGCCAATTCACATGACATGTACCAGAGCCTATAAAAACCAAGCTCTGGTGTGGAATACATGTGGGGACTTTTGGTAGGTATGATCCAGACCCAAAACAGTATAGTTTTTCTTCCGATACAGAAAGCTCTAGAGTAAGAGAAAGAGAGCCACGAATAGTGTGATATAGCAATAACAATTTAATAATGGCCCCAGATCGTGCCCCTTACTTGAATAACATCAATAAAGTGCATGTCGAGGTGAAAAAGAATCGCCAAGTCGGTGGTATCTGAAAAAAGGTTCCTCCGTTCGATAAACCAGGTGCACTCCTGGGGTCTCGTGTGGGGACTTCTTTGTACTTCCAACCGGCGTCTGTCGCCACTTGACCACTCCTCCATGAATGACGCATGACGCATTTTGCCAATCAGGTGGCTTCTTCAAGTTCTCACAGGATCTCGCCATGGGTAGGCTAAATATACTAATATGTTAATTTAACTAATATTATGCTTAAGTTAACTAATTATTAAGAATGTTGTTTTAAGTATAAAATATGTTATTATATGTCAATAATATTTATTAAGATTAATCATTTGCTACAGTGTGGCCTTCGAACTCAGACCCATGTGGCGTGTCTTTTCAATGAGGGGCAAGTTACCAATGGGTTTCCCTAAGTGGATGGTCAAGTGACAATCTAAGCATCAAATAAAGTCGGTCCATCTGACTATGTTCTCTTTTGCTTAGATTTGGTCTTCTTGTACAGATGTATGTTTCATTCAGATTCTGGCACTTGTCCTCCTGTTTTGTTTGTTTTCATTTTGACAGCAGTGACTGGGCAGGGCATATGACATCCTGCACTTCCGTGGGTATTGCCAGACATCACCATTTTTTATAATTTTATTTGTTGGAGATCCAGTCCCTAGGAGAAAGCCTGCAAAATCGATTTAAGTTAAATGTAGCAAAAGCTTTAAACATATATATAATATATAATAAATAAATGCATACATTTTGATTTAGTTTTAGTCGTAGTTAAACTCTATTTTAGTTTAGTCGTATTTTAGTCATCTGAATTGTTTTAGTGTTACTCAACTAAATCTTTAATAGGTTTTAGTCGAAAAAATGTCCAGCAGCGAGTAAGGGGGAAAAGGTCTGTAAAGGCTGTTACACAGTGTTAAGTTAACTTGCTAGGGAGGGATAACACTCTTCCTCTGTGGTTTGCAGGAAGTTGTTCCAGGGGGCAGACACACACACAGGGAGACTGTGTATAGGTCAGTCCAGCTGCAGATAGAAGTGGGAACCAGAAGTCCAAATAGGTAAATACAGTAGTCAGTCCACAACATTTTAGTCACATTTTCATCAGTTGACGGAAATTGGAATGGGTTTTAGTCCTAGTTTTCGTCCTATAAACTAGTTTTTATGTAGTTATTGTTTGATTTGAGTTACTGAAAACATGTAGTTGACGAAAACTATGACAAAAAAGGTTTGGTTGATCAAATTAACAATGATGTATTTTAAAAATGGAAGATTTAATACACATTTGTCTATTTTGTTTTTTTTTGCAAAGTAAGCAAGGATTGCTAAACACCAAAGGGTTAACAGGATTTGTTCTTGCCACATTTAAGATCAATCTATGCTAGCCCATTATACGTTTACAATTCCAAATATGCATGTTTTGGATTGGAGTGTATAATAATTTTCCATGGCGATTTACGTCATTGCTTTATATATATATATATTTTTTTTACATTTCTCTGCAGATAAAAGTTTGGACAAGTGCTCACACAATCCATTAAATTCGCTAACAAAAAAAAAAAAAATTTCTTCGTCCAAGCAAACATTGTTTGGTTTGGGTGTCAGAGTGAACAAGTAACTTTCCAAAGACTATTTACTTTAATCTGTCAGACAGAAGAAATAAACCATACTAGGGTTTTTTGTTTTTTTGTGGGGGGCGAGGGGGGGGTCACACGAGCATACAAATGAGCAAGCAGCGAGTGATTTAATGCAGATCACCCCACAGACGTCTCCTCATTTGCATATGAGACACTGAACCGTTGTCAGTGAGAAGGTAGCGCAAGGAACTTAGTAATAAAATGTACAACGTGTGGAAGGACTATTCATCTGGAACAGCAAACAAGAACCCAGAGCTTGATATGACCTAATGTTAAAGTGACACACGGCATAAATCATGCAAAAAAATTTTCAATATTTGAAGTTTTGTTATTCTTTTTAACTGTGCTGAGTTTCTAGCATAGCAATGACTTCTTGCGTTGATGCTGAAAAAACTTGATAAGGCACAGGCAACAGGTATCTCTCCACCTAGTATCAAACTGCTCTTTTCTTACAGCTTTTGGATGACATCATGGCTTAGGCTAGATCATGGGTATGCAGGTTTTTTTTAGATAGGCTACATGATCAGTGATGCATATATGTTTTGGGCCACATTTATATTTTTCTTAACAGTAAAGGTTTGATTATTTAGCATTAATGGACAAAAAGAAGCACAACAGCAATTTAATAAGCCAAACTACACATTTATAGGGCTATTGGGCAGTTAGGTCAGTTTGGCCGCATGTTGACATCATATATGCCGCATTAGGCCAACGGGTCTCAAGCTGGATGTCTCTGACCTAGATAGCTCCGGAGCCAATCAGATCACTTTGGTAATTCAAATAACCTTAAATTTGGGCAACTGAGATCTCGAATCTGCACGTAAATTGGCCAATAGGGCTGATATTGATGCTGACATTTCAGAAGCTGAACTCCAGAGGAGTTGTCGAAATGGTAGTCACAGCCACCCCCATAACTATTTGGGGAGGACCTTGGCTGTTACGGAAAAAGCTGAAGTCCTCACATAGAAGTCAATGGGAGGACTTCGGCTATGGGGATGGGACAGTTCATCTCGGCTGCATTAGCGTAGCCGCTTCACTGCCCCCTCTTCATAGCGCGAGAGGTCATCGCGGGACATTTCATCGCTAAAGGTGAGTATTATTAATGTTTAATAGGGGTATTAGAGTTCGGGGGTTAATTTTAGTATTAGGTTTGGGGGGTAGGATTAGTATTAGGGTTAATTTTAGTATAAGAGTTCGGGGGTTCATTTTAGTATTAGGGTTTGGGGGTTAATTTTTGTATTAGAGTTCAGGGGTTCATTTTAGTATTAGGGTGCGGGGGTTAATTTTAGTATTATAGTTCGGGGGTTAATTTTAGTATTACGGTTTGGGGTTAATTTTAGTATTAGGATTGGGGGTTAATTTTAGTATTAGGGTTTGGGGGTTAATTTTAGAGTTCAGGGGTAAATGTTAGTATTAGGGTTCAGGGGTTAATTTTAGTATTAGAGTTCGGGGGTTAATTTTAGTATTAGGGTTTGGGGGTTAATTTAAGTATTAGAGTTCTGGGGTTAATTTTAGTATTAGGGTTTGTGGAAGGTCACTTTTGGGGGGTTTCATTTATTAGGGGGGTGATTTATTTTGGGGTGTACGTTTGTAAGAGCGGCCACGTTCATCTTCACCGATAACAGTTCAGTGTTCAAACTGCCGCGCTGAACTGTCAGCGGTGAATCAGCCGCGCTGAATTCTCCTAAACCCTTCGGCTATAGCTGAAGTAGCCAAAATGTGCCAAAGCTTAATAAAATAAAAAATAGTAAAAATAATAATTAAAAAAAGAAAGTAAATGACCATAAAATACTACAACATTTTTTAAATCAAAATTTTAAAATGTATGTATTAATGTAAGCTGTAGCCACACTGTTGTGTTTGTTTTATAACTTCTATGACTATTAGCAGAATATAGCTCTTTAAGGATGATGGGAGTCATGGTGTCTTAGCAATAGAAAGTTCGCTGATGTGAAAATGTTAATTAAGTTTGTCTTTGCATCCATACAACATATTATCTTAATAATACTTTTAAACATTTTAAAATAATTTTAGATATTTTAAAAGCACCTAGCTTAGATGAAAAAATATTGGAGATTTAGTCACAATATATGGCCATTTTTTTGTTTAGCCAACCACTACGCCAAAGTACTCCAAACTTGGTGAGGCCTATCTCTAGCTACTTACTTGGAAATTAATCTCTCTGACAATCTGTCTTGAACTAGAATTTATACAAATTTCACTGGACACCATACATAGATCCCTTGTGAGTGGGTGGGGTGCACGCACAAAAGCTGGTCAGGCTCCATACAGTGGTGTATCTTGATTTTGTGCTGCCCTAGGCAGACAAAATTCGGGCACCCCCCTACCCAAGCTGCACACCCACGTTACACACCTAAGACATGCCCCATCATTCAGACTCACATCAAGCTCACACTCCCATCACACTCAGTCACACACTCCTACTCCCATCACGCACACTCCGACTCCCATCACACTCACTGTCTCCCATCACACACACTCTGACTCCCATCACACTCAGTCACACACAGTCTCCCATCACACACACTCTGACTCCCATCACACTCAGTCACACACAGTCTCCCATCACACACACTCTGACTCCCATCACACTCAGTCTCACACAGTCTCCCATCACACACACACTGTCTCCCATCACACACACTCTGACTCCCATCACACTCAGTCACACACACTGTCTCCCATCACACACACTCTGACTCCCATCACACTCAGTCACACACACACACACACACACACACACACACACACATCCCATCAGCACTTACCTTTCCCTGGCAGGCAGGCAGCATGGTCCCTCCATGCTGTTCGGCTTCCCGGCGATTGTGCCGACAGGTCACGTGACCGGGCGCGCGTATGACATCAGCGCGCCCGTCAGCGCGCCCGTCACGTGACTGTCGGCACTTCCGTGTCGGCACACTGCACGGGGAGCCGAACAGGCAGCACGGAGGTTTCTCTGTGCTGCCTGTTCGGCTCCCAGTGCAGCCTGGCAGGCAGAGCGTTGGTGAGGGGGGATCTTCCGATCCCCTCTCACCTCCGTCTCTGCCTGCAAGCGCGGCCTTTTTTTTTTTTTTTTTTTAAAGGGCCGGATTTTTTTTTTTTTTACCTTTTTGTTTTTTTTCAGTGCTGGGGGGCACTGCCGCCCCCCAAAATTTGCCGCCATAGGCATCCGCCTAGGATGCCTCGCGGTAAATACAGCACTGGCTCCATATATACATGCAAAAACAATTGTTTGGACAGCACCCCAGAACAAGCATATGTTGCACAGAGCACCACTGGAGAGACCAAAATTCTCACAATGAATTAAATTCAGGGTGCATCCAATCAAGACAGATTGTCAGAGATATTCGCTGTACTCGGACGTAAAAAAAAAAGCAAATTACGTTTACTTAGCTAATGTGGGCAGTCTTGGTTTCTTGCAAACTGCTGTAATTTCACAATTTCATCTAGCTGTAAGTATTTTATATTTTAAGCAATGCAAAATGTAAAACATGCATTTTAAAGTACTTTGAAAGCACATTAATATTCATCAGTATTTGGAAGATGCATTTTGGGCACTAAATGGTCCCTTTAAAGGTAACGTGAAGAAAGCATTAAGGACAAATAGGATGCCATTTTACTGAGCATATACATTCGACTGGAAATGTAAATATATTCAATACAAACTTTTTCTCCCACAAATAGAATAGTACAGTATATATAAATAATACACACCATACATGGTAAGACTGTATCTCCATCAGTGTTTTAGGGGTGGAACTGTAAGAATCAGTCTATTTTAAGAGGGCTTTCTGCAGTAAATGAAAATGTAAGACTCTTTACTCCAGTTAAATCGGGAGCTGGAGCCCCATCAGGGGCGGTGTGTATGAGAGATACAGATTTAACTGGAGTAAAGAGTCTTACGTCTTACAAAAAAAACCCCAAACCCAGTGCTGTATTTACCGCGAGGCATCCTAGGCGGATGCCTATGGCGGCAAATTTAGGGGGGCGGCAGCGCCCCCCAGCACTGGAAAAAAAAAAATAAAAAAAAAAAATAAAATCCAAAAAAAAAATCTGGCCCTTTAAAAAAAAAAAAAACCCCACCGCGCCTGCAGGCAGAGACGGAGGTGAGAGGGGATCGGAAGATCCCCCCTCACCAACGCTCTGCCTGCCAGGCTGCACGGGGAGCCGAACAGGCAGCACAGAGAAACCTCCGTGCTGCCTGTTCGGCTCCCCGTGCAGTGTGCCGACACGGAAGTGCCGACAGGTCACGTGACGGGCGCGCTGACGTCATACGCGCGCCCGGTCACGTGACCTGTCTGCACAATCGCCGGGAAGCCGAACAGGCAGCATGGAGGGACCATGCTGCCTGCCTGCCAGGGAAAGGTAAGTGCTGATGGGAGACTGTGTGTGTGTGTGTGTGTGTGTGTGTGTGACTGAGTGTGATGGGAGACAGTGTGTGTGACTGAGTGTGATGGGAGTCAGAGTGTGTGTGATTGGAGACAGTGTGTGTGACTGAGTGTGATGGGAGTCAGAGTGTGTGTGATTGGAGACAGTGTGTGTGAATGAGTGTGATGGGAGTCAGAGTGTGTGTGATGGGAGACTGTGTGTGTGTGTGTGACTGAGTGTGATGGGAGTCAGAGTGTGTGTGATTGGAGACAGTGTGTGTGACTGAGTGTGATGGGAGACAGTGTGTGTGACTGAGTGTGATGGGAGTCAGAGTGTGTGTGATGGGAAACAGTGTGTGTGACTGAGCGTGATGGGAGACTGTGTGTGACTGAGTGTGATGGGAGTCAGAGTGTGTGTGATGGGAGTCAGAGTGTGTGTGATGGGAGTCAGTGTGTGTGATGGGAGACAGTGTGTGTGACTGAGTGTGATGGGAGTCAGAGTGTGCGTGATGGGAGTAGGAGTGTGTGACTGAGTGTGATGGGAGTAGGAGTGTGTGACTGAGTGTGATGGGAGTGTAAGCTTGATGTGAGTCTGAATGATGGGGCATGTCTTAGGTGTGTAACGTGGGTGTGCAGCTTGGGTCCGGGGGTGCCCGGATTTTGTCTGCCTAGGGCAGCACAAAATCAAGATACACCACTGCCCAAACCTATACATGGATGGTATCGCTGTACTTGGGAGATAGTAACCCCTTGTGTAGTAACCCCTTCCCTGCCATTGATCACTGTATAAGAAGTAATCTTTGACAGCAACACTTTTTTCTGTCTGCATTTTTTTAGGGATTAATTTCTTTGTACTGTAATGTATTACAGTACTATATAGGCTCTTCTAATAGTTATTAACCCCTTCTTTGCCATAGATCACTGCTTAGCCACTGATTCTGAGGCTGCTGACTCAGGGTTCAATTTTGACCCTGGTCAGATTTCTGATACATCATCTAGTGATGTATCAGTGGCTGCTGAGCCTTTGTCACAAGGAGTTGTGGGTGTCTACTTATATAATCTAAAAAAATATATGGTTTGGTGGGGGTAAATTACATTGGCTGGTTTCAAAGATATATCCCAAATAGGACATGGATGCAGATTAACTACATGTCAAAATTCCAAGTTGGAACACTGAGATGCACACCTCACAAATGTGGCCTTTTACCCCCCAAAAAACAACAAACCTATAAAAGTGAAAAATCACCATTTTTTTTGCTGCAAGATTTGGCAACGGTTGGTGGTAAAATGGCTACATGAAAAGTGTAACAATACACCAAGTAAAATGCTCTGAAAAATATATACATGTGGTGGTCATTCCTGGATATAGTACAGATATCAGTGTTACAATGTCACTATTGCTAATTTTGAAAAAAATGATTTTGAAATAGCTTTGCACTACTTGTAGCTCTTGCCCTGTAACTTGAATAAAAAAAGCACAAAAACATAAAACATGGGCTATTTCTGAACTCATGACGAACATTAGAAACTATTTAGCAGTGTTTTCTTTTGTTGTCTTATTTGTAGATGAGTATACAATTTTTCAAATAAAAGTCAGAAACATGTTTTTAAAACTTTTTTGCCATACTTTATTAATTTTTTGATATAAAATTATATGCTATTATCAAAATGACGGTATCAAAATAAACCCCTTCTTATGCCGATAAAAACAAGATATTGTTTGTGTGGGTACACTAAATGAGAAAGAAAGAAATTACAGAAAAACACAAACACCGCAGAAATGTTAAAACAGCCCATGTCAGCAAGCATCAGACAAGCCAAAAAAGTCATGTCACTAAGGGGTAAAATATACAAAAAAAAAATCCCCAAAAGTTCTTGTCCTTAATCACTTAGCACATAAGGAAATGCTATGCCATCCTAGCAGACAGGAGAACAGCATAGATCCTGCTATGAGATGTACTCTGGATCCCAGTACAGGTCCCTCCATTTTGAGAGTCTTAATTCTAACAGGCTAAATGTAACCAATGCTCAAGGTGATCGGGTGGGCACGTGAATTTGTGGGGTATTATAATATTTTGGCATCAACCTACAGGGTCTGTAAAGACCCTGTGTGTATCTCTGCCTCAGTGTTCACTTTTTGATTGGGGTCAGGAACATAAAATGGTCATTCGGTGCTTTTTAGTCTTTTTGATACATTCTTCGTCTCAGGCACTACTTTTGGTGGAAGAATAGAGGTGCTCATTTTCTAAAAGCCCCACCAAGAGTGGGTAAAGGGTCTGATGGCAGTGAGAATGTGTCAAACTTAGTTATACACAAAATTCATCCTACAAAAAAATAACAAGATACATATATATCCCCACACATACATTGACGATAACTGTTTGTAGAAAAGCTTTAAATCAAGCAACTTCAAGGCATATTCCTCAGGAAGAAAAACAGAAGCTGTAAAACATAGATCAAATTGAAACGAAAGTGTGAAAAATGCTAGGCAAAACACAACTGTGAAGTGCCTGCTATAGAGAACTCCTTTCATATCTTCATATTTGACTTTCCATTCAGCAGATTTTATGTTGTATGTTTTTCACCCAGTAATTGCACCTTTTTGCACAGAAGATTTGTGTATCTAATGGTCAATATGGCTACTTGTAATGAAAGTGTTGATGGCTCTTGGTTTTCAGCTCCAAGTGCTGAGGCTGCCAATATGTTAAACAAACTACAAACACCATTTTCAAATTATCATCTGTGATAAATAAATTCCTGAAATGCTTTCATGGAATGCACATTGCACACCAGACATCTGTTCTGGTTTGGCTGCCTTTTTAACCTTGCGTACGTGAGCTCCGCGTTATTATCAGGGTCCCAGACCACCTCATAGCACAGCACCCCCTAAATCAATAAAACTCTTAATTGGCATACAAGTTAGCCACACAAAAGTATTAAGACACCCTCTAGAAAAACATGAGTTCAAAACAAATGTAGTTATAAGAATGGTTTAATAAATGGATTGTTGAACTTGAGAGTCCTGAAGCAAACTCAATGCCATCTTGTGACACCAGGGCAGGGATAGGCAATGTGTTGGTACAAGGACACCAGTGTCGGCTGGCGGCCAAGCCTGTGAAAATCCATAGTGCATCATAAAGTTGTCACAAAGTATGGTACGTATGCCAGAGCCAGAGGGAAACAGTTAGGGAAGGAGGTGGAGGTCTTGTATGATGTGTGTTTTGTATCTTTAGCTGTATGTTTTGTCCTACAGGCTTAATTCCAGCAGCTTTAACACTCTTCCAGTATATATATTTAGTTACTTTGTCTCTCTCGGGAAGGAAAAGGTTGTTTACTGAATGGTGGGGAGATTGGAATAAAGAGAGACGGTACTACAATATTTTACTAGTGGGACTGAAAAGTAATAAAGACAATATAAGTAACCATGTGCTGCCTGACTGTCCCCCATGTCCTCTGCAGCAGGCTGTGCAGCTTGTCCATGGCACTGCCGAGACAAGCCAAACTCAGCCAAACTCCAAACTAAAAAAAACACAATTAAAATCATCTATAGGGGCCTAGTGCGGGATTTTTATTGTTTTTTTTTTTGAGGTTGGAGTTTGGGGGCATTGGGAAAGCCAAAATGGGTGGCAAAATGATCAAAGCTGTTTTTGAGACTAAGCCAAATTGAGCATCCGCGTTTCACTTAGTCTTCAATATAGCTGTGATCATTTCACCTCCCATTACTTTCAAGGGGGAAGATTTGAACTTGGGTTTTTTTTCTAAGTCAAACTCATTGCCTAATTTGGCTTAGTCTCAAAATGAAAGTCCACCTCCAAAGTTAGCCTCCTCGAGCTATTCTCGAATTTTAGTGAATAGACCCATTAATGTTCTACAGACAGTATCAGTATGCTCCACTGTATCCCCCATCTGTATTATTATCTAACATTAGAGTAAAGTGACAGACAGTGCTGCTGGGCAGGAAAATGTTTACATTTTAACTATATATAAATGTGTATCTTTTTAATGGTTAAATGTATGGTTTTTAATGGTTAGATTTTAACCATTCAAAAATATGTGTATTTTTTAAGGATTAAATATTACTGCAGTTGGAAATTTCATCAAAGTGATCATTTTTCCAAATCGTTTATTTTTAGTAAATAGTCTAGTCACCAACGTGGAATTCAAATTTCACTATAAAGCATTTTAATGGCATACAAAAGCTTTACGCCATCATTCCGCCAATATATATACATTTAAGGATCTTAATATAGAGTCAGTTGCAGGGAATTGAGATGGGAATAAGGGCAAAGTACAACTGAGTTGAAAAAATTCTCCCATTCAGTTGCGTTAGAGAATTGTTCCAACTTGACTACATTGGCCTAAAGTTGGCCTAAAGTTTGACATTCTCTGCAATTCTCTGTGATTCTCTCTATTATTGAATAGACCATATAGAATCAAATTGGGAATGAGCATAATGAGCAAATGCGGAACAGTAAGGGGTACAGCAGGTGCAATGGAAGGGGGCCAAAGACATGATATCACAGCCACAGTTAGCCGTTTTACTTTGTCAGCTTTTCTTACTATAGAATGTAAAAAAAAAAAAATAAAAAAAATAATCATATATATAAAGAAATATAAGTTAGAATGGAGAAACATTTTAGACCTAGTGGAGGGTCCCAGAAATTGGTTCTGAACGGTCCTGTTCTGCCATCGGACTGAGTAATATCTCTATCCAGAGTAAATACTATATTACACCAAAGTATGTCTGCTCTATATGTACAGTACTTAGAACTTTGCAATCTTCTTATCTATGAACTGGAAGCCTTGACAATAGCCAATGAACTGACATTCTAAGAAGGTTTTGCAAGTCCCTTATACAATCAAAATCAGGAGAGCAGTAAAACCATTACAATAAGAAAACCAACAGCCCGGCATATTAATATTACATTTGCTTCACTGAGCACTGCAGGCATTGAGTGAGTCTTAATTCGTTCTGTAAAAGATTGTCACAAAAGAAAACCAATCTGCAAATACCTCCTTGATATGTGGCCTTTCCTACCTTCTTACAGAATGAGATCGATACACAATTGCGGATTTCTTGACCCTCTTATGTGATTGCCACTCCAGCAGGAAGGAAATTGAGAGGAAATGTTGACCGATCATAGATTTTTTTGTTTACTCAATTCATCTGGCAAGCGTGAGGCGTCTGATAACCATGGAGGTATTCTTTTTTTTAGGTTCTTTTTTTTCGTAGGTTTCTGTGGCAGAAAGGAGCACACATATATTTTCTATCACCACTCCTTAATCATCTTACATATTGCACAAAGAAATTTGTCAAATCTCCTTCCCGCTCTAGGAAATGTGCACTTTGAATTGGCAGTTCAAAGCAGAGTAATAAAAAAAAAAAAAAGAAATATAAGAGGATAAAGCTCAATATTATCTAAACAGCAACTTTTAGGAACCTGATAATAGTCACTGAGTGAAAAGGAAGATGTCAGATTGTGCACTAGGAACATAATGCTTTGGATTTTAGTTCCCCCCTGAAACGTTCATTCTCAGAAACATTTATTTCTCAATAAACTGGCTTATTATTTATTATAAAAGGAAAATAAATCACATTTTAATGCAACTGACAACTATATTAGTAGAAACAAAGGCTGCTTTGTATCCTTTACATTTTGCAGAGAAATGCCACACTATATATATACTTATGTATTAAATACCCAAGCTCAGCTTAGCCTTCTTCCTATCCCTGTGCATAGTAAGTCCAATAACTACTGGCAGGCAAGTCACCAACATTATCTATAAAAGGCCAGTAGAAATTGTATAAAATACATACGGGCTCAACCACTGTTCTATCTGCCTGTCCAGCTATGTGTCTTGTCTGTCTTTCAATATATATTTGTCTATCTCCGATGGCAAAACCAATTTGGTGGTCCATGGTGAAACCTTAGTCTAACTGACTAAGGTTTCACCATGGCGCACCAAATTGGGTTTGCCCCCTGGGCCAAAACTTGCCAGCCCTCCCCTGAGGATAATTATAGCCACTCTCTTTCTATGCTTGTGTAGAGAAACGTGAATAGCTGTATTACCATTACTAAGGGACAATATCCACTGGCCTTAAGAGTGTAAAAAGGATTGTCATAGATTTGGAGATGACAATTGGCACATTAGCACTATAATACATTACTCAAAGGTAGATCAATACAGTGTAAACACAGAAGAATGTCAACATATAGAAAAATCAAAAACCACAAGAAAGACTAACAATTTGCATTCTTTCAATGTCACAAGAACCTGTAATTACAATGTATTCCATTTTGAGGGTTGATTATCACAGTAGAGCAAGTAAATCAAACTCTGCAAGAACCACAAAACCTGCTAATGCTTTTAAACCACAGAAAATATTACAAATAAAAGAAAACTCTGTAAGAACCACAAGGGAACCTACTAGATTGGGGGGAGGGGGAGGAAACAAAGGGACAACAAGAAGTCATTAACAATTTGAAACCACCGACAACACTGAAAATAAAATAAGCCTTTAAAGTGAGTCTATGGGAACGTGTGGTTACTGACACATTTATGGAAAGGGGTACACTGAGAAACTGGATGAAGGTTGACCTTCATATGAGCAGGGCCGAGCCTAGAGTCAAAGACACCAGGGTGGAGGAAACGTCTTTGTGCCCCCATGTGGTTGTGGCTCTATAAGTAACTCCTTCCCTTCACAAACATGACACTTTCTAACCCTGGCCCATGACATTGCCCCAGGTAGCTTTGTCAGTGTCTCATTCACCTACAAACTGTCCCACTGTCACACAGAACTTGCCCACTGTTACTCCTACATAATCTTCCCAGTCTCACTGTGCCCATAAAACCTTCCAAGTGTCACTCTGTCTCACAGAACATGCCCAGTGTCACTCTGTCTCACAGAACATGCCCAGTGTCACTCTGTCTCACAGAACATGCCCAGTGTCACTCTGTCTCACAGAACCTGTCCAGTGTCACTCTGTCTCACAGAACCTGTCCAGTGTCACTCTGTCTCACAGAACATGCCCAGTGTCACTCTGTCTCACAGAACATGCCCAGTGTCACTCTGTCTCACAGAACATGCCCAGTGTCACTCTGTCTCACAGAACATGCCTAGTGTCACTCTGTCTCAAAGAACATGCCCAGTGTCACTGTGTTTCACAGCACCTGTCCAGTGTCACTCTGTCTCACAGAACATGCCTAGTGTCACTCTGTCTCAAAGAACATGCCTAGTGTCACTCTGTCTCACAGAACATGCCCAGTGTCACTCTGTCTCACAGAACATGCCCAGTGTCACTGTGTTTCACAGAACCTGTCCAGTGTCACTCTGTCTCACAGAACATGCCCAGTGTCACTCTGTCTCACAGAACCTGTCCAGTGTCACTCTGTCTCACAGAACATGCCCAGTGTCACTCTGTCTCACAGAACATGCCTAGTGTCACTGTGTTTCACAGCACCTGTCCAGTGTCACTCTGTCTCAAAGAACATGCCTAGTGTCACTCTGTCTCACAGAACATGCCCAGTGTCACTCTGTCTCACAGAACATGCCCAGTGTCACTGTGTTTCACAGAACCTGTCCAGTGTCACTCTGTCTCACAGAACATGCCCAGTGTCACTCTGTCTCACAGAACCTGTCCAGTGTCACTCTGTCTCACAGAACATGCCCAGTGTCACTCTGTCTCACAGAACATGCCTAGTGTCACTGTGTTTCACAGCACCTGTCCAGTGTCACTCTGTCTCAAAGAACATGCCTAGTGTCACTCTGTCTCACAGAACATGCCCAGTGTCACTCTGTCTCACAGAACATGCCCAGTGTCACTGTGTTTCACAGAACCTGTCCAGTGTCACTCTGTCTCACAGAACGTGCCACATTGCCTCCCAGTGAGGATTGGTGCTGCAGTTATTGTGAAATAAATTCCCCAGCCATCCATCTTGGAGTGCCAAGGGTTAGCCATCTTTGTTAATCAACAGAACCTGGAGTGCCAAAGGTTAGCCTTCATTGGCAATCATTTACTCCTGCTTAACTAACAACTGCTTGTTTGTGAAGGACAATCCCTATTTTGGACATAAACCCCTCTAATCCTTTTGCCACCCTTGAGTCTCCTTTTCTAACAGCTCATAATTGTTTGCTGAGCATGAATGCATTTCAGAGCCAGCAATTGAACTCACAGTAATGTGCAGTGTGCGAGGGTATCACAGTCTCCACAACAATAGAACTCACAGTAATGTGCAGTGTGCGAGGGTATCACAGTCTCCACGGCAATAGAACTCACAGTAATGTGCAGTGTGTCCGAGGGTATCACAGTCTCCACAGCAATAGAACTCACAGTAATGTGCAGTGTGCGAGGGTATCACAGTCTCCACGGCAATAGAACTCACAGTAATGTGCAGTGTGTCCGAGGGTATCACAGTCTCCACAACAATAGAACTCACAGTAATATGCAGTGTGCGAGGGTATCACAGTCACACAGCAATAGAACTCACAGTAATGTGCAGTGTGTCTGAGGGTTTTACAGTCTCCACAGCAATAGAACTCACAGTAATGTGCAGTGTGCGAGGGTATCACAGTCTCCACAGCAATAGAACTCACAGTAATGTGCAGTGTGCGAGGGCTTTACAGTATCCACAGCAATAGAACTCACAGTAATGTGCAGTGTGCGAGGGTATCACAGTCTCCACAGCAATAGAACTCACAGTAATGTGCAGTGTGTCTGAGGGTATCACAGTCTCCATAGCAATGAAACTCAATATGTGCTGATTTGTCCTGAGCAGATTGGGGTTTGAATTTCACAAATATATGAAATGTGGCTACTCAATATCACTCAATATCAACAGTTCAGGGTGATCGGAAGCTGAAGCATCCTAGCCTCCATTATACATATGTCCTGACCCCCCTATAATAAATGGGTCTAGGAGATGGCTAAATGACTCCCAGCCAATCCTACTAAGTAAACAAAAAATTACCCTCATGTTTATTTTATTAGCTATTTAAAAATAAACATGTATTGCCGGCTCCCAGCTCTGTTTATTATTACTACTACTACTATTAGGGCTACTTGCTAACGTTAGACGTTAATAAACTGTGGTATATGCTTTTCTCAACTTCTAGCATATATAACGGATTTAATCTGCTTGGGGAACTATAAGGGGAGTTTTTAGTAATTGAATTGAAATATAGAGAGATGTGTCTTTTCTTTATGGGACTGTTTTTAATTACTGTGTAAACATCTTTTTCTTTTTGCATTATTTGTCATTTTTATCCTGAGATCTGTAGTATATATACCAGTTACAGATACCAGTATACCAGATTCAGTCTAACCAAACAATTTGTTGGGTGCACTCGGGCTACTTGTTGGTTCTCACAGTGGTGGTATAATCACTGTGATACTTTAGTGAGATGTTCACTTCAGTGTATCACTTTGAATTTGCTGTTACTTTGTCATGTTCATTATTTTTTTTAGCTACTTTTTACTATACACCTGGATAATGGCAATTTATGTTCTCCCTTTTTCCTTCCCCCTTTTTTTATGAAGCTACTAATAAAATGTTGATCTTCCTTTTTGGTTTTGCTTTAAATTTTCTTGGGTTACCCCCACACCTTGTATGCAATCCTGCTGCCTCTACCTCTTTGTGGGACAGTTGGGAGGTATGTATTTTACCACTGGACTTTTATGTATATCAGTGTACTGGATTTTACCAGTATATGCACAGCTCTTAGAGGTTTATTCAGTGCCAGTTTCCCACCCTTTCTCGAAAACAAAAGGTTTAAAGGCTTTTTAAGTAGTTAAAAGGGACACTTTCTTCCAGGGGTTCATTGTGTATATAGCAATAGGAAAAAAATTATGACCATTTAAGACTAATTCCAATTTTCAAGCATCTCTGGTACATGATAATAGGGGGTTTTCCACTGCACATTTTAGTTATGTTGAATCATTACTTTGCTTATCCAGTATAAATAAACACAATAGGAAATTGATGTTGAGGCCTCAGCTTTTAATATTACATGTATAATTGCATAACTTGGAGTGAGGCGCTGTTCCAACATTATATTTATCTCCCACAGTTTCTTCACGTTTTAATCGTTTTCTCTCACTATTATTCCGTTTGATCTACAGGTTTCCTCTCAAAGTAATTGTAGGCTATAAATGAATTAGCATGTGTACCCAGCATGGACACTAGTGAACTGTTTTGAAAATTAAGAGGCCCTTCCAAGGCACAATTAACATTTAATAGCATTATTACCATGATCTATGTGTTGAATGAAAGTAGGCCTCACACAAAGCCATATTATACAGTCTATTTAAAATGTATCAGGTGGGACAGCAGAATGAGAAGATTCCACAGTGGCCTCTTCTTCGTCATGTGTGTCAACGAGCCAAGGAACAAAGGGATGAGAACGTGGACTGAAACCTCCATATATACAAGATTATTTATGATACGTGCTATTATTTAAACAGCTTCTTTGGATGCTTGTCTGTAATACCTTAGATATTTGTTGATAGACAGAAGGGAGAGTGGGAGGTTTGGGGTCATGAAACTCAGGCCCCCACCAATGATCCAACCATGATCTACAATCCTGGTTCCTTTCAGGCATTTAAAAAAACAGAAATTCAAAGAGATTAAAAGCATGTAAAACTGCATGGATACATCATTTTCTATAAACAACTCTCGTAATGGTTAATTAACGTGTCACAGGAAGAAAATATTATGACAGTTACGCTAAATATTTGTAGGTTTTAATGTTCACTCTCTCCACTTCTAGCCCTGGTGACCTGATTTGTTTACTCTCTGTCCTGAATCAGCATATGTTCTGCTTTGCAGTGAAGACATGTTCTAGAATGGTCTGAACTGAGACACAGGACAGAGAACCAGGTGTAAATCATCTTAATAGGTTACATGCATTTAAATATACATTGTAACTTTGTGAGTGCTCTTCAAGTGAAATATTTTTAAATTTACTATGCATTAAAGTTTTATTGCAGCACTCCAGGGCAGGCATCCCTAGTAAGGCTATTTGGATTGCTTAGCTGTCTTTCTAGTTGATATAGATTATGTTAAAGGTACTCCATCACCTAAACTCTTTTTGTATTATGAATGTAGAGAATTTAAATTGGGAATTATTTTGGATAAGGGATGCTCAACCTGTAAAAAGTGCGTCCCATGAATGTTGTTATTTTCTTTTCTTGATATTTAATATTTTATGGGTAGAAATATCCCAACATTGATTGTCATTTATTATGACTAAAATATCAAATAATCTGAACAGTGATTCTGATTTAAGGGGTGATACCTTTAAATGGGTCTAAAGAGTCACATTTAAGACAGAAGTTTTATCATTTATTTTCCTGAGTTTATATCATTTCATTGTGCTTTCTTATACTTTCCTGTAATAGATTCCATAACCTTAATGCCTACATCATCATTTCTGGGTTTTTTGACAGTGTATTGGAAACTTCAAAAAAAATAAAAAACATTTGATGTGTAGCTTTCTAAAAAAAAATTTTTTTTAAAACCACTAGTATCCTGGTTTTTGTAACTATAATTTCAGGCAATGTAGATTCATTTTGACAGACTTGGCACTTGCTTACAGTACCACTTTTTGAGAGAGAAGTTTCCTCTACCTCAAGAACATTAAACCTTTTTTTAATTTTTTTTTTAGAGCACACCATCTAATTTTGCTTATGATTTAGATGTTTTTGGGGGGATGTCCTTCCCAATTTTTGAATATGCACCACAAAATAAAGTTTGAGTTCATTTTTTAGAAACATTTTGTACATAGGTTAAGTATGTCAATAGTATCTCCCAAATTACTACTGGGATGGTAATTTGTGATTCCCATCTTCCAATGCGATGAACAGTCTGAATAATCAGACAACTGGGTGGCCGCAGCTGTATGGAATGAGTGACCACCAAAGTTCCCTCTTGGGATTCCCATGGCATCTTGGGACAATTTGAAACATGAATATGCTGAAAGTCGGAAAAGAAGGGTACTGTCTTGGTGCACCAGCGATGAACCTGGGGTAGAGGGGCTGATAGAACAAAATGAATAAAACAGGTAACTATGCAAACAATTGAACCTACTACCTCGCTCAAAATCAGCCAGGATCCCTTCCTCAAAATGTCCACAGATGGAATAGCCCTACCAACAGAGCCCCATGCATGTTGTCGAAACTCTCTTTCCCCTTTCACCATCACTTCAGTGCTTGGTGAACTATAAATTCCTTGGGGATATCCTGTTGCCTTATTAATTTAAAACCAAGTGCAAACCCTGTTAATTTACCTGATACTGCTCCTGGTGACAAACCTGAAGCTGTATACTGAACCACGAACCCATATGGCTATTCAACCAATCCAAGGCAGTGGGGGCAAGGAACCCCCTTCTCTTCCAGCCACTCTGAACCACGAACCCAGGATTGCCCCAAAATCCCCTGATCCTGCTGCAAGTGGAGTTCTTTGTTAGACACCTCTGGGGCCTGCCAAAATGATCTCCCATTAAAGATAGCTAGGAACAGGTCCCAAGCCTCCTGATCTGCACTATAGCTGGATGAAATGGTGATGGCCAGTTGCCCGTGATGTGGCCGCCCCTAACTGCCTATTGAAAGCCCTCCCCTGGCACGCAAAGTTAAGACTGCCTAATGACTGCACGCACTGAAGTTGTATCTTGCACAAACCCTGTGCTTTAGCAGTCGCCTCCTATAGGCCTCATAAATTATCCAGTGGCAAGAAACAGGTAGTGCAGTATGGATTCACATCCTAAGTAGGTATGGAAACAATCGAAGTAAAATCATAAGACTGAGCCAACCATAATACATAAATTATATCTTCGAAGAAACACCCTAGAAGATGGTGACGCTGCCAGTGAACCGGTAGAAGCTATATTAATGTTATTCCTTTAATACAATGCATTGGTGTCTTTTCTTAATCTGCTCCTCTCTACAGGTGCTGTTATAATGGTTTATTATACCTCAGATACATTGTTGGCAGCTCTAGTCCTCCTCTGTTTGTCCTTCTGCAAGCCTCAGATGGTTACACCCTTCCTTTCCATCTCATCATCTTCGGCATAAAGGATCGAGAAACCCAAATAACTCTATGTCATAATCTGACTGTCTAGAGGATTAGGAAGGGATGGGAGAGAAGGCTGTAGCCAGAAGGTTAGCAGAAGGACATGTAGAACAACAGCACCTGCCCTGGTACTTATCAAGTCTACAGAGAAAATAGCATTGGCGTAGGGGAATACAATTGGACGCTTTACAAAACATCTGGGTCCATATACATCCGATAGCTATGAATATGCTTGAACGCTGGAATGTTATATTAATGGAAAGTTACATCCTGTGGGTTTAATCAGAAATATGGTCACAGCTAGAGCACAAAACTAAATCCAATTCTGAACACGTGGCATTTTATAGGGGACAAGCAACTACACTAGGTGTGTACAAACTTTCATATGAAGTAAATCATGTATTTGCATTTCTACATTTCTTTATAAACATACTGTCCAGTGTATATAAAAACAATGAGAATGCTGGTCAGCTTATCTAGAAAAAGCGACAAGATAGGTTATTGCTGAGCGAACGCGTATAAAATTCCACTTGCCATTTTTAAGTGGTAAAAATATTGGTATTGGAGTATTTTGATATTATATTATTTTGTATACAGCTTTTGTCATAAAATGTTATTTTTTCATGTCTGCCTTATTTTTCCCCCCCAAAAAAACAGCTACAAGCTTGTGGGTTTTCATGTGTTATTGGCTGAGCTCTCATGAAATGTATTTCTGTGGCTCCTACTAGTGTCTTGTATAGACATTGTACAGGCCCACTGCTCATATTTCTGAGTAACCTAGGCCAAAATAATGTCATCTCCCATAAACGTGAGCTTCCTCAGGTTTTGTCCTCATAGGGATTTCTGGCTACCGGTTGTTTTCTTACCAGGGAGAATTTCAAAAGTTCAGATTTACTATTCAAATGCTCTCCATCTACATGGCTTTCAGTCCTCTGTGACTTTGTACAGTACAATGATCTCAAAGCTTCCAATGCATCGCTCCACAGGTGCGTTTTCACAGCTGTATTGAGTCTTGAAAACATTTTTACCAATCCTGTTCTTCTTTTATTTGTCCTTCCTCTGACCTTACTCTCCCTAGCCCATACTCACCTCCTGGCTATGTTTTTCTCATTTGAAGAGCCCTCTCTGTTTTAGTAATAAAGAAAATAATTTCTAAAATATACATAATACACTTACTGATAAAGACAAGATGATAAACAGAGGGTGCAAACACCCCATCACATTTCACTCATTTAATGATCATGGTGTGTGTTTGTTTTTTCACTTTAGGTTGGCAAGCTGTACTTAAATATATTTTTGGACTTATAAATTAGCCCTGAAATACCTTAGCCTGATCTCTACCCAGTTACCTATAGAGTCTGGGCAGACTCTATAGTCTGCCAAATGGTTCTTATCTGCTGACACATTCTATATCTATTTTCATATGATAAACATTTTAAAATATTCTTTCTACAATCTATTTCTATCCATAACGCTGTGACTTTTGTGTATTCAATCATCCACTTCATTTTAAATGAACAGTTTAAAAAAAAAAAAAAAAAACACATACAATTGTAATGTGCATAACACAGTGATGGCATTTGAAGAATTTAAAATTAAGTGGATGAAAGAAATACAAAAGTCACAGAAACCTGGATTGCGATAGATTATAGAAATTCACATTGCTGAGTATTTAAAATGTTTATATTCTGAAAATAGAACTTTCTGCTAGGCAATCCATATTACAAAGGGCAGATACGTTTTATACTTACATCCTGTGGATTTAATCAGAAATAATCAGCTGATGCAAAAAACTACCCTATTTGCTTGAATATAAGACCACCCTGATTATAAGACAACCCCCAAACTTTGGATATTCCTTAAGGAAAAAAAACTGAAAGCCTGAATATAGGACTACCCTATATGAAAAAAGTTTAACTTGTATATATTCAAATGTATACTGTATGCTGGCCGATACTTCTGTCTATCATGACGGACTGCCAGAAGGTCCCGGCGGAAGTGCTGGGCAGCAGCGGAGGATGTCTGCATGTATGTGCAGACATCCACTGGCTGCCCCCACTAGCCACCAGAGAGATTGCCAGCATTGGCAGAGTGAGGGATGGGGGAGAGCCAGAATGGGGGGGGGGGAGGGGGCAACACTGGGGGGGGAGGGGGAGAACCAGCATTGGGGGAGGGAGAGTCAGCATTGGGAAAGTCTGGGGGAGGGAGGGGGTAAGCCAGCATTGGGTAAGTATGGGGGAGGGAGGGGGGAGAGGCAGCATTGGGAAAGCCTGCCCTACTCTCCCTGGTGGGTAGTTTTTGGATGTCTGCACGATATGCACAAACATCCTCTGCTGCTTCCCGGCACTTCCACCAGGACTTTTATGATGGACTGCCGGAAGGTCACATGACCATAGAAGCAGTGGAGGATGTCATTATATGGGAATATAATGGAGGTGATGGGGCATTTAATGTGTGTGCATGTGGGTGATGGGGCATATAATGGGGTGATGTAGCATGTCCTGGGTGTGCAACCTGGGTTATGGGTCATGTCGTGGGTGTGCAACCTGGGTTATGGGTCATGTCGTGGGTGTGCAACCTGGGTGGGGTGTCCGCTTGGAAGTTATAAAAGCCTGAAGGAAGGTCTGATATTATATAGACCTTTCAATATAAAATTATTATTAAAACAAAGTTTTATTAAGGTATAGGCACAAGGAGCTATAAAAGTACACCAGTGTCCATGGCAAGGTCAGTAAAGATCAATATAATATGATCTAATTGTCCATGACAGACCACAGTAAATTCCCACCATGGGCAATGCTGGGGCCTACTCGTGGTTTGATTGTACATCATTCTCATGCACTAATGGTTCATCGCTGAGCCTCTAACTCTCTTTTTCACTCTGGTTTGACATTTTCATTCAAACAGACTCATTGCTTTCAACACTATCCCCCTTTAATGTGGGATTCTGGAATTGTTGTTTTTCATTCTTTCTTGTTCTCTGTGATGCATGTTCACTGTATTTCGTGTTATATAAACAGGAAATCAAAGCGCTCATTGACTTCTATAATGACTTTTACATACCGCAGATGGTAAGACTCCACATTCACTTTTGTTACTCATGACCCCTTCCAGTAATGTTAGGGACCCTCCCGGAACATGCCGAAAATGAACAGCTGTGCATTGGGAAAATTCTTCCAACACTCAACTTTGAAATAATAATGTAATAATTTATCTCAAGTCTAGTATATAGCTATAATCACTGCTTCCAAAAAATGGCTTGAAAAAGATCCGTCGGGTCAAAACGTTGCCGTGTTGATGGATTAAACTCCACTTCACCTTGCCAGTACTCAGCCATGCGGGTTCCTTTAGTATAGCGCTATAGACTATTTTCAGCAGTGCATAAATGTGCCGTTAAAAGCAGGTACACATTCGATCCAGTCAGAATATGAATGCTTCTCCATCACGTAAACATTGTACGTACTGTGAATGTAGAGAATAAAAACAACCATTGTGTTATCAGAATTACGAGCAAATGTATAGATTAAGAGAAATATTTACTTTAAACTCTTCGAAAGATGACCAGTGTCTCCTATAAATGACATCACATAACTGTATAGCTTGAAATGCAAATTAACTGTTTGCAATAGGAAATGTAATTTGCATATCAAGCTACATGGGATGTCAAACAAGCTACATGGGATGTCATGGGATGTCAAACCCAGCAAGCAAATGCATAGATTATGAGAAAAATATGTTTTAAATGGGTCTGTGGTGTCTCCTACACCACAGACCCATTTAAAACATATTTTTCTCATAATCTATGCATTTGCTTGCTTTTCTGCTAACACGATTTTGTATTTTATATTCATTTTTATATGCTGTATGCTGGCAAACGCTTTAGAACCTGGTTGCCCTATTATAATAGACTGAGTGGCCAGTCTTCTGCAGAAAACTCAGATAATGCTCTCTAAAAGTACCCTTTCATTTCAGGCAATTTCTGCCCATCAGTATTAGCTACCCCGGTGATTCTTGCTCTCCTTCCTTTACTATAATTTCTCTTTGCACCAATGAGTTGAATGTTCACTAAAGTGCCATACATCCACAAACTGTTGGTGATACTGAAGGCATTAGCTGAGTCCATCTCAGAGGTCGCAGAGTGCCACTTATGGAACCTGTGCCACAGGTTTGCCATCACAGTTAGTTCTCATGGAAGAAGTGGGAATGACCACAGTCCTCTCCAAAAGACAAAGTGATCTCTTTGTCGTACAAGGTTTTTCTACCCCAGAAATGAAACATGTTACCTCATGACCAAGTTATACCTGATGATTCATCCCCCCCCCTCCCCCACCAATAACTTAGACAGACTACTGAGTGGCTATAAAGGTTGCAGTCATTTTATTTAAAATTGCAATCATAACAATGACAGCTAAATATAGCTATACTAAACATAACAGGTATTAATATATACCAAATACAGGTAAATCTTATAATAACTGGGTATAATAAAATATAAATCAACCAACACATGTTTATATAATGAGACATATAAACAACATGAAACAATACTTAATGAACATCAGCGGTAGCGTGTGACTTATTCTAGACCATCTAGGATCAGGACCCCGAGAATCTGGCACAGGGGTACAACATGAATTACGGCTACTGACGTTCCTGTTTGCACAGTAGCCGTGGTTCACCCAGGGACGAGCCCATGGGGAGCAAGTGCAGGCAGCTAGCACAGCTACTGCCCACCCGGGTTGGCCATACCAGCTAGGATCAGGACCCCCGAGAATCTGACTCCTGTACAACATGACTTACGGCTACTGATGTTGCTGTTTGCACAGTAGCCATGCTTTGCTCGCCCAGGGACAAGCCCATGGGGAACCCGTTCAGGTAGCTCCCACAGCTACTGCCCACCCGGGTTGACCAACCCCTTCACTGGCGCCAAACCTTGGGGAACCCAAACACCTTCTTCTTCTAACATAGGGATGGGAGGGAAGAAACTTCATATTTCTTCGAAAGAGGAAGTTATGCCTTGTGTTTTACAATATATAACCTAAGGCCACCCCCCTTTAGGTGATAATCGCCACCCCTGCAGTGCCCCTATTTGGCACCTAGATTAAACTGACCTGGTGAGGAGAATGACAGGAAAACAATGTCATGATGGCCTTCTATATTTTGCATTATTCCAGGCCAGGACGTGTTAGCTTAGTTTGCCAAAGGTGCTAGGATTCTACAAAAGATAACTATATCATCTTTCATGTCTTTCTAATTTTCTGGTTTAGAACAACATAGGTCATGGACTGATGTTTCAAGATTAGTCTATGCCAAACAAAGGTTCGCCAACAAAGAACACACAGCTCTTTGTGTTGATATTCTGTAGCATTGGATGCAGTTCCAGTCCTCTTTATAATGTAAATATTTTGTTACTTCTTATCACTGGGAACATGTCGATTTGAGTAACAAACACAGACTATTTTCTCATGGATTTTTTTCTTTTTTGACCTGGCTCTCATGGTTTTGTTTTTTTGGGAGAACTTTTAATATCAGAACGCACGATTCTCACTTAAAAAAGAAAAAAAAAATACAATTCCTGCAGCCGGAAAAACTAGAATTTAATAAATCAAATCAGACTTGAAATTTTTGTCTAATCTCGCTTCCCACATTCCAGTAGTCATGCTCCAGTCTGTGTGATTTTATAAGGCGATAGTTAAATGCCGCAGGCAATCTTCAAATAGGAGATAGAGGAAATGTTTTCTTGCTGAGTAAAGTCATAATTTTGGATCACTCATGACAATTGATAGAAATCATTAGCACTTAAGTATGTTAAGCAAAGGACAGAAAAACATTGTTTGAAAAGTCTCAGCAGTAAAAATCCCTTTAGTGAGAAGCTTGATATCATAACAATAATGGCTAATTGTTACTAACAGGGTAGAACAGTGAACCTATATTTGATCTTCAAATGCGGCAATATTAAGAACCCAATTTGAATATTTTATTTGCATTATATTATCTAACTCTAACGTAGCCTTATTCGTAGTACTGTAGTTTATTCCCCACAAAAAAAATCAAAAAGAAGTTAGATTTCATATGATTGTAGCTATCAGTGGAGGAATATGATCTTTAAAGGCCTGGGTGCAGAAACAATTTATGTTGCCCCATTTTGCCTATATTTTTTATCCAATTCTAACTTGAAGGGACAGGCCTGAGTGCATTGCAAGTTTATTGTTCCGACCCGGATTCTTTTAGTTCCCTTCAGAAATCCATTCAATAATGCCTGCACACATGTGTATGCAAAACACCTGGACAATCTACAGGTTATATACTACTAAAAGCATCGTAGTTAATCCGGAGTGTCCCTTTTGCTATAGAGATTGCGCATAACAAGAGCCAAAGCCACAGTGTGAGATCAAGCTGTGTTGTTGTTTGCATCAGTCACATGATTAGTAAGCCAGTAAGTAGAAAAGATGAGGAAAATGTATCTACACCAAGCTCATTTTCATTTTTAATGACAGAAATGCAAACAAGAGTGAGATGGGTTGACAGAGAGGGTATTTCCATGCCATGATAGATTTATCCAAAACCTTCTCACTGCATCTAAGCTATTAATGTCTTTGAGCAAAATCTATCTTAGACAGGTATTCCTGCAGGGCCTAGTACACACTACATACTAGACATGTGCAAAACTAAAATTTTCGTTTCGTTTTCGTCCATTCGGACGAAAATGTTATTTATTTCGTCTAAAACGAATTTCGTTCATTACTGCATTCGTTTCAGACGAAATTCGTTCATTATTTTCGTTTCGTTAATTTTAATTCGTTCGTTTTATAGAAATACAATGTAATACTATTGGCTTTCTATAAACCGAACGAGAGCCCCATTCATAAGAAATTCTTATGAATGGGGCTCTCGTTGGGTTCATAGAAAGGCAATAGTACTACATGTTTTCTATAAGCCGAAAGTCTATAAACCGAACGACTTTCGGTTTATAGACTTTCGGCTTATGGAATACATGTAATCCTATGGCTATTCTATAAACCGAACGTTCGGTTTATAAGCTGTCGGCTTTTAACTATACGGAGACAAAGTCTCCATTCATATGAATGGAGACTCTGTCTCAGTATAGTTAAATGCCCACAGCCTATAAACCGAACGTTCGGTTTATAGGCTGTCGGCTTTTAACTATACGGAGACAAAGTCTCCATTCATAATTTTATGAATGGAGACTCTGTCTCCGTATAGTTAAAAGCCGACAGCCTATAAACCGAACGACTTTCGGTTTATAGACTTTCGGCTTATGGAATACATGTATTCCTATTGCTATTCTATAAACCGAATGTTCGGTTTATAGAATAGCCATAGGATTACATGTATTACATAAGCCGAAAGTCTATAAACCGAACGTTCGGTTTATAGGCTGTCGGCTTTTAACTATACAGAGACAAAGTCTCCATTCATAATTTTATGAATGGAGACTCTGTCTCCGTATAGTTAAATGCTATTGTATTCTATAAACCGACTCTATTTCGGCTTATAGAATGCAATAGTACTACGAATGGACGAATGAACGAATGATTTTCGTTTATTAACCATTCGTTCATTCGGCTTTCGTTAGCTTAGCATTTTCGTTCTTCGTTTTTCGGACGAATGGACGAAAATGCTATTTTCAGACGAAAATGCATTCGTCCGAAAACTAATGCACATGTCTACTACATACTGCACCTGCGATGTGAAAGTATAATGTCTGTGCCTCCTTCTCATTCTGTTTTGTGCATGCGCTGGGCCGGCCATGTGATTGCCTGTTATCGCACATGAGTACTAGCGTTGCCTGAAGCCAAAGTTGGGAGGTATGTTACCATCATTAGTATTATATTCTTATGATGGTTTTATGATAGCATGCTGGTAGTTCTGCAAATTGTGATGTAAACTGTGGTTTTTGCTAACTATGCTAGATTGTTTGCTTGTTATTTGTGAAGGCGAGGCACATGAAAGGAAGAAACAGACTGAATGAGAGGCAATGTAAATAGAGAAGAGAAACTTTAATTATAATTTCCTCAGAAAGTAAACACTGAGTAGTACACTCTGTCTACAGACATGCGATAGGCTTCCGTTGTTTTCGCAGAGTATTTATTTTTTAAAGGGACACTGCAGACTGTAAAAATCTAAACAAACTTCTGCCTTATTAATAAGAAACCTTAGATTAGTAAGACATTAAACTTAATTTGTTTTTAAATGAAGTCTTAATCCAGTAGCCATGTTTGTTTTAGTGACTTGCAGACCAAAGTTGTCCCATCAGGTTCTTACAATTTGTCTCAAATTTGTATCCAATGGCATTGGTCCTGTAGAAATGAATGGAGTGCTTTGATGCATGTGTGAGGTATGATGTCACTTCACCAGGCTTGTCCCTGCACTATCGTAGGACACCTACGATTAAGACCTTGTGAGACGGACGAAACAAGTCAGAAACAAGTATCTACTGAGGGACCTTGGAGGGTTTTGGTGTCCGTATATTTTACTGTACATGGAATAAAAGTTATGTATTATGATTGAAGACACATGCCACTTTTTTTTGAAGACATCTGTTACACAATTTTTTCCACTTGTGACATGTTTAGTGGACCATATATGAGGATAATCTGGCATGTAGTTTTAATGGCATAGAATTAACTACAGAGACTAGCTGGCTGGTCTGGTTGGCACTGTCTCTGCTAGTGCAATAAGACCTTTGATTTACATAGGATCAACAGAGGTGACCTTAACTAGCGGGGAGAGACCCCCACACCTGCCAGCCCTGACTTTGATTGGTTGACACTATCAGGGTATCAGACAGGTAAAAACTTGCCGTCAAGCCAATGTTAAGGCTATGTATGCAACAGCATGGCCGGTTTTATATCTAAATATACTGTACACATGGCTATATTCTGGAAAGGAGAAGAAAGGGTTATACAAGCTTAGTGTCCATTTAGATTACGTGTTCATCTCACCTCAGCTCATCTGTAACTCAACAGTGAGTATGTATGTGATGTGTATATATATATGTGTATGTGTATGTATGTGAGTATGTATGTGATGTGTATATATATATATATGTGTGTGTATGTATGTGAGTATGTATGTGATGTATATATGTGTGTGTATGTATGTGTGTATGTATGTGATGTGTATATATGTGTGTGTGTCTGTGTATGTATGTGAGTATGTATGTGATGTATATATGTGTGTGTGTATGTATGTGAGTATGTATGTGATGTATATATGTGTGTGTATGTATGTGATGTATATATGTGTGTGTGTATGTATGTGAGTATGTATGTGATGTATATATGTGTGTGTGTATGTATGTGAGTATGTATGTGATGTATATATGTGTGTGTATATATGTGAGTATGTATGTGATGTATATGTGTATGTGAGTATGTATGTGATGTATATACGTGTGTGTATGTATGTGAGCATGTAAGTGTGTATATTATGAACACAGAAAACTACCTGAATGCAAAGACCAACCTTATCGTACAGATATCCCCCAGCTGGCCGAAAGTCCCTGGTGGCTAGCGGGGCAGCCGGAGGATGTCTGCACGACACGTGCAGACAGCCTCTGCTGCTGCCCAGCACTTCCGCCGGGACTTTTATGATGAAGCCGGAAGGACCCGGCTTCATCATAGAAGTCCCGGCGGTCGTGCCGGGCGGCAGCAGGGGAGGATGACTGCGCGCATCTCCCCCCCTGGCTGTTAGCGAGGGGGATCCAGGTCCCCTGCAGCTCTGCGGGGGACCTGGATCCCAGTCTTATAGTCTGACCTCGATTTGAGGTCAGATTATAAGACGACCTCGAATGTAAGACGAGAAGGCTTTTTCAGAGCATTTGCTCTGTAAAAATCCTTGTCTTATATTCGAGCAAATACGGTAAATAACAGCTGATTAAATATACACTGTACACCCATAACATTTTACAACATTGCCATTGACTCTTTGAATGCCTGTTGGGGAGAATCGTGCTTTTATCCCTCAGCCTGTCGAGGTAGTGTTGCTTTTGAAGCATTAAAATTAACCATTAGGTAATTTATTTTAAAGACCAACATGGAAACATAATGTTCTGTTTTGTGTGCTTATTTGAATGTAATTTTAACATCTAAAGACCAATTTACTATGATTAACAATGTATAATGATCACTTTTTGTACTCATAACTCACATTTTGTGTGTGCCAGACAGAGCCAGTAATATCATTTTAGGACAGCCCATAATATTTCAATATTTAAATACAATGTTTGAAGTATTAAACTGGGAAGCATTTCATTTAATACAAAGATGTGCATTGCTTTTCCTCTTCATCCACCTGAGACTAACCTTTTTTTGTGTGGACAGAAGTGAAGTGGTGGGATTGAGTATGGGAATACTTATAGTTTTGCATTATTTGTAGTTTTTAAGGGGAATGCCTTAGAACTTTTTTATTTTCTCATTCCCCTTTCAGAGATTCTATTGGACCTTCCAATGTCAGATCCAAAGGGCCTCTTTAAGCAAACCCATGATGACATCACTGATGAATGTGGGACTGTAGTGTACTGTACAGTAGTGCTCACATATTTTCAATATTTTTTGTTTTAGAGGTAGAAACCTAAGTTTCTCCCTGTCTGCAGTTGCAACGTAACAGCATTTCAAAACTACTACTGCTGATCGGATCACATAATGATAAAGACAATGATCTTCCACAGTGCAGCCTGCTGATGGTCATATCCTAGTCCAGCTTGCAGGTCTATGGAGTAAGCTATGATGTGGCAGAAAGCAGATCATGGTCTGTACCGATCATGTCGACAGCAGCGATTATTTCAGTGGTACATGTCTCAACATGGAAATTCAGGCATTCTTCTCTTTATTAAATGTACCAGTACTCACTTACAATTAATCTGCCAGTATGGAGCTACTAAAACTGAACCAATAATTCTGCCACCAAACAGAGGAGAGACGTACATTTCCCTTAGACTCGATAACCCCCCCCCCCACGTTGCACACCTATGACATGCCCCATCACCCACGTTGCACACCCATTACATGCCCCATCAACCACACTGCATACACACTAAATGCCCCATCACGTCTATTAAATGCCCCCATCACCCTGATTAACTGGAAGGAGCTAAAGCTTGCTGAACGGTGGGGGAGGGAGGGAAAATGTTTGAAGCACCAGAAGTGTGCTTTAACACCCTCTGGCAAAGTGCCGCCCTCTGGCAAAGTGTCTCCCTAGGCGAGTGCCTTGTTTGCCTTGTGGAAGAAACACTACTGTTTCCAGCTCCATTTGGTGCCCCAAACTATGATTCCTGTGGTGAGTAAAGACCGTAAAATTCTGGAGGTAAAGATACATCGGTATGGACATTAAGGGGTTAAGTAAAAAATACAAAAACAAACATGTAACCCAATACTGAAGTAATTAAACAATAAATTAATGTTTTAATCGAATTATGTTCTCTGGACTGGAAGGTTGTAAATTGGGGTTAATGAAGACACCCCTCTGTTTACGTTCTTTTAACACATGAGCACTCATTGATTATTTAAAAATAACATGCAACAGGCAGGATCCCATCATATCAGAGAGCTGTACATCCTTGTTGCTGCCGAATCTTGAAAATCAGCATTCCCCAGCCTCTCCCAAAATCACATTAACAGTTTGAAAACAAGATTGTGGTTTGTGTTTGGTGCGCTGAGGCAATTCTAATCCTACAAATAACATATAATGCTGTCTAAAATCAGTTTGTTCACAGGACTAAGTCCATTTCTAAATTGATTCCAAACCTTGAATAGTAAAATATGACTCAAGGCATCACTGTGTCACACCTTCTTCAGATAAATCTCGTCTACACCTCAATGTGTGCTAGTTGGCCATCACAGCTGGTTGTACGAGGGTGACTGGGCAATGCAGAATGGATCACACCTTAATTGTTTAAGACCTTATCATTCTTTTAATGATTCCATATCTTGGGTTTCTGTGTGTGGGACTTTATGCTTGACACTTAATTTTTTTTTTTTTATAAGGATGATGTTGGGTAAGCAGTTCCTTCCTGTTAGTAGTAATAAAGCCTCTTTAAAAGGACATCTGAAAATGTCTTAATAACCACAACTCTTCTGCTATAATGTCAGTCAGAAATAAAGATATTGTCTATATCAGAAATGTAAGATGAAGCAAAACTTGATTAGGTTCACTTACCCATAAACAATAGGTTTGCTGCTCCTTTAAAACAAAGAACTCCCCATAAGCACTGGACTCCATTCTAAATGTTCTAAAACAAAAGTCTGTATGAGAAGTCACACTCTGGAAGAATACAAGAGAACTGTCAGTGTGAACTGCTAATCTTTCCTAAAGGTCTACGCAATAAAGAGAGAATTGCAGAAAAATGTGATGGAAATTTCAAGCTATGCAGATGAATGAGAGAAGTTTTCCAATTCCTACTTTGACCTTCAAGGGACAATCTAGTCCCCAAACTCACTTTGGTGCAAGAGGAAAACTACCACTTGTATAGGGTGCAGGCATTTTCCCCCGTGTGATTTGATGCAGGCTTTCTGCATAGATCACATTTTTAATATTTCACTAAAGCACTCCCCTGCTTCCTATCCTACAGGTACTGCCACACTGATTGCGCGTATGTGACCAGTAGGCTTCTAGTCTGGGCATCTGAGATCCCTAGAATGGATTACCTCTAGATGGAGTAATGTGGTGTTCCTCCCAGAAAGTATGTACCTGAAGGTTGACCCAAGGATACTGTTTGCCAAGGACTTGTGCAGCACAAGCACTATCTAAAGTAAACCAGGGACTGAGCAGGAGTGTAGTCAGAAATGATAGCCGAAGGACGAGATGGGCGGAGAACAATTGTAGTTGAATATGATAGCCGAGGGTTGAGACAGGCAGAGCAATAGCATTGGTCAAAATGGTAGCCGAGGGTCGAAACTAAGAGACGTAACAAACATAGATAGCGTAGCACTAATTACTGAGAAGACTGTACGCACAGGCAATTGGAGTAGTGTGGGCCAGCTTTATGTATAAGAATAAAGGAGAGAACGCCCTAAAAGGGGTGGAGCCCGGCCGTGACAAGAAATGGAGTTGTTTACCTTTAAACATTCGAATTCAGAATTTACTGACATACAAAATATATATGTCCGGTTGGTATACAAGCGGACTGTAAAAAGATGGCCGCCACCAGTAACAGAAAGTTGTGGTTAGTTCCAGGACTTCTGGACTCCCAAAAGAGGACACTCAGCTGGTGTGGGCAGTCCTGGTTTCATGCAAACTGCTGTCATTTCACAAATTCAAGTGTAAGATTTTAATATTTTAAGCAATCCAAAAGGTAAAATATGCTATGTAATGTACTTTGAATGTACTTTAATATGCATTAGATGCATTTTGGGCAAGTTTGACATTCACGTCTCCATTCCCTGAAATTCTCCCTTTATTGAGTAGATCCTCTAGTCTTCCAAATAAACGTCGCTGCTGACATTACTGTATAACGTAAGCATACCATGTGTAAGCTATATTTTAATTAATACATTGTTTGTAACCAGATTACCATTAACATTTAACCCAGTTTAAACATTCAAGAAAAACATAGAATTTTCTTTATATTTAAATAAATTATTTTCTTGCATGCAAATTTGTTGTTTGTTTCTGCTTAATATTGTAAAAATAAAAAATAGATTTCATTCTGTTGAAATGTATGTCCCATATTTCTTATTGAGAGCCGGTTTAAATTGTATCAAAATCTATGCGGGTTTAGACCATTTGGTTTCGCAATATGTGCAGTATATGGAATGGGCATCGTTTATTGTAAAAAAAATGTCACTTTTTTCTTCTTTCCTGCTGTAAAATTGTGATTCTCTGTAGTGTCATTGTTAACTGCTTGGCTAATATAGGAATGACTGCTCTCAACTGGAATCTGGGGAGAGACTTTTCCTGTGGAAAATGAGCTTTGACTCATTTTTTTGGGGGCTTTTGTAACAAATATAAGAAAAATATAGCAGCTCTTACCGTAGTATGACACTTGTAATGATCGGTCGCAAGTTTCAATAAAGAATGTATTTGTTTATAGAATAATCATCATGTTCCAATATTTAACTAGATTTTGGGCCTAGTTTACTGAAGGAACTTTGTATTTATTTTTTTATTGCAAAATTAGAAAAACATTACATACACATATTAGCGGGGGGGCTTCCCACATCTTATAGCCTCCCACTCCAACATACAAAGTAAATAAGTTATAAAACTCTTATTTAGCTTAAAGTAGTTATTATAAGTAATAATAAGTATTATAAGGCTTCCAGAGCTTACTTCAACTTTCTGAGTTCAATTTATCTATCCATTATGACCATTTACCATACCTCTTGCTTGATATTGTATATTGGGATGTAATCCCCCTTTCCATTTTACATTGGTAGATTACTTGGGCTTTAACCCATACTGGTATAGTGGTATAGTTTTTTGATTTCCAGTTTCTAGTAATTATTTGTTTTGCAGCTAGTAGAATGTGGGTGATGATCAGTCTGTCTTCTCTAGATATTCCCATTAGATTTAGATGTAGCAGAGCGGTCCCAGGGTTTCCCTTTACGTTAGTTCCACATAAATCATTTATTTTTTGGAGGATTACTCTCCAATATTCATTCAGTTTCTTAGAATTCCAGAAGATATGTACCAGATCCCCTATATTGCATTCGCACCTCCAGCACATCTTACTTTGTTCTTGATATATCTTGGCTAATTGGGTCGGGACCATGTACCACCTGTTAGTGAGCTTGAAGAATAATTCCCTCAAATATAAACAGCGGACTGTTTTAATTGTTTTTGTTGATTTCCCATTCCATTCTGCCCTTGAGATATTTATATTCAGGTCTGACTACCATTTAGTAATTATTGTTAACTCCTGTGTTTGGGTACTTTCCACCATTTACATTTTGTCAGCAGATGTTCATTGTTACCTTCTTTCACTAACCTCTCTAGCCAATCTATCTGCTCCGTATGGCGTAAGGGGATCTGTCCCGTCAAATTGTGTGATACTCTTATGTATGTAAAAACATCTCGGTTGTGAAATTTATTTTTTAGTGTCTGAAATGGAACTACTTTATCTCCTTCTATTAGTTCATTTATACTCTGTATACCCCTTTCCATCCACTCTGTAAGATCCATATTACCTATATTACTGTTGACAGTCTGAATCGGTAGAGTTCCTAATAATCTTTTGTGTAGATTTAGTTTTTAAAAAAAAAAAAAAAAATTTTGCCAGAAGTTTAGAATGTGGTCTAGGATAAGGGACCGTGTACATTTTTTTTCTTACGTTGTTGGGATAGTAAGTAACCAGTAATCCAAAAGAGGGGAGCAACCTTTTAACAGCCAGTCAGTTCTTTTTCTAGTTGGAACCATTTCTCAGATTCTGAGACACTGTTTTGTGTCTGTAAGGCATGTGCTAGCATACTAGCTTCTGATAGAACTGCAATATTTGGGGCTCCTAAACCTCCTTTTTTAGGCGTTATGGCTAAGACTTTTTTATTTATGCAGTGTCTTTTTCCTAACTTGATGTATCTAGAAAAGGACATCTGTAGCATTTTCAGCCCCACTGCCAGAAAGTTTAGGGGTACCATCCTAAATAAATATGTCCATTTTGGAATTACATATGCCTTACGGACATTGATCCTACCCCACCAGGATATTTATAAGTTCTTCCATTCCTGTAAGTTCATTTTCAGAAGTGTCATAAATTTGGCTTCTACCATACTATTTGGATCCATTGTGACCCTTATCCCCAAATATACAAAGTCTTTTTTTGCCCATTTGAATCCATATGAACTTGCCATCTGATTTTTGTACTCTATAGGAACATATCTTGTTGAGGCGATTGATTTCTCTAAATTCAGTTTATAAATGGATACTGCACTGTACCTCTTAATCTCCTCCACTATTTCTCTTACATGACTTAATGTTTTTATTCTTTCTTATCGCCATAGCCAGAGGCTCTAAGGTCAAAACATATAGGATCGGGATAATGGACACCCTTGTTGGGTGCCAATTGTTATCAAAAAGTCAGGGGAGACAAAACCTGGGCCCCTAACTTTTGCTGATGGGGACGAATATAGAGCAATTATTGCACTCAATATTGGGCCTTCAAAGCCAAAAACCTTAAGAGTATATTCCAAGAACTGCCAATTAACCCAATCAAATGCCTTCTTGGCATCTAGAGCTATGGTCATAAAAAGTTTTTTTTTTTTTTTACATATATCCAAAATGTCTATAACTCTCCTAATATTGTTTGTTGAGGATCTTCCAGGTACAAACCCTACTTGATCCTGATGAACATTGAGGTTATAATCTTTTTCAATCTATTTGCTATGACTGCATATATTTTAATATCAACATTTAGGAGGGATATAGGCCTATAACTATGTGGTCTACACGGATCTTTACCTTGTTTCAAGATTGGGACTATGGTCACTTTCAATAATTCTGCTGGTGCTTCTGCTTTCTCCATAATCAGGTTGAAAGCTGCTATGAGATGTTTACTAATGTAACCCTTAAGGGACTTGTAGAATAGGTTATTAAACCCATCGGGGCATGGCATCTTATTCAGTTTTAAGTTGTTAATAGTCTTTTCTACTTCTTCTACTTTGATTTCTTGGTTTAATAGTTTTAACTGATCTTTGGAGATTTTTGGGCAGTCCAAAGTCTTTAGATAATTGTTAATTTCCTTTTGCTGGGGTCGTTCTGGTAGGTTAAGTAGGTTACTCTAGTCATTTTTGAACGTCTCACCCATTTTTTCGGGGCTTGCACTAATTTACCATCACTATATATTTGTGTTATGAATCTTTTCTGTTTTTCTTTTTTTAGTCTGTTTGTAAGTAATTTGCCCTGTTACTTTTATAATAAAATCTCAGTTTGAGGTATTCTAAATTTCTATTTAGCCAACAGCTGATCTTTAATTTGTGATTCTATATTTACTATTTCCATTGTTATTTCTCTTGTAGGTAAGTGTGTTTAATGTTATGTAGAGCTCTGATAAGTTTGGCATTCTATTTTTCTTGGCAATTGATCCTATTTTCATCAATTGTCCCTCTTAAACGCACACCACGTGGCAATTGTATTCACTTCCCCACCTCCATTTTCTTTAAAATAATATTCTATAGCCTCGGTGATTTGTTTAATTTTTTGTTTATCCGTCAATATTAAATCATTCAGTCTCCAGTCAGGTCGTGGTAACTTAAACTCATCTTTAAGTTCCATCATCACTGCGTTATGGTCTTTTGTATACGTTTTTTTGATCTCACACTCAAGTTGGTCAGAATATAGTCTAGTCTGGAGTACGTAGTGTGAATACGTGAGAAAAAGGTAAAGTCCCTCTCCCCTGGATGTAAAGCCATCCATGTATCAAACAACCCACATTTCCAAATTAACTTATTGACATTTTTTGCTACATTTTGCACATTTTTCCCATAAGCTCCTATGCTCCCAGCAGATTTATCCATCAGAGGATCAATCACACAATTGAAGTCCCCCACTATAATTAATGAACCCTGCTGTAAATTATTGGGGACTTTTTCAATATGACAAATAAGTCAATATTTACTGACAAGCAAATATAAAATCACTTAACGAAATATGTAAATCTTTATACAGTCAGTCACTATGTATTATTAAATTAATATAAAGGCCATGAAAACACCTTACCGGACATGCTATTGTACATACACTTAACATTAAAAAAAAAAACTCTACTACCACTTCACCCTCCATTATCTTTGTGTTGTTTATTTTTCTTAAATAGATGTATCTTATTCCAAATTGTGTCCTTTTTCATGAAGACAGTACTGGATAAATCTGGTATTAAGATGGATAACAATTTCTAAAATGGTTTTACGTCATATTTTTAAATGGAACAGAAAGCTTGTTATGTTAAGTGTGTTTACCAAGCAGTTAGCATGGCACATAGAATCCTGTTTGACTTTCCCACTGTTAAATGATCCTTTCTGGATGTCCTTGCCAAATATGGGTAGATATTGGGGCCAAAGAAAGAAAGTGATCTTACTTGAATGTGACAGTATAGTCAAGTGTAAGGGAACACATCCTGAATCCCTTCCAAAAAAATCAGAGACGAAATGAAGTACCAGACTTCCTCATTTCTTATTTTGAACAATGTATTTGTTCACTGAAGTGGTATACACTTTTACAATAGAGTATATATCTGTGTGACGTTAACACAGGGGTATATTTTGTAAAAGGGGAGTTTAGATGAGATGAACATTTCTTCATAATGAGTTAAGGTGTCTAATGATCTATACATTATATTAGAAGATTAGAAAGGTTTAATTTAGGAGGAAAACATGCAAACATATCTGTGGTATATCCTGTTTATGACATTACCTGTGGCTTGAATGTATTTTCAGTGGGACATGTGTCATTTGCATATCAAGCCACAAGGTGATGTCATAAGTAAGAGACATAACAGATACATTTAAACCCCGTTTCTTTTATTTTATGCATTTGCTTGCAATTCTGTTAACACAATGTATAGATCATTTTTCATACTGTTTATTCTCTACATTCACAGTAGGAGCAATGTTTAGGTTGAAAGAGACCCTTAAACTATGTATTATGCAGTGAGCTCCTCCTCCGGTGAGCTATTCTTGCAAGAAGTAAAAAACATATCCTTCAACTTAATTTTAGTAAATAGACCCTTCTAAGGCATTTCAGCCGCTGTGGACAACAGCTTTACTCTCTTTGACTGGCTAGCCTAGTTTGTAAAAAAAATAACAAAATGTACCTAGCGCTGTAATCAAAGCTATAGCAGCACTAAGGTTGTGTGTCCCTAAACCACACAGAGAATAAATAATGAATAGAAGAAAAGGAAACGAAAGTGCGCTTAAACAAGCTGTGTATAAAACAAATTGAAATAACACCTTAATAGGTGATAGATAAAGTGAGAACACAGAATCTGTCTCCCCTAGGGTATTGCACTCACAGACTTGATGGGAAATGTAGGCACATCAAAGGTATGCTGTTGTCCTTGCAGGTGATCTATAGGTGAAGACTTAGAGACACAGCAGCAAACAATAGGTGAGTATCAGGTATATACAATATGTTTCATAAAAATTGATCAGCTTACATAGAATATAGTCTTCTGTATTCGATGTGGGCGCCTCAACAGTACCAGAAGTTGTCTCCAGAGGTAAGGCAAATAAAATACATAAATACTTTAAATATGAAAAATAAAAAATAAAATAAAAGTCCCAATAGATAGATGGGTCCAGAAGGTGCAGGTAAGTCCAGAACGCTAAGCGCTTCGCCTGTGGGCTTCAACTCGGCGTCTAGTTTGTGTCTGCCGCTAGCACTAAGTATACTTACATGTGGTATGTCCTCACTTTTGTTCTTAGCATTGCCACAATTTATTACTTATAGATTCTGTGAAACAGTCTTTATGTATCAATACTACAAATAAAGGTGTCCTCAAAACACTACTTTGAAAAAATGAAATAAAATAATTTGACAGGCAATTTCAGCACTTCTTTTCTATACCAATGCACAGTGAAAGGCAATATGCTAAACAGATCAGTTCAGATAATACTTGCTTGGATGGTGGCAATAAATTTATTTTCAAGGTATAAAAATGGGTGATGCTTCTCCAAGAATACCACATATTGTCAAGTGGTAATTGCAGACATGGCTAAATAACAAGGCAAGCAGCTGATAATATATGTTATTATTGCCTTATTTATTGGTACTCATGTATGGACCTTGAAAGCCTGATTTGAACCCTATAGGAAGTGAACCTTTAACTGCAAGGTTTAAACAGGTACTCCATGGTGCATCAATCACCTGGGTTTCCATGCTAGTTAAGGCCACTGATATAATTTACAGTGGTATGTAAATAGAGCAGGAGTTGATAATTTTTCTGTTGGTAAATCAAAATAATCAGCTCCATTAGGGTAACCTTTATTTCTGCCATTAAGGGACACAGTATGAGTGGCTGAGATGACACACACAGGCATGATTTATATATATATATATCATAGTTTCCAACATTGGCCATATTTTCAGGGACACATATGGTGAAACAAGCCAGGACAGGAACACTGGATACAGGAATAAGAATACGCAAGGTAGCTAACAACCTGGAAAACCTATCACAAGCTAAGGTAAGGAGCAACTGTGAGGTTTAAATACAGATCTGGCATCAATCACCAGCCAGGGGGGTGTAACTAATCAAGGAGCAGAGCTCCTATAAGTTCCGTCATTTTCGCCGTTCACGCATGTGCATACGGTGACTACAGGACTCCGGGAAGATGGCGTTGCTGGTACTTGATGGGGGCTGCAAGTAGCCAGATGAGTGTGCAGAGGTGGATGCAAGCAAGGAGCATCGGGCAACGAGCAGGTAAGTTTGTTTCACATTTTCAGAGAATTAGCCTCTCTATAACCAGGCACGAGCAGTTTGAATGAACCCTCCTATTACCAGACATAACCAGTTTCACAGAATGAATCCTGTTATTACCATCCATTACGCACAATGTAAATACACGCACAGTCACATAGTATAGGTTTCTTACCTGGTGCTGACTGCAGACAGGTTACAGCAGCTTACAGTGAGCTCTGTGTTGAAAAGTTTCTCGGGCTCAGACCTCACTCAGAGCTGCCTGTACATAAAGTCCTATTGTGGGACTGTCCTTGGCACCATACATGGGATGTGCATCTTCTCAGCAATCAATCATTACTGTATTAGGTTTATAAAAAAAACTTTTTAGTTTTAGCAAATAGGAATGTAATGCATTGTTTTAAACAGGTATTCAATAATTTTTCATTATACCATTGTAAAAAACCTTCTCAAATTAGTAATGCAACTTTAAATGTGATCATAAATATGTACTTGGGGCTAAAACAAACTGTTAATTCCAACTCTGGACATGGACATATCGCTATTAAATGTAAATAATATAAGTATATAAGCAAAAGCAGACACTGTTACAAACTATTACATACAATTTGGGGTTTGGGCATTATAACAATGTACGGTATGTGTGTGTTATGTGTGTGCTATGCTGGCTTTGGAAGATTTAGTTGATCTTTAAAAAAATCCAAAGAAACCATTAAATAGTTTCCATTCACATACTGCCGTCCAAGGAAAAGCGTTCACTAAATGCAGAGTTCTCCTAGCTGCTCTAAATGTTATATTATTATTATTATTATTATTATTATTATTATTATTGGACCATCACATTTCCCCGGTCTGGTATAAAAGCGCCAGTAGATAGTTCTTGACTCTTTCATTCAAGTAGTATAGTCTGGGGAATGTCCCAGTGCTTTATAAATAATACATTCTAATGATCAAAACAGGTTTTAGTATTTTATATTTTGAAGTTTTTAGTAAACTAAATATATATGCCTGAAATAGAGTGAGCAGTGCAGTTTGCCATTGTTGCCCTGCTTGAACATAGTTGAAGGAGCAGAATCATCCTTCATCCTTCCTCTTTTTGTTCGGGTGTTAACTGGCAAGAAAGTTAAAGAGGAAAAAACCCCACCAGAGGATCTTTTAATCGGAAAGAAGGTATCTTCTTGTCAAATGACTGATGTCACGCTCGGCATAATTACCCTCCCAATTACATTCTTCCTGTTCTTTTTGCACACCTATATTTCATGGAACGCTATGTGTTCCTCTTCAATAAAACTGGAATGGCAACTGAACTGCAAAAATCAGACACAAGGCATCCTGAGAGGATGTCTGTATGTCTTGATAGCGCAAATATGCCCCCCACTATCATCCCTGGATATGACAAGTTCTGGAAGGTGGCATGGCAAGTCCTTGGGTGTGCAGTATGAGTGCATGGCAAGTCCTTGTTAGTACAGTCAGTGGTGTATCTTGGTTTTCTGCTGCCCTAGGCAGACAAAATTCAAGCACCCCCCTACCCACATTGCACACCCACAACTTTCCTCATAACCTACGTTGAACACCCAGGACATGCCCCATCACCAATTTCATGCCTCAATCACCCCATTACATGCCTCCATCACCCCATTAAATGTCTCCATCACCCCATTACAGGCCTCCATCACCCCATTGCATGCCTCCATCAACCGCATTACATGGCCCCCATCCCCCTGGCATCCCAGAAATTACCCTAGTGGCTAGTCGTAGGAAGCATGGTGTCCTACCATGCTGCCTGCTTGGCTCCCTGTGCATCTGACATCAGATAGGTCACATGATCTGTCAGCACTTCATCCGTCATAAAGGACAGGGAGCTGGACAGGCAGCATGGAGGTTTATCTGTGCTGCCCTGTTCGGCTCCCCATGCAGCCTGCTTGCAATCTCCCCAGCCACCATCTGTGCCGGCAAGCGTTTTTTTTTTTCTTAAAGAGGAGGCTTTCTTTTTCATTTTATTTTTGTGTCTCTCCCCCAGAGGCAGACAAAACAAATGCCGCCCTGAGAACTTGCCTTGTTTGCATCACGTTAAATACAGCCATGGGTACATTATGGGTGCAGTGACAAGTCATTGTGGATGGAATATGGGTGAAGTGTCAATTTCTTGTGAGTGCAATAGAAGTGCAGAGGCAAGTCTAGTGGATGCAGTGTGGGTGGAGCAGCAAGTCCTGTTTGTACAGTGGCTTTTCCTTTTTTTCCACTCAGTAAGATACAAAATTTGGTACGGATCGACTTACATTAGAGCAAATACGTATATTAACATATATCAGTGAAATCTGGTTCCAGTAGATTAATAAAGAAGTATAATACAAAGGAAATATAGAGAAGTTGGCCTCTATTCCATTATGTGCGCTATCACTGGTTTTTGACTGAATTTTTATTATTGCACCCTATAGTAATCAACGACCTGAGATCAAATAAACTGCGGTTCTAACACAATTAGCATCTGTATGTAGATATAATATGGTTTCCACCAGAGTTAAAGAATAAGTGGTGCAAAATAGAAAAGTCTCCTTTTCCACAAAGCCTAAATGCCACACACATTCTGCACATTCTTGTAATTCTCAAAACCCCAATCATTTGTCATATTTTTGTTACAATGTCTGCTTGCATTCTGGTATAATTTAGATTTATTAGCGATCTGTCTATGGTGTCAAAATGTTACTTTGCAGAGTTGTATTTAATAGTTTCTTTTACCTACAATGAAATAGTTATCCCCACATTTATAGCTGCTGTACATTTTCATCATTTTACACCAAAAAAAGGTATTGAATGCTGTTTGAAAATTGTTTCACAGTTACATAGAAAGCCATGTAATTTAGCTCTCTTTATTGTGCCACATGTTTCCACAAACATATTATGGAGGTATAGAATAATAAAGTGTTGCGCAAAAAATATATACTTATCTTAAAACAAAGAAGTAATCAGCAGATACATGTATAAAAAACACAAAAAAAGGAAAAATACAATGTGTAGTACAGTTACAAAGGGACCAGATAGGATATAATCCCCCAATGAGACCTTACTCACACATTTGTGAGCCTATAACTGGCTCTAAGTGGTAAAGACGAAAAGGACTTAAAGTCCTATCATTCACAATAGAGTGCAGCGGCCTGAAAAGTATAACATACTTGCAATGTCTCACACTGAAATTCTCTCAGGAATTCAGTCAATGGTATCGATCAGGATCGAGAAATATGAGAGATTACCATGTGAAGTATTATATAAAAATTATATTTAATATCTCTCCAGAAATTAAAAGCTTACATGGGAACCAACTAAAAACAGTAAGAAATGTCACCAGTCCTTCCATAGATACAGCAATGATTGGAAATTCTCGGATGAAAAAAGCGTGAAGTATAGAAGTTAACTTCCTGGTATGGGGCTCGTATGACGTCACAGTAACTGCGACGCGTTTCACCCAATCAGGGCTTCTTCAGGCCACTGCAGGCCGATGCCGTCCGATGTGAGGAGCTGGGCATCCCTCTACCAGAGGGTGCTGCATTCCAGATGCCAGTGCTTGTCTGCCAGCTGCGAAGACACCTGGGGAAGATGACCTGGAACTGTCTGTAATTGCTGTCGGAGTCCCTTGCCAGTCTGGTCAGAAAGTAAGGGGATCTGCGACGTAACGGCTCCCTTGTCCTTGGTGACTCCCAGGAGCCCCTCTGCAGAGAAGGGAACCTAGATTGCTGGAGTTGTCTGGGTGGTCTGCCAGGTGAAGGGGAGTCAGTGTGAGGGAGACCTGGAGGAGTGGTGGCGGCGGGGCCTGCTGCTCTGCCCTACCAGAAGGGGACCTGGGGGCCACCCATTCAGTGCCCACTCACCTACCAGGGGACCTACATAGACTGCTGCATCTAGCAGCGCAGCCCCTAACCTGCCTATATGAAGTGCCCACAGAGCCCTGCCTGTCACTACTGTGAGTGACAGGTGAGGCCCTGGGGCAATTGGGGACCCGAAACCCTCCCTAGGAGGGGATCCCCTGTAGTGCCTGGCAGAGCGGGGGTTAATCGGCACAGGCTGCCCGAATGACTTTTGCGGCCTGTACTTTCTCCCACGTCTGGAAACCATGTGGTGCGCAGAACCACTTCTCGTAGTCGTGTCATGGGACATGCGGGAAGCAGCAGACTGTGGAGTGCCGGAGCGGGACTAGAACTAGGCCCCCGGCGGGCAAAGGAGGGCCACCAACGCCAATGGAGGGACTCAGGGGCCGGGGGAATCAGGGCCTGGGGGCGCAGGGGAGGAATAAGAGGCAGACTGATGTTTTTTTGCAGCTGTCTCTTTCTCCTTTTAGGAACAGGGGGCTAGGGCTGGGATACAGTGGGAGCCTCCTGGGGTTCAGGGGACCTCCTAGTGCTAGCAGACCTGGAGGAACCCGGGGCAGGGGTGAAGGAGTTTGGGCAGGGGAGGGAATGGTAGTGAGAGAAGGCAAAGTACCTAAAATGGTGTTAATACTGTCTTGCAGCCACTCTCCTCCATGCAGGACAGCAGCATCCCTCAACTGTGACAGCAGAGCGTCCATCCTAGCAGGGAAGGTTGTAAACTAATTTTTTGGGGGGGAGAAAAGAGGCTGGGCAACACGTCTGCCAGGGTATATGAAAGGTTTTGCCCAGATTACCAAGGAGGTCGAACGGCAGCCCATGAAGGGTAATTACTGTCCGAGGGCCTCTGACTGACAGGCTTGTGATCAGGCTGCGTCACCAACCTGTTGTCATGCTGCCCGTTCATATATTTTAATATTACAGGCCATTTCTGATTAATTAATTGTATTGTGTCCTACATACTGCCGGGCTGCACTTTGCATGCTCTTTTCTGCAGCATGTGGAACAAATATGTGTCCCTGGAAACATGGACGATGTTGGCAACTATGCCTTAGATGTAGTACCCACCTCATGTATCAGCCTGTCTTTGTCTAACTTTGTCATACACAAGTGTTGCCGATATTTCTGACATAAATAAAAGTTACTGTAATTGAAGTGAAACTAACATAAAGTATTTTCCTCAACATATGAAACCCATTCAGAAATAATCATTCATAACGTATATACACAGCTTAAAATAAGAAATCACCTATATATGTGAGCTCTGTAAAGGGTCCTGTGCAATATATGCATGCACACACTGCAGGTATAGTTACTTTTAATTATTGCTTTGTTTTCTCCCAGGCTACAGATCAATGCTGAGAATTGAGGGGAGGGTCCAAAATTAGCTACAAATTTGTGAGCAAATTAAACATGGTTACAATTTTTAATGAACACACATTATTATAATTATTTCCTTTTTACTATGTGTCATTTTTAATTTGCAATGGTCCTTTAAGTAGCTAGATGCAAGAACAGATATTTTTATTGGCACTAAGTAATGAGCAATGTGTGAGAGAAAATATGACAGAAAAATCATTCAGCACCTTTAAGGGGACTCACCCACTATTATTACCTCACAACAAACATGTAGGGTTCCTGCCCTGAATATATTATACACTTTACATCTTACCTGGGATGGCAGTTACAAAGAGTAGAAGAGGAAGTGTCTTATCATGTGCAATCAACAGCCATATAAAATATTTAATAAGTGCTAATTTCTTGCCTAAACAAATAGAGCCTAAATCACAAACAAAAAAGATATTCTATAATGAATAGGTATATAGCAATTCATCTTTTGACATTATGGGCTTTATTTATAAAATAGAGAATTGCAGGGAATTGACAAAGGAATTTCAAACTGTTGGCCAAGGTAGTCAAGTTGGTAACATTCTCCAATTCATCTGAAGAAAGCCCTACATATGTTTTTCCTTGTGCTTTTGCTAGTAAAGCATGAGTGAAAAGTCCAGTGAGATACATGTACAGTGTACAATGTCATGTACCCCCTGACTAACAGCATCCATGTTGGCCAATCCCCAACTATCACTCACTCCTAGCACAGTGAGAGGCCCTAACTTTAATATACAAGAAATAAGCAAGGACTCTCACTAGGTCCAACTTGCTGATTAAAGGAAAACTATCAAGCCCTAACTAACATTGTATTACATAAAGGAGTAATTCCTTATACATATGTTGTGTCATTCCTATGAAACCAGTACATGTTTCAGTCTCTTCACGGGAGATGATGCATGAGTTGCACACAGTTGAGAGGCAGGGCTGCAGAAAACTTGGGTCGGAAAGTCAGAGATTTGATCCAAGTGAAGAAAAAAGATGGCGACTCTGGTGCTTGCAGCAAGTGCTGCAAAAAAGTGCAGTGACTGAAAAAGTTGTAGAATGTTTCGTAGGAATGGCACAGCCTATGTATAAGGGCTTACTCCTTAATTTAATATAGAGTTAGTTAAGAGGTTAGTCAGGGATCCAGTCAGGGATCCAGTCAGAGAGTGGCTGCTGACAGATTAGCTCTGCTGGACAAGTTTACACTGGACCAGGCCCCTTAACCCTTTCCCTCCTGTCGGACGTTCTATGCCATCCTACTTTTTACTGCCTAAAGGCTGGTAGGACAGCATGGAACATCCTCTATTAAACAGCTCATCATGGTCCCTGCAGGGACTTGCAGCTGGGTCCCCACTGTCAGGTGAGGGCCTCACTCTGACACAGAAAATGTAGCTCAAGCTCAAAGTGAGAGTCGCCTACATTTTACTGTACAAAGCTGCATTGGCTCCCCGCGATGAGCTATACTGAGGATCCGGCTGCAGGCCTCTTTGAGTTCGCTACATCTCCTGCATCAAACTATTGCGGGATGTCGGCAGGGACCGACAGGGTTTAAAGAGACCCTGATCAGGTCCCTGCTTGGATGTTCCTGGCTGCTGATCATGAATAGGTGGCCAGGAACCAAAAGACGCCGGTTTGGTGCTTTGGTCGCTAAGGACCAATGCACCATCCCGCGTGAAGGGGTTAAAGAAGCAGAAGTAAAAAAAAACAATCTCTAGTGCCAATAAATATTTTAGGGTATGGGGCCACCATAGGACAAACCAATGCATTTTTATACAAGAATAACCACTTGGCTACCATATATCCACTTAGTATAGCAATAAAGGCAAAGGAGAATTGTAGATAACCTATAGAACACTGTATGCATTCATCCCCAGAATTATGCTCTATGACAACACCTTATAACAAGACTAGTCAGCACTGGTCTCTTGGCAAAATTGATTAGTACATGCCCTGTCTGTAATCCGCTTCTGCAGATTACAATTGAAATGTAATTTCTCAGGTGTATTCAGTATATTCTGTGAATGGATTTCTGGATACTCTGAGTCCTAAACAAACACTCAAAGTACAAAATTTGGGCAGCCTCATCAAAGTGGTCCGAAACTCGGAGCTCCATTTTCTGTGCCACAAATCAACGCATACTGAGTAGACCCCACTATTTTGGAATAAAGAGTTACATTTAACAGCGCGAACTGTGAGTTGCGGAGACTTCTTTAACGTTAACAGGTAGAAAAACTGCTTCTTTTCAGCTGTACACCTTCAACAAATGTCCTAAAAATAAAACAACAATAAGTTTCACCTGGGCATTTACCCTCTTTCTTATACTGCAGCAAAGATTGTACATTATACACCTCTAACAACAGACTCATCCTGTCTTCAGTTTGGAATACTGCATTGTAGCATGGAGTGAGGATGCTGTGTCTTCCCCACTATAGTATCCGGCATTATTCTGCTAAGGGAATTCATTAACAAAGGATAGTATCCATTTTGAGGAATTATGCACACAAACGAAAACACTGGGAACAGTATGCCACTTTTACTACACACAGCAAAGAATGAGCAATTATATACTATTTCTGATTTAAACTAAATACATGTGATAGGACTGTTATACATGGAGCACACCTGTCACTCAAGGGCATGATATGCCCCTGCTAACTATGGGTTCAAATCAGTAGTAACACATTTCAGTTGTTTACAATTTATATGTATAGACAGAATTTGGCAATGATTACGATAAGTACAAGACCAATAATAACCATGAAAAAGTGGGAAAAAAAATGTTTTTTTTGTGTGTAAAAAGTAACACTGCTATGTGCTTGTGTTGCAGATATTTTTTCCAAGTAATATTTTTTTAAACAAAACTTTATAAAAAGAAAATGTAAAAAGTATAAAGGCATTATTGCCTCTCTAGAAGCCATTTTCCTAAATACATGTTGTATTGTAAGTTACAATATGTTGAGACTTTACAGCAAATCAGCCAGTCTTGTTATGAGAATATAAAAAAAAAATACATATGATTAATCCTTTGTATCTAGTGTTAAATTATTATGACTTCTTCTGTCCACATTTTATTTTCCACCTTACTTCTGCATTGACAAATGCCCTTGTGATATAACAGAAAGAACAACATCAAAAGTGCCTTTTAACTTCACAGTTATTTCTAAATGTCTTTAAACTTATAGGCCATATTGCTGACTCCACAACTTCAAAGGTGGATTAGGCTCAACACAAATCTTACCATTCCATAAAATATGCATGCAAATCTGGTACCCATCACAGTAATTATTCATGTTTTAATTATTCCCCAATTTTCGATTCAGGTGTGTGGCGGTGAGATTTCAATAGTTCTACGGAAAATACTTAAAATTCACTATAAAACAAGGGTTTGCGTATAACCTTTGGTAATAAGGACAGTAAATTCAGAATTTAAAGAGCTGGATTATGTTATTTAGATCTGCTTTTAAGTATGTTTTCTATTTGATGACTCAAAGGACAGTGACGGCTACAGAGGTAAATAACCTGGATGAAAAGGTTAAATACATTGATGGAATTGTGTAACACAGTTTCAGGAGGGATATCTGGACCTAAAGTTAAAAGAATATATTTTAAAAAGTTTTTTTTAAAACTTACAATATACCGTCGTTTCAGCAGTATATATTGGTACATAATACAATTTACAGTGCACAGCTATAATTAGTGGTATGTTTTGGGGGTGAGTATTCTTCTCATAAAATAGAATAATGGGAATAGAACCAAAGATGGCCAATTAGTCTTAAAAATAATTAAATATTTCTGATGATTGCTCCAAGTTGCGAAGTTTGACTTAGAAGTATTCCTCATTCATAACCCCCATTGTGTCATAGTCCAGCACACATTGCGCCAGTACTTGTGAATTTTAATGTGCAATTAATAAAGGAACAGCATAGCAACGAAAACAAAATGAATAGGCAACACTTGACGTTTTTCGAGTCCTCGGACATTTAGACATTTGTGACATGTGACATTCGCTCCAGGCCTCAGGGATTGGTGAGAAAGGACTTTACAGCGGCCTGCCCTGCCTGTGTGGTGCGGTGGTAAGAAGGACTCTGTATTGCTTTAAGCCTTATCCGGCATGTCTATGTAGCGGGTACTCAACAAGAGGACAACTCTACAGGAGGCAATATTTTCCACAGGAAGTTCCTCTACCAGAGACCTCTTTATGTAGCCCTTTCATGAATTTAAGGGGTTAATGCACCCTGATTCCTGTCACTTGGTATGACCCACAGCATGCTTTGGCTGTGTGAGCAGACCCCATGCTATCCTATGGTACTGGATCTCCCTGGGCTTTAATATTCAGAACCCTGGGCTATATAAGGGTGACATTGTGGTGACATTGTGTGTGCTCTGAGAGAACAGTCAGGGTTCAATGTGATGAATTAGTGTTCAGTCAGACCCTGCCACAGTGCTGTATTTACCGCGAGGCATCCTAGGCGGATGCCTAGGGCGGCAAATTTTGGGGGGCGGCAGCGCCCCCCAGCACTGGGGGGGAAAAAAAAATGAAAAATAAAAAAAAAATTTTTAAAAAAAAAACGCGGCCCTTTAAAAAAATAGACCGCTCTTGCAGGCAGAGACGGAGGTGAAAGGGGATCGGAAGATCCCCCCTCACCATCGCTCTGCCTGCCAGGCTGCATGGGGAGCCGAACAGGCAGCACAGAGAAACCTCCGTGCTGCCTGTTCGGCTCCCCGTGCAGTGTGCCGACACGGAAGTGCCGACAGTCACGTGACCGGCGCGCTGACGTCATACGCGCGCCCGGTCACGTGACCTGTCGGCACAATCGCCGGGAAGCCGAATAGGCAGCATGGAGGGACCATGCTGCCTGCCTGCCAGGGAAAGGTAAGTGCTGATGGGAGACTGTGTGTGTGTATGTGTGTGTGACTGAGTGTGATGGGAGTCAGACTGAGTGTGATGGGAGACAGTGTGTGTGACTGAGTGTGATGGGAGTCAGAGTGTGTGACTGAGTGTGATGGGAGTCAGAGTGTGTGTGATGGGAGACAGTGTGTGACTGAGTGTGATGGGAGTCAGAGTGTGTGTGTGTGTGTATGACTGAGTGTGATGGGAGTCAGAGTGTGTGTGTGTGTGTGTGTGACTGAGTGTGATGGGAGTCAGAGTGTGTGTGTGTGTGTGTGTGACTGAGTGTGATGGGAGTCAGAGTGTGTGACTGAGTGTGATGGGAGTCAGAATGTGTGTGTGTGTGTGACTGAGTGTGATGGGAGTCAGAGTGTGTGTGTGTGTGTGTGTGTGTGTGTGACTGAGTGTGATGGGAGTCAGAGTGTGTGTGTGTGTGTGACTGAGTGTGATGGGAGTCAGAGTGTGTGTGACTGAGTGTGATGGGAGTCAGAGTGTGTGTGTGTGTGACTGAGTGAGATGGGAGTCAGAGTGTGTGACTGAATGTGATAGGAGTCAGAGTGTGTGTGATGAGAGTAGGAGTGTGTGACTGAGTGTGATGGGAGTAGGAGTGTGTGACTGAGTGTGATGGGAGTGTGTGTGTGAGGGAGTATGAGCTTGATGTGAGCCTGAATGATGGGGCATGTCTTAGGTGTGTAAGGTGGGTGTGCAGCTTGGGTAGGGGGGTGCCCGTATTTTGTCTGCCTAGGGCAGCACAAAATCAAGATACACCACTGCCCTGCCAGCTACAGAAGGGTCCATGGCTTATCTGAAGATCCTCCACATCCCCTTCCTTTGAAGTGAGAGGAGCAGGACCACTCTGGAATTAGGGGTTACAGGATCCCCTGTTTCCAGTCCTGGTTATATATGATACATTAATAAAAATGCATGTAATGGACGTCACAAAATAAACATGTTTAATTATAGGTTAATGTAAAAGTGTTTTGTGCCACTACTACTTTTTGTATAGGACTTTCACCCCAGGGGGACTCAAAGCATACAGTACTGAACTGATGTTATAACCCTACTTAGTGGCACTCATTCAGTTGATCTTGGAAGGATGAAAGACTGAGCTGACCCTTCCCACAATAGAAACTGCAACTCCGATGTTTCAACAGGAACTATAGATGGAGCAATTACCAATTAAGCTATGTCAAAAGGCTTTTTTTTTTAAAGTGTTGTAAAATAAATTTTGGTAAAAACAATATGTGTTGATTCCTGGAAAATAGTCTGGAATAACACGATCATGAAACAATGTATAAGGTTATATTGACAACTGCATGGACTGGATACACTAGGGAAGTATTCTCATCATGGGGCATCACAAGATCAGCAGGTTTAATTAGCCTTTTATCTGTGACATTTATAACCTTTAAGCACCAGTGTTTGCTTCCACATATAATGACCCCCCAGTAGTGTTGTTTGATTGGATCAAAACACTTTCATCTCGCTAGATCATTGCTTGTCAAAAATGAATATGATTTCTTTGTGGGAAAAAAACTACACAAGGCAGTTAAGCTAACATCCAGACAAATAATCATACTCTAGTGGGAGAAATGTCAATTTGTGGCGGTGTGTGGCACTTTATAATCCAAATACTGAAATAATAATAATCGAATCAGAGTGTTACTGTTTATTTTAACACGATTGTAAATCCTCTTGTGCCCTGTCATTGCAAACAATCATTGTAGCTAAGTAAAGCATTGGCTCTATTAATACACTTTAAACTGGGTGAGATTTTTAACATTTGCTTCTATTAGTGAAGCAAGAGTTAAAATATATGGTTAGTGCCCCTTTAAGGCACAGGCATCCCACTGTAGCCTTCCAGCTGTTTCTGGACTACAACTACCATAATTCTCTGCCATTCATAAAGGCTCTTGGGGGTTATGGGATGTGTAGTTTCTCAGCAGCTTCAGCTTTGTAATTATACGTCTTGGCATTAAGATATTCTCTTGTTTTGATTTATGTCCTGTAATGTATGTAATTTTTAATAATGTTATCTCTTTGATAAAGTATTTTACACTGCACGCAGAATTAAAAATGATAGTGACAGCAATCTCAATGTCTTATATCTGTGAAAACATCTTAGAAATAATGAGCTATTTGTCTTTCTTTTTTTTCTTCAAATCAGTGTTTATTGATTTTTTATAACATATTAGAAAATAAAGGACAGGGGAGGGAGTGGGTACATATCTTCTGGTGCAGAGAGCACCTCGGGAGAGGGAGGGTGGGAGGGGTACAGTACATAGTGATTCATTAACAAAATTAAGCATCATTTTACACACAGTATTGCAATATATACTCAGGGTCATTTTGGTAAAGAAAAAATATCAGATTAGTAAATCATTCAGAATCGAGAAGAAAAGAGAGGGGAAAAAAAGGGGGGGGGGGGGGAATCAAGGAAGATGAGGGGGGGGGGACTACAATTAAACTAATGTAAGTGTCTGAGGGTCATCTACGAATTCGTACCAATAAAACCACCTCTGGTTGTATTTTTCAATCTGATCATCCGAACTGGAATTTAGTTGCTCCATTCGGCGAGTGGTTTCCACAACCTGGATCCATTCCCTTATAGAGGGAGGGGAGGTATCTCCCCAGTGCAGCGGGATGAGTGACTTTGCGGCATTCAACAGGAGTCGAACCACAGATCTCTTGTAAATGCTGACCGGGATGGGAGTATGGTGTAATAGTAAGGCTGCTGGTGTAAGCTATTTGTCTTTCTTTCCAACACTTTCTTAACCTGACAGACTATTTACCCATTCGTGAATGATAGGCCATGCTCCTTCTTGCGTATTAATTACACTGCATTGTAAAAAATAATTAAGCAATTTATTGCAATATCCTAGCAGCGTTAATTTTGTCAAATAAACATTCTCATCATAGTTTTAGTCAACTGCATGTTTTCAGTGACCAAAACTAAGCAATAAATAAAAACTAAGTTAATAGGACTAAAACTATGACTAAAATCCATTGAAATTTTCGTTAACTGACTAAAATGCTAGGGAGGGACTATTGCATTTATCTATTTGGACTTCTGGTTCCCATGTATCTCTGCCAAAGCCCAGTCCCCTGACTCTATCTGCAGCTGGATTGGCTGTGCCTGTCTGCCCCCTGGAACGATGCCCAGCAAACCTCAGAGGGAGAGGATACTCCTCCATCTATTCAGCCTGATACTGTTACATGAGTGTTTCCTCTCCCTTAACCCTAGCAAGTTAACTTAACACTGTGTAACAGTCTTCTCAGACCGGTTCCCTCCCTCACTGCTGGAGATTTCGTCGACTAAAACTAGACTAAAACTTAAACAATTCTGATGAGTATAATGTGACTAAAATAAAAGACTATGACTCAAACTAAATCAAAATGTGCCGTCAAAATTAACACTGCATCCTGGTGATCAGCTTCTGGAAGTCTTTGTTAATATTAATAATACATGTTTCATGACAAAAAGGCATTTCATGTTGGAAATATAGGTGAAAGTTAGACTTATAGACAGAGAAAAGCCCAACTCACTGGGATTTGACATTTCCAGATGTGCAAACAATTCTGCTGAGCGGGTAGCTATCTACAGCAATAATACATAGGGATTAGAGAAAAGGTTATGTCTTATATAAATCATGTTTGAATTTTAAATGCTTTAACACACCAATTAAAGGCCAATGGAATGTTCTTTGCTCTGAGCTCAAGAGCCTGTTAAGTAGAAACTAATAAAGTGTTACTTAGCAAGGTCATGTGACAAAGCCCAAAGCCTATACTCTAAGACCAATAGTGAATTAACCTTACAGAAAACCTTTTAGTGTAATGCATTCAGGCCATAAATGTCGTCTTTCTCTTATGTTGTTGTTCCTGTCCTTCAAGTGGTTTTTAAATGAAAGCGTGAAAGAAAACAGAGGATGTTTAAGAGAATTTTACAGTACTGTAAGTAACACATTACCTATTTGTTTGCACAATGTAAAAGCTAATGTTATAATTGCAAGAAAGTGCACTTCTGCTGTTTACTCTGCCCAGTCTCCTTACCCTTTGTCAAAGGTCATTAGCATACTTTGACGTAATTTAAAGAGAGGGGAGTGTTCAACCTCTGTCCTCCAGGGTTCTTACCAAATCTGGTTTAAAGGATCACAATGAATGAACAGCTAAATAGTCACTCCCTTGTTGGAGAAACAATAGCATGTACCATACCTAACTGTATATTGCAAGTTGGACTGTAGAAGGCGCTGTAGCAGTTGTGATATGTTTTGTCTGTTAATGTGTTGATATGCTAGACAGGAAGCTACTGGGCTGTTATGCTTGTTGGTTTTGCTATTAAAGTTGTAATGTTATAAAAAAAAAATAGGAAACAAGGAGGGGTTAAAATGATACCATGTATTGGTTAACTGAGAGTTTGGTTGCAATCTTCCAAGTTGTTTGGTCCCTTCTTCAGGCATAATTGAGGCTAAAACAATAAATGGTATAATTTTAACCCTACTTGTTTCCTATTTTTCCACAGTTAATATGGTACAACTCCTTTTAACTATATAGAAAAAAAAATGGTGGCGACACTAATGGTGCTTAAACACATTTTCCTACATCCCAAGGAATAAACTACAAATGTATCCTTAGCTCCTATGCCTGACTATGACAGCATTAAAGGCTGACATTGAATCAATGCAAATACGTGTACCTCAGATCAAGCACATTACACATTTTTTTCTTACATGTTTTGATAGTCAGTAGAGTTGAGCGGACACCTGGATGTTCGGGTTCGGCAGGTTCGACCGAACTTCGAAAAAATGTCTGGTTCCGTGCTCAAACTTGACTCCGAACTTGACCCCGAACTCGAACCCCATTGAAGTCAATGGGGACATGGACTTTTGGCCACTAAAATGCCTCTAAAAAAGTCCTGGAAAGGGCTAGAGGGCTGCAAAAGGAATTAAAATGTGGGTAAGAGTAGGACAAGAGTAGGACAAATGCCCTGCAAGCAAAATGTGGATAGGGAAATAACTTAAAATAACATAAAATACATACAAATTACAAATACAGCTGAGCTATAAAATAGCACTAGATGGAATCTTTGATTTTAGCTTTGGAAGAACATAAATATAAAACATGGCTGCCAGGAGGATCAACAGAATTATCCATTTGAGAGAGGGTTGTAATGCTATTGGCTATTCTATAAACCAAAATAGAGTTCCCATTCATACGAATAGGTCAATTGACCTATTCGTATGAATGGGGACTCTATTTCGGTTTATAGAATAGCAACAGCAATACATGTATTCTATAAACCGAAATTCTATAAACCGAATGTCTTTCGGTTTATAGACTTTCGGTTTATGGAATACATGTAATGCTATTGCTATTCTATAAACCGAAAGTCTATAAACCGAATGACTTTCGGTTTAAAGACTTTCAGTTTATAGCCGAACCTCGAACTCCAACACGAACATACAGTGAAATGTCCGGGTTCTGGTCCTGGGTACGGACACCGTAAACTGCACAGTGCAGTTCGGGTTCGCACAACACTAATAGTCAGGTGTTTGATGGGACTTTTTGGTAAAATCCATGCTTATTGGCATGCATAGGAAAGGGGTAAAATGTTTAAAACACAAAAATATTTACTTTTTAAAAGTAGTAGATAGGCAGTGAAGAGACATGCTTGCTTTGCTTTGTCCAAACAATAGCAATTAAGTAATTAAGATATTTAGTTTAATAGGCCTAAGAAAGGAACATGGCAGTCAAATGCACAAACACACAACAGTTTCTATTCACAGGCATGGCAGCAGGAGCTGAGTATGGCTGTTGTTAGTGGAATGGGGTATTGAGCTCAGATATTCCTTCTAAGTGTCAGTAAGAAAAGCAGCACTGGCAGCCTTGTGTCTAGGAGGAGAGGGAGGGATTTAGAATCCTCCTGTTCTGAGCTGTGTCTGTGGTTATGTCAGATATGGGAGGGGACACAGGAGCTGAGGGAGCTTGAAAGAGGAAATATGCGATCCCGGGTGAAAATAAAACAGGGAATTGGTTTTGTATACAGGAGAAAGTCAAATAATTTAAAATCACAAATAAGGTTATTTGACACATATTCAAGAGTACTACACACCAATGTAAGTAGATTTGAATGAGAATGAGTAAGTAGTAAAGGCTAAGGTAAATTCATTAAAAATATATTATATATTCATAAGTCCAATCACAATCCTGAAGCAGTAGTGTACTAACAGGAGAATGGGGTGCAGAGATAACATATATTGCAACATGCAAACAAGCATGCATGCTTTATGTTGCATGCTCTACTATATACACAATAAACATGTCTGCATAAAACTGGACTGGACTTTTGCATGAAATCCAAGCAAGAATTGTTGTAAATTAATAACAGTTTTAAAAAATGCTATGTGATGTGTTATCATTTTAAAAAAAATATCTAAAGTTCATAAAGAATCTGGATATATCCATAGGTTTATAATGAACGGATAATACTTGGATCTTGCCGATGGGAGTTTAAAAAAGTGAAATCTTCCTTTTTTTTTGATACCGACTCTGCAGCTAGAAGACTAGAATAGACTATATTTAAACTTTCAGGAACCAAACTAACACATTTTCGACTTATCCATCTGTACTCTTGCCTTTTTACAAGACTGGTTCTGTCTTGGAAGGTGTGAGATGAGAAATAGTTTTTTAATAATTCATCAACATTTCCCTGTACTTGAGTTGCATAAGTAATGTTAAGACTTTTCCCCAATGAATCAACAAATTTAAAACGTGTTCAATGGCACAGTCTTTTAACACAGACTCCTCTCCAGTGCTTGGCTACAGTATTATTATGTCTGCTGTGGTCACACAGAGCCGGTATTAAAAGCAGACATGCTATTTCAGTTAACTACTAATAATTTTTGAGAATGTCTAATTGTTGACAATATTTAGCTCAGGGCCTAAGTGTTATTTTTTGGTTAATTCTTTCCTTAAAGGCACATTATTGTTATATTTACCACACGAGCAGCATGTAGTCATTTGTGTCACTGTAATTAAGAATATTATGATTCTACTTCAAAGCTTTGTAGTCTTGTTTTGTTTGTTTTGATTTGAGTGAAACTACAATTATAATTCACCTCTTCTTCCTTGCTGTATTGGTTAACCCACGTTCATTAGCTTGACCCATGAACAAAGCAGAAAACAGTTTTCTGTTTTCAAAAAAATTTTTTTACAAAAATTGTTGTATACTTTTCGTGCTTGTTCTATTGGCAACAGAGTGAGTGACTCTGTTGCCGAATTCAACGCAGCGTCGTCTTTCGGATGTATTTCTGGGGTTTGTGTGCTCTCTGCTGGGAGCACACAAACCCCCAGAAATAAACAGCGCGGGTGCTCGGAACATCCGCCACTGCTTCTAGATAACTGTATTTTTCTCAAGTTCCTTAAAAAAACTCAGTGACCATATCTCATTCTCTTAACGCGTAAATTCTAAACACATATCGTCCCCCTGATAGAGTTCTATGGTAGAAAAGACGACTCAGGAAGGTACTTTATTTGTATTCTTCCATTAAAACATATCTGTTGGCTGCTTCAGTCCCGATTCATTGTATCACTGGATCACTGGAGAATGAATACCCCGTCACTTTGAGTCCCATTGAATTGCTCCTATGATTCAAAAATTAAAATTGTGGAACAAATATGCACCAGTGTTGGTTCAATTTGATGTCAGACAGTAGTAACTTCTATATCATGAGCACAAACTATATTTGTTAAGGTGGGTACATGTGCTCCCACATCCCATAGTTTGAAATCCCAGAATACATTACATGTAGTCAAGATGAAATACCTCAGGAGAGCTCAGCTCATCACCTTGCACAATGTATTAAACATGTAATGGTTTTAAAATCATATTTTGCATATATAATTTATTTGGTATAAACATGTTTTTAAAGAGCTAGCTAATGGACAGTTTTATTATTGAAGATTACTAATGGAGAATATATTCTATTCAATATTTACAATTTTAACAATTGTTTTAAACGGTGAAAAGGATTTCTCTCCTTTTTCCCAGTAAAAGCCACATATTACAAAATTAAGGGTCTGCACTAAAAATCTCAGATGATGGACAAGATTCAGTAGGGGAATTGTAAGGAGCCAGGGTATGCCTTATGTGCCCGGGCACATCCTAATGCCAATTTTGCCATTTGATATGCCACAGCCAATATGTCCATTAATATGCCACAGCCATTTTGTCATTAATATGCAAGTATTATTGTGCCATTAATATGCCACAGCCAATTTTCCCTTTAGCATGCCAGTATTATTTTGCCATTAATATGCCAGTATTACTTTTGCCATTAATATGATAGTGTTATTTGGCCATTAATAAGCCACAGACAATTTGCCCAATAATATGCCAGTATTATTTTGCCTTTAATAAGCCACAGCCAATTTGCCCAATAATATGCCAGCCAGTATTATTTTGCCATCTAATATGCCCTAGACAATTTGCCTAATAATATGCAGCTGCCAAGAAAAGTTGAGCAGCAATTTGCTGCGGGGCTGCCACCACCATGGGCCCTGGGCAAGTGCCTAGTTTGCCCATTGGTTAAAGTGGCCCTGACCAAGCCCATGCTAACGTGAGTCTGCTTCACTAAAATGAGAGAAATTTCCCTACTTGATGTTTGCTGTAAGAAGAGGATAATGTGGACTGTATCTGTTTTTTACAAGTATGTAGGGTTGCAACCTTTTTTCCCAGAAATTACTTGCTGTGCTTTTGTCTCCATAGACTTACCAATGGATTTAAGACTTTTTTTTACTAGCCTGCTGATAAAATACTAGCTAGGTGGCAACCCTACATGTATAAGAGGGAAGTGGGGTCTATAATACCCAGGAAAGAGTGAAGTCTGTGGCTCTGGAAGGGGAAGCAGTATACTGTAACATTTCTGGCAAACTACATACTTATGCTAACTATACTGTACCACTTCCGTTTCCGGTTATATACATATTGGGAGCTTTAGTGTGCCATGTCCGTGTCTGTCTAACTTTAATAGTGGACCATATCTGTGTTTTGCTAGACGTAAACTAGTTATACTCTACCATGTATTTGTTTGACTAACTATATGTATAGACTTAGCTATACTCTACTACCTTTTGTGCTTAGCTTATTATCTACAGATTGGACCACCTTCTGTGTCTACCTAACAATATGCTTATATGAGTTATCTCGTATCACCGTTACTGGATGCCTTTATACCTCAGTCTGATTGGGTAAAGCTAAATGTAACACCATCTATGGTTGGCTAACTATATACTGATAAAATCTATGCAGTATAAGATTTGGATAGGAGCTATACTGTACCATGAAAGGTTGTTTACATTTATTTTTTTATTCATTAATAAAGTATATGTATTTTTTTCAAAGTATGTCCATGCTTTTTGGCACATCATAACTTTAACATTTTCAGAAAGGACTGGCTACTTTTCCAGTATAGTACGATCAGGTTAAACTGAATTCAAAGATAGGTTCAAAATTAATCTTGGATGATATCCAGCTGCCCCATGTTTGAAACAAGAAAGAATTTTACACCTTTTAAGGAAACTTGGAAACACATTTGGGGCAACAATTTTTTTCTTTCTTCTGATCCAATAGTAAAAAAGGATGTATGAAAGGAGGAACTTAATAGTGATATTTTACCATTTCAGTGAGTAAAAATCTATCTTAACTTCCATCGCATGAAATGTGAATGGTTGTTTTGCTGTTTGCAATTAGCTGCTGTTTTTTTCAGATTTGTATTCCTGTAAGTGTGCTAAAGTCTTATATAAATTAAAGTCGTATATATATTAAAACATACAATGCTTTTCATTTAACTATATGAATGCTGGAATTCTTTCCAAGGATGCTCCAGTGCCAGTCTAATAGCTGACTATCCGATTTATCCTGCTGCAAACACAAATGGAGACTCCAAATGAGGGCATGGCACATAAAAGGAAGCTTGACCTAATACTCATCCAGATGTTAGTAATCACAGCAGTAAGGGAATACAGATGTGTCCTAATAAAAAACAACACTGCTACTGGATTGTGGACAACTTACATATATAGAGATCCCTTTCTAATGTGGCAGCAATTATTTACAGCTTCTTTTGATAAATATAGGGGGGGGGGGTCATCTATACAATCAACTCACAAGCTGCCAGAGTGGAAGTATCACTGCGTGTGCATGTGTGTGAAGCTAACTTGTGAAACATTTATAAACATGTGAGTGCAAGTTTTATCACTTCCTGACAGTTTGCTCTGTGGGAGTTTTATACATACTATACTGCAATAAAAAATAAATGTTATGAATATAATCCATCAGGCATACGTTACATATTGCAGCTATATAATATATATCTTTATTTAATTCACGTTTGGAAAAACAAATCATGGGCAACCTTTTGATTAAATGTATTCTCATCAATATAGTTAAAGGACACCTATCAGCAAAAAGCCTTCCCAGTGCCATCTCTGTGCTCAAACAGCTTCCCAGTGCCATCTCTGTGCACAAACACCTTTCAAGTGCCATCTCTGTGCCAAACACCTCTGTAATGCCACCTTTGTTACCAAACACATTCCCAGTGCCACCTTTGTGTGAACAGGGTACTGGTTAAAGCCCTCCTAACAGTGCGCCTGTGTGTGTTGCGCAACTGACTCTCCAAAAAACCTATGATAGTCACTTGACCTTATTTATCTGCTACCATGAGATATTCCACTATTAAATGGCAGTTCCCCAGTGTTAGCTTTTGCAAAGACTTCCATTTGAACACTGCACAATTACAGCACTGTTCAACAGCCAGATAACAGTCATTTTATGGATCCGACATTATTCCTATTGAATAATGAAGATCAGCATAACGGAGAGCTGAGGACTGGCTCTTTTGTTAAAATGATCAGCTCGTAGGGCTGCCACATTTTCTTAAAAAAAAACAAAAACAAATACCAGTCATGCTATAGACTTTATAGATTTAATATTGGCTTCACGGCCGCTTTTTACAGGCCTGCCGGTAAAATACTAGCTGGGTGGCCACCCTATCAGCTCAGCTGGGAAATGTCTGTCAATACTCCATCCAAAATATAAACTGAATCTGTTCATTTATGGACTTAACTCAAAGTAGGAAATCTACTTCATAAAATATCTCGACTCTTGTCCCAAAATATCTCTTACCTTTCACATACTTCTTGGCAACCGGCATTGGTCTAATCTATGCCCCCTTAGGGTTACTTACACCTTCTCAATTGGAACTTCATAAAGTCTAGCATTTTTGTCATGGTCTACATCTCTCCAACGGCAGAAGCAGCAGCCTGGAAATACTGACTTTTAATATCAATAATGTCTTCACGCATGCACTGAAAAGGCCATTCAGGTCTTCAAAACGGCTGAATAGTGACCCAAATCCAGAACATACAGCTGTGCTGGTATGATTTCCGAATTATTACCACCTCAGATGAATAAACACTACTGTCCCTAGGAAGTCTAGTTGAGGTCCAGCCAAAAAATGAATTATGAGACACAGTTTGTAATTAAGCACATGCACTTATGTTCTGTTCACAGTTCATTAAAACATGCTATCTTATTCACAAAAGGTCTGCAAGGTTATCCAGTAATTAAAATGACTCTTTATTTCTGCAATAGATATTTGCAGGTGCAAAGTAGAGGATACAAACCAGACTAAATGAGCTAATTTCTTAAACATACACTTGTAGGTAGAATCACTTCATTATTTCACCAGCATGTTGATGGTATCTGTGAATGTAATCATACTAAACCAAGGAACTCAAAATTCAACATTATTCTAATTATAGGATTTCCCCCCCCCTCTTGTTATAAAGTGAGTTTTTCCTTGTTTTACTTAAGGCCAGTTTTTTTCTCTCTCAAAATTCAAACATTTAAAGCCAACTATTGAAGGTTATTTAATTTAAAAAAAAAAAGGTAACTCTGAGTATAGCATTGTGTGTATACATATATATATATATATATATATATATATATATATATATATATTGTTCCTAGATGCGTACACTTTTCTTTGAAATACTTTATGATCTATTTGAGGTGACATATACAACACAATGGGGTCTACTCATTGGAGAGTTTTCCCGCCAAGAAAAGAGTAAGTTTAGCATAACAGCAGTGCTAACATCACACTGCCAGGCGTTCCTGGGTGGTATCCGGGTACAGTGGATACCCAACAGTAGGGTTAACCCTTTCAGTGCTCTGGGGAAGCACTGTTTGTGTTCCCTACAGCACTGCAAGGGTCAATGTGCAAAAATGACCTGCGGTAAGCATCCTTTGTGCAGTTAAGACTTCCTGTAACTTATTATTGCCGTTAGGTTTTAACCCACCTCATTGTATCGCTTTTGAGTGTTACTTAGGGTGCGTTTGCATGCTGTAGATGGTGATTTTTTTACACATTTTTTATTGCATTTATTGGAGAGCATTAAATCCCCTTTACCGTAAACTGCATTTTTCCCGTCCATTGTACTGACCTCAATGAGAGTTCGGCATATGAGGATAAAAAAGGTGCATATTATAAAAGTGACTACACCTTTGTCATAGTTGCCAACATCGGCCACGTTTCCATGGACACATATGTGTTCCACGTGCTGCAGAAAGAACATGCAAAGTGCAGCCCGGTAGTATGTAAGATGGATATACGCACAAACAGAATCCAATTAATTAATCATGATTGGTCCTATAAGATCTCCACTCTGATTAATTGGATTGTGTTTGTGTGTATATCCATCCCACACACTTCCAGGCTGCACTTTGCATGGTCTTTCTGCAGCATGTGGAACAAATATGTGTCCCTGGAAACATGGCCGATGTTGGCAACTATGCTTTGTATACACAGTAACAGTGGAACCTTGGCATTGCAGATGTTTGGGAACTACATGTCCCATGATACTCAATCAGCCACAAAGCTGACTTAAAACCCAACAACCGATAAACGATTTCCACACAGCACTCCGTGATTACGGTGTACTTATGCCACAGCAATGTCTCGATCCTCAAGGTTCTTTATCAAGCCATGGCTTGGAGTGAAAAAGATTCTTGAGAATCTAAATGTTGCCGGGGTAGTGAAATAAAGTCATCGGAGTGCTAAGTGGATATCGTTCATTGTCTGTATTGTGTGAGGACTGGGTGGAGACTCTTCACGGCACCTGGCAGTGAGTGAGTGCTGCGCCAAACATCTGTAGTGCCAAGGTTAGTAATCATTGGTTTAAAGTATCTTCCATTGCACCTCCACCAAATCTATACATTTTATTACCTATTCTGATGCATACCTGTGCTATAAATATACATGTTTTTATCGGTAAGTGGTTCATACCAGTCAGGCATAATCCTAAATTTGGCTTTGAGACAATCTTTTTATTGGCCTATTGGTAAAATTCCCAGCAAAACCATGTCTGTCGCCATCAGGCTCTGGATGGATGTTGATCGGCGATGCAGATGAGGTATGACACACTCATTAGGAGGCAAGGCAGTAAAGGGAAGGTATTCATCCCGAGGATAACACATCCTTGGCTGAGCCGTAGCAGGAATACCACTGAGGATTTAGCAGCTACAGTCACTACCTGGCTTCTAGTGACGAGGACCAAAACAGGATGCAGGATACAAGAAGTTATCGCATTAAAGGACAAGCAAATGGATAACAGGACATATGTAGAAGCCAGGACTGTCACTATTCTTAGGAGAGTCAGGAGCGGGAGGTGTCAGCAACAAACTTTTAGCAGCAATAGCCAGTGAAAGGAAGGGGGATGAAAAAAGCTCCAGCTTCAGCACCCATCCTGCAGCACACAGTGGCACATACATACAGTGCCATCACAGGCACACAATCAGAATCATGTAGTGGCACATACTGTACATGCACAGTGTCCCACACAAGGTAACACATACACACACAGTGTCAGGGGCATAACTATAAACCACATTGCCACAAGGACCCCCAAGTAATGTAACCCACTTTCCACAGTGCCATATTTGCACTCAAACAGCCTGTCAGTGGCATATTTGGCCTCCTACAGCTTATCTGTAACATCTTTTGTCCCAATACTATATAATTTGGCCTCCTACAGCTTATCTGTACCATCTTTTGTCCCAATACTATATAATTTGTCTGTGCAATATTTGCCCCCAAACAGCATGGCAGTTCTATCTGTGTCCCCAAACAGCTGGTTGGTGCCATCTCTGTCAGCAAATAGCTTGTTGGTGCCATCACTGCCCCCAAAACAGTTTACCAATGCAATCTTTGCCCTAAATAGCGTGTCAATTCCATCCCTGTCTCCAAACAGCTTGTCAATATGCTGTCGCCAAACAGCTTGTGTGTGCCATATCTGTACCCAAACAGCGTGTCAGTGCCTTATGTGTTACGTAGTACATCATAAGCTCTATTATTTTGGATCACTGAATACCATAGACAACAGAAAGTTTTGTGTTAAAAACCAATGATAAGTGGTCACTGAATAGAGGCCAATATGTTTCAGTCCAAGGGGAATAAGCACAGCACTTTGTCAACAGTGAATAGGTCAAACCTTTATTTTGTGAGACTGGAAAGCACAGAATACGATTAGTCAGAGAGTTTGAAGAGACTCAGGATGTGCTGGAAGTCTGTAATTACAGCCTATCACTGAACCATTTAACCGCCTATATAGTAATGTGCATATTCTAAATGATTCCTTTCTATGGTTGAACTGAAATCACTAGGTAATCTAGCTTTAGGAGGTATTTGGGGAATAGAAATAAGTGGGTTTATTTGCAGTACCTAGTACTTAAATGCCACAAAATAGTGAACCTTTCTACAAGCTGGGTCATAAAACACAGCACAGGACTGATACAGTTAAGAGACTGTTTCATAATTGCAGATCTACTGAGATTTGCAGTCATTTTTTTTTGATTTGTAGATTTTTCGCCTTTTTAAGAACTCTGTAGAGAGTTGTTTTTTTTTTTATACAGAGTATGTGTGTGGGCTGAGACAAGCCAAGGAGAGGGGAAAAAGAAAAAACATTCTTCATAAATCCAAAAGAAGGCTTCCAAGACTTCGCAGCAAGAAAATAATATTGCTGTCTGTCTGGGCTGGAGCTAGAGCGATGTATAAAATAGAAATGTACTTGTACAAAGCGAAGCAAGTGAAATTAGATGTTAAAGTGATATTTTCCGGAATCTAGAAAAGCTGGCACACTGTTAAAGGCAGTGTTTCATAATGACACATATGCAATGCATTAAAACGTGTGCTTTGTAGATCAGAAACAATGGATATTACGAACACATTCCTTATTGCTGGCCTAGTATTTGGCACCAGTGTTTTGAGACATGAGCTGGACTCCTCACAAGAGCCTTTTATGGTTTGGCAGAGCCAAGCTGGAGCTGACTTATAGGGAGGGGTAGTATAAGTATAGGCAAGAATTTCACTTATAAATTTTGTCTGTTAAATCTATAAAGTGACTTACAAAATCATTCATTGGTGTATACCAATGCACGTAGTTGTCACTGATGTCTGTAACATTCCCCAGATTGGTTCATGTTTCACTGCTGTTGTTTGTAAATTATTTGCACTTGCACAGCATAATAATAAACAGTTTAAGTATCCATTATCCAAAATGATCCATTATCCAAAAAAAAATTCAGATTTTGCAAATTCCACACACACCTGTCAGAATGCCAGCGTACAACATAGAAACATAGAATGTGTCGGCAGATAAGAACCATTCGGTCCATCTAGTCTGCCCAATTTTCTAAATAATTTTATTGGTCCCCGGTTCCCTATCTTATAGCTAAGATAGCCTTGTGCCTATCCCACGCATGCTTAAACTCCTTGACTGTGTTTAACAGTTTTTCTTCTATTAAATATACAGTCAACAGATTCTTCAGTGTCCAGCCCCCTTAAGCTGAGATGTAGCCTTCCCATGTATACTCAGATTCCCACAAAGAGATTTATTTGCTCTATACAGTATTTGCATTGATACTACTGTATTTCATGAGTGCAGAGTGGCTTTAATATATCTTATTTCTGGTCCCATAAGGGATGCTCATACAATGTGTTGTCACATAAGAACCATTCGGTCCATCTAGTCTGCCTAATTTTCTAAATACTTTTATTTGTCCCCAGTTCCTTATCGTATATCAAGGATAGCCTTGTGCCTATCCCAACTTCCAAAAGTTTCCAATAATTGTGCTTTCTGATTCAAAGCGTGGAAGAGTACCACATGATGGATTAAGCATGGAGGAATTTTCAGATATCATAGCAAAAGGAATCAGATTGTCTACAGTCGCTAAGGAACCTGTGACACCGAACTGAGTTTGTTTTGTGAAAATGAGGGTAGAAAGAAATTTACATTTTTTATTAAAACATGTAGCCAACAAATTCCAGATCAGTACTAGCAGATTATCAAATTAATCTACTTTCCTGTATTGAGAATTTCAGGAGATTGTGAATTGATATGATGACTAGATGACATGGATCCAAAACTATGTTCCTAGCACTACATAAATTGTTGGCACTATATAAATAAATGTTAATGGAATGGAATTTCCGAACTTTTATTTTGGTTACTAACTGGTATATGGGATACCTATATTGCTTTTCCTTGAACTATCTTTGTTATACTCAATATGTATTTGTTTTACGTATTGTATATATATATACAAGACGTAAAACAAATACATATTGAGTATAATAAAGATAGTTCAAGGAATATATATATATATATATATACTACCTGGCCCAAAAGTCGCCACCAAAAAAATGGTCACACACTCTAATATTTCATTGGTCCGCCTTCAGCGCTGTGGCATTGTTTCGATAAACTTCTGCAATGTCACAAGATTTATTTCCGGCCATTTATTTTTTATCAAGATCTTATAAAGCAAAGCCTTCTCCAGCACATCCCAAAGATTCTACATGGGGTTAAGATCTGGACTCTGTGGTGGCCAATCCATGTGTGAAGATGTCTCATGCTCCCTGAACCACTCTGAGCCCGATGAATCCTGGCATTGTCATCTTGGAATATGCCCGTGCCATCAGGGAAGAATAAATCCATTGATGGAATAACCTGGTCATTCAGTATATTCAGGTAGTCAGCTGACCTCATTCAGTATATTCAGGTAGTCAGCTGACCTCATTCAGTATATTCAGGTAGTCAGCTGACCTCATTCAGTATATTCAGGTAGTCAGCTAACCTCATTCAGTATATTCAGGTAGTCAGCTGACCTCATTCTTTGGGCGCATAATGTTACTGAACCTAGACTTGACCAACTGCAGCAACCACAGACCTATTTGCTTAGTTAAATCCTGGTGGCAACTTTTTTTGGGCCAGGCAGTCTATATATATATATATATATATATATATATATATATATATATGCATTACCTTATATTATTCTATCTATATGTAATAAGTATCTTATATATTTAACTGTATTCATTATATTAATATGATTTTATTCTATATATTTTATAATGTATTTAATCATATCAAGTTATGTATTTTATTTTAATATATTAAGATACTTATGCATATTTATTTGGATTGTTTCTATATTGATTTAACTATTTTTATTTGTGTATATAATTAAATGTGACCGTTTATAAAAATGTTAATCATGGGAATCTGGGGAGAAATGTGGCTATTGTTTCTAATCAAAAACGTAGTCTCATATTTCCTGTTTGACGTTCGAAGTCTACCACTTTGGTTCGACTGACTTTGGTTTGAATTTCTCGAAAGCAATTGGTTTGCACATCTCTCTATAATTCTACGAATGGCAAATCATGGATATTATCTAATTTGATTTTCTATTGATTTAGGCCTGTTTTCTAGTAAACAGGGAATTTCTAAATTTTTTTTTACCCAGTTAGAAACATAGAAACATAGAATGTGTCGGCAGATAAGAACCATTCGGTCCATCTAGTCTGCCCAATTTTTTTATTTTTTTTTTTGAGTACTTTTATTAGTCCCCCGTTGCCGGTCTTATAGCTAGGATAGCCTTGTGTCTATCCCACGCATGCTTAAAATCCTTGACTGTGTTTACCTCTACCACTTCTGCTGGCAGGCTATTCCATACATCCACTACCCTCTCAGTAAAGTAATACTTCCTGATATTACTTTTAAATCGTTGCCCCTCTAATTTAAGACTATGTCCTCTAGTTGTGGTAGTTTTTCTTCTTTTAAATATACTCTCTTCCTTTACTGTGTTGATTCCCTTTATGTATTTAAATGTTTCTATCATATCCCCCCTGTTACGTCTTTCCTCCAAGCTATACATGTTAAGATGCTTTAACCTTTCCTGGTAAGTTTTATCCTTCAACCCATGAACCAGTTTAGTAGCCCTTCTCTGAACTCTCTCCAAAGTATCAATATCCTTCTGGAGATAAGGTCTCCAGTACTGCGTACAATACTCCAAGTGAGGTCTCACCAGTGCTCTGTACAATGGCATGAGCACTTCCCTCTTCCTACTGCTAATACCTCTCCCTATGCAACCAAGCATTCTGCTAGCATTTCCTGCTGCTCTATTGCATTGCCTACCTACCTTCAAGTCCTCTGAAATTATTACTCCTAAATCCCTTTCCTCAGATGTTGAGGTTAGGACTGTACCAAATAGTCTATATTCTGCTTTTGGGTTTTTACGCCCAAGGTGCATAATCTTGCACTTGTCCACATTAAATGCCAGTTGCCACTGCTCTGACCATTTTTCTAGTTTAGCTAAATCATTTGCCATTTGGCTTATCCCTCCATGAATATCAACCCTGCTGCAAATCTTTGTATCATCAGCAAAAAGACATACTTTACCAACAAGACCTTCTGCAATATCGCTAATAAAAATATTAAAGAGAATGGGTCCAAGAACAGATCCCTGAGGTACCCCACTAGTAACAAGACCTTGCATCGAATATACCCCATTGACTACAACCCTCTGTTGCCTGTCACTCAGCCATTGTCTAATCCATTCAACAATATTGAAATCCAAACTCAAAGATTTCAGTTTATTGATAAGCCTTCTATGTGCGACAGTGTCAAAAGCCTTTCTGAAATCTAGGTAAGCAATGTCTACTGCACCACCCTGATCTATTATTTTAGTTACCCAATCAAAAAAATCAATAAGATTAGTTTGGCATGATCTCCCTGAAGTAAACCCATGCTGTCTCTGATCTTGAAATCCAAGCGACTTTAGATGTTCAACAATCCTATTCTTTAACAAGGTTTCCATTATTTTCCCCACTACTGAAGTAAGACTTACTGGTCTATAGTTGCCCGCCTCCTCCTTACTACCTTTCTTGTGAATGGGCACAACATTAGCTAATTTCCAATCTTCTGGAACTACTCCCGTTAACAATGATTGGTTAAATAAATCTGTTAACGGTTTTGCTAGTACACCACTAAGTTCTTTTAATAACTTTGGATGTATCCCATCAGGTCCCATCGACTTATTTGTCTTTACTTTAGACAGCTGAAGTAAAACCTCTTCCTCTGTAAACTTACATGCATCAAAAGACTCATTAGTCTTTTTCCCTAAATGAGGTCCCTTACCCTCATTTTCATTTGTAAAAACTGAACAAAAATATTCATTAAAGCAGTCTGCTAAGCCTTTATCCTCTTCTACATAGCATCCTTTTTTTGTTTTTAATCTAACTAATCCTTGTTTTACTTTCCTTTTCTCATGTATGTATCTAAAAAATGTTTTATCCCCCTTTTTCACTGACTGGGCTATAGTCTCTTCTGTGTGTGCTTTGGAAGCTCTTATAGCTTGCTTTGCCTCTTTCTGCCTACTCTTATAGATCTTTCTATCTTCCTCACTCTGAGTATTTTTATAATTACTAAATGCTAGCTTTTTATTTTTTACTATTTTAGCCACCTCTGCAGAGTACCACAGTGGTTTCTTCAATTTTTTGCTCTTACTGACAAGCCTTATGCAATTTTCTGTTGCCTTCAGTAGTGCAACTTTTAGATAATCCCATTTCTCCTGGACTCCATTTAAATTGCTCCAGTCTGATAATGACTCCTTCACATCTAATCTAATTTTAGAAAAGTCTGTTTTTCTAAAATCTAAAACTTTTGTTTTTGTGTGGTGTGACTGCGTCACTGTTCTTATATTAAACCACACTGTCTGGTGATCACTAGATCCTAAACTTTCACCTACAGTAATATCTGATAACAGATCTCCATTTGTGAACACTAAGTCTAGTATGGCCTGCTTTCGAGTTGGCTCCTCCACTACTTGTTTTAGAGATAATCCCAGTAGGGAGTTTAGGATATGCGTACTCCTGGCACAAGTAGCTGTTTTGTATTTCCAGTTCACATCAGGAAGATTAAAGTCACCCATGATGATCACTTCTCCCTTCATTGTCATTTTAGCTATTTCCTCAACTAGTAGATTATCTAACTCCTCTATTTGTCCAGGGGGCCTATAAATCACACCTACCCGAGTTACCATATGATTACCAAATTCTAATGTAACCCAAACTGACTCTATGTTCGCCTCACTAACTTGTATTACGTTACATTTTAAGCTATCCCTCACATACAGGGCCACCCCTCCCCCTTTTTTACCTTCTCTGTCTTTTCTATATAAAGAGTACCCTGGTATTGAAATGTCCCAGTCATGTTTTTCATTATACCATGTCTCAGTAACAGCCACTAAATCTACATTCTCAGTTGCCAATATTGTCACAAGTTCATGGATCTTATTCCCTAAACTGCGAGCATTTGTAGACATGACCCTAAGCTTATCCTTTTTTAGCACGCTGACTACAGGTAACTTCTGTACCTTTTTGGGGGGGCAATTGGATTGATGTTTTATCGCCATTTTGCCCCCCTCTTTTAGTTTAAAAACCTCCTAGCAAAACCTCTGAACTGCTCACTGAGAACATTCGTTCCCTTTTGAGAAAGATGCAAACCATCTTTTTTGTACAGTTCCTTTCTATCCCATAGTGAACTTCCATGAGAAACAAAGCCAAATCCTTGCTCCCGACACCATTCTCCAAGCCACAAGTTGAAGTTCCTAATACGCATCCGTCTATCATTCTGAATGTTGTGCACAGGCATAACTTCAGAAAAGGACAGTGTGGACACAACCTGCCGTATATCATTGGCAAGAACACGAAAAGCTTCCTTCACCTCTGAAACCTCATTGCAAGCCAAATCATTTGTCCCTAGATGAACCAGTACATCCAATTCTCCTTCCTGATTTGCTTGCTTAACAATATTAGAAATACGCCTCCTGTCTCTGCGAGCAGTAGCTCCAGGAAGACATCTCACTAAGCCAATAGTGTCCAACTCCGCACCTCTTATGATAGAATCGCCCAACAACAACTGCTTTCTATCAGGCCTCACCTTCTCCTTGCACACCTTAGCCACATAGGAGAGTGGTTCCTCAAACTCTGCGTCTGAGCCTGCCTCCACAACACCACTGCACTCTGCAAGTGCTGAAAATGAATTCTGGACAGCCACAGACTGTGGGACATGCCTTTTATCCACAACTCTAAGCCTACCAGATCCAACAGTAATCCACCTGCCATTCCTAGGAAGCCTCTGCGGCAATGGCCTCTGTGTCAGTGACTTCGCAACAGTCTCAGCCCGAGTTTGTTTTACAGATAAATTACAAATCTCGGACTTTAAAAATGCAATCTCCTGCTGCAATCTTGAGAACTGTCTACAGATTAGACAGCCTCCAAACCTCCAAAAAATGGAATGTGAAACAAATGCAGAACAATTATCACAGTAAACCAAATCTGCCATTTTAAGAATTTAAATCAAAAAGATCTTTTAGTTTTTCTCACCTCTTGTATACCTCAGACTACCTCCAGAGTATCTCCAGAATATCTCTTAAATATACTCTTTGAAAAGCAGCTCACAATAACTTGACTAAATGAATCTTACTTGTATCAGTAGAAAAGAAGATCTCAGCAAGTTCAAAAATCAAGTCTGTCTCCAGAATATCTCTTAAATATACTCTTTGAAAAGCAGCTCTTAGAAGAGCAGCCAAGCTATTAAATTAGCCAAGCTAATTTCTACTATGCCTTATATACACCCACAGCACACACCTACAAGCACCAAGGAAGGTTTTAACACCTGAGTGAGCCTATGCTAATTAGAACCAAACAATGACAAACACCTAAGTATTCAATTCAAATTCCTTAGCAATTTGAAGCAGGAAATCAGTACAAACCACCACACAATAACTTGACTAAATGAATCTTACTTGTATCAGTAGAAAAGAAGATCTCAGCAAGTTCAAAAATCAAGTCTGTCTCCAGAATATCTCTTAAATATACTCTTTGAAAAGCAGCTCTTAGAAGAGCAGCCAAGCTATTAAATTAGCCAAGCTAATTTCTACTATGCCTTATATACACCCACAGCACACACCTACAAGCACCAAGGAAGGTTTTAACACCTGAGTGAGCCTATGCTAATTAGAACCAAACAATGACAAACACCTAAGTATTCAATTCAAATTCCTTAGCAATTTGAAGCAGGAAATCAGTACAAACCACCACACAATAACTTGACTAAATGAATCTTACTTGTATCAGTAGAAAAGAAGATCTCAGCAAGTTCAAAAATCAAGTCTGTCTCCAGAATATCTCTTAAATATACTCTTTGAAAAGCAGCTCTTAGAAGAGCAGCCAAGCTATTAAATTAGCCAAGCTAATTTCTACTATGCCTTATATACACCCACAGCACACACCTACAAGCACCAAGGAAGGTTTTAACACCTGAGTGAGCCTATGCTAATTAGAACCAAACAATGACAAACACCTAAGTATTCAATTCAAATTCCTTAGCAATTTGAAGCAGGAAATCAGTACAAACCACCACACAATAACTTGACTAAATGAATCTTACTTGTATCAGTAGAAAAGAAGATCTCAGCAAGTTCAAAAATCAAGTCTGTCTCCAGAATATCTCTTAAATATACTCTTTGAAAAGCAGCTCTTAGAAGAGCAGCCAAGCTATTAAATTAGCCAAGCTAATTTCTACTATGCCTTATATACACCCACAGCACACACCTACAAGCACCAAGGAAGGTTTTAACACCTGAGTGAGCCTATGCTAATTAGAACCAAACAATGACAAACACCTAAGTATTCAATTCAAATTCCTTAGCAATTTGAAGCAGGAAATCAGTACAAACCACCACACAATAACTTGACTAAATGAATCTTACTTGTATCAGTAGAAAAGAAGATCTCAGCAAGTTAAAAAAAAAAAAAAAAAAAAAGTTGTCTAGTATTATAAAGAACTCTTTGTTATTTTCCATGAACGTATCCTAATCTTTTACACAAGAATTAAACGTGTCTACATTGTTACTTTAGATCATTTATCTCCACAAAACTGATGTTTCCCTAAGTTTCCCTAAGTTTTCGGTAAAGGTTTTGGTTGTCCATTCATTCCTGACTAATGGATACTCTCCTTTGCTCGCCATAAACATCCTTCTGTGCCTCAGAAATTAACTTCTTCCGTATTTTTTTAGGCTTGTTGGTATAACAGCTCCTTTTTAAATATGACACCAGGCTGCCGCACCTGTGGAAATAAGGATACAAAAAGCTCCAGAACATATTGCTTATATTTTGACTAGGCCTCAAAATGTGCATGGTCTTGACCTTCTAGATTTTCTTTTGATACTGGCATTCGTGTAGAGAGGGCAAACAGTGAGATAGTATGATCTGTCTCAGTGTTGCATTCATATATTATAAGTATAATATAGTAAAATGGTTTAGCGCTTCCTAACCGTTGGACATGCACTGAGGGCGTCAATAAGGAACATGTTCCTGAATGTTAAATTGTGATCTGAACAAACATTTGTGAAACGTGCTAGAGGTTTTGTGGTCTGAATTCACCACTTTTAGTCAATTACATAAATTGTGGTGATATGTTGCTGAACCTTTCTAAATTAATTAAGTAGTCAATTTGGATTTGGGCTCGTATTCTGTCCTTTTGCCTCCTGATTTGTAATTTTAATAATAACAAATTGTTTAACCAGGTAGGGCACATTGAGATAATCTCCTATTTTAAGTACATTTTATCAATCAAAGAAGGATGAAGGAGTGAGTCAAATTGAACCTGCAACCATGAGGGTTTAATAGGTTGTATATTTGGTGTACTTGCCCACTGAGCTACCTCACTCTCATGTTATATACACTAGCGGAATGTCCGAAATGTTCTCTGGCAAACCCCAAAAAATGAAAACTTAAGAGTAATGTGACATTCAGGACCGCGATTTCTGCAATACAGGGCCTAGTTCAATCTGTTCCATTCAATGCTGTATTTAAATTAAATGTGACTATCTGTGTGTCGCACTTAATTATAATTGTATACACAATTGATTTAGTACCAATGACTGGGTAAAAATGTAGAATGAAATCGCTCATTTTCTGGCATTTTCCCTGCACTTCTTTTAAGGTTTTTGGGGAGCTGACCAACATATGGCACTGTAAAGAGATTTGTTTTACTGTAATTAGACTGTATTTTACAGCTACATTTATATAACTTTATCATTGTATGAATTCTGGTCCATGGTAATAAACTCTTTCACCTTTTTTTGGTTGATTTTCTAAACTCTTTTTTGGACTCTCATACCCTTAAAGCACAGACATCCGATCATGTTTATCATAGACCCTGTATGCCGGCCATAAGATGGACAAATCTCTTTGTCTCTTTCATTCGGTATTTATTTACACTATGCTTGGCTTCCTGTCTGGTCTTTACATTACCGTGCTCCTTTATTTTCTTTTGAAGCTGATACATGCTCGTGGAAACAGCAGGCCGCTCTCTTCCATCTTTATACCTTCTTTTATCTCTCCTGAGGCTTAACAGTCGCTCAATTGTGAGTCTCTAATGACGCCGACTATCTTGTGCCTGTCCAGATTCCCCTATCTCGCCAACCTCACGGTACTTCCCTAACACTATGTAACAATGTACAATGACGATATGATTGTCATTTCACTTCTGGTTCCAGATCATTTCAAAACAACTTTATGTTTTAATGGTTTTCTTTCTTATCTTCTTTCTTTTATTTTCTCTCTCTTTCTTCCTACATGCAGCTGGCAAATAGCATCACTGCAATCATATCCACATCAGGGTCTTCTCAACTTAATATAGGTTAATATAGGAACAATTTATTGAAGAATCAACGTTTTAGTCCCTACTCAGATATATATATATATATATATATACAGTGCTGTATTTACCGCAAGGCATCCTAGGGCGGCAAATTTTGTGGGGCGGCAGTGCCCCCCAGCACTGAAATTTAAAAAAAAACAAAAAAACCCGGCCCTTTAAAAAAAAAAAAAAAGGCCGCGCTTGCAGGCAGAGACGGAGGTGAGAGGGGATCGGAAGATCCCCTCTCACCATCGCTCTGCCTGCCAGGCTGCACGGGGAGCCGAACAGGCAGCACAGAGAAACCTCCGTGCTGCCTGTTCGGCTCCCCGTGCAGTGTGACACGGAAGTGCCGACAGTCACGTGACGGGCGCGCTGACGTCATACGCGCCCGGTCACGTGACCTGTCGGCACAATCGCCGGGAAGCCGAACAGGCAGCATGGAGGGACCATGCTGCCTGCCACTAGCCACCAGGGAAAGGTAAGTGCTGATGGGAGTCAGAGTGTGTGTGATGGGAGACAGTGTGTGTGACTGAGTGTGATGGGAGACAGTGTGTGTGACTGAGTGTGATGGGAGTCAGAGTGTGTCTGATGGGAGACAGTGTGTGTGACTGAGTGTGATGGGAGTCAGAGTGTGTGTGATGGGAGACAGTGTGTGTGACTGAGTGTGATGGGAGTCAGAGTGTGTGTGATGGGAGACAGTGTGTGTGACTGAGTGTGATGGGAGTCAGAGTGTGTGTGATGGGAGACAGTGTGTGTGACTGAGTGTGATGGGAGTCAGAGTGTGTGTGATGGGAGACAGTGTGTGTGACTGAGTGTGATGGGAGTCAGAGTGTGTGTGATGGGAGACAGTGTGTGTGACTGAGTGTGATGGGAGTAGGAGTGTGTGACTGAGTGTGATGGGAGTAGGAGTGTGTGACTGAGTGTGATGGGAGTCAGAGTGTGTGTGTGATGGGAGTATGAGCTTGATGTGAGTCTGAATGTTATGTGTGATGTGGGGTCATGAAATGGAGGTGATGGGGCATGTCTTAGGTGTGTAACGTGGGTGTGCAGCTTGGGTAGGGGGGTGCCCGGATTTTGTCTGCCTAGGGCAGCACAAAATCAAGATACACCACTGTATATATATGTATGTGTGTGTGTGTGTGTGTGTGTGTGTGTGTATACATTATAGTCCAAAAGTCTGGTTTACATATTTAAAAAAAAACTAGTAAAAATATTACAATGTGTTAACACTTATTATTAAACAATACATTATTTAACAAGGACATTTTTTTGTCTCTTTGTAAAACCTTTATGCACAATGCCTTTATAAATCTTTATGCATTTATATGAATATCCTCTTTGCACAACAGCAGTTCAATTCTCGGTGTCTGTTCTAAAAAAAAAAAAACATTATGTGATTGGTTAAAGAGCAGAGGAGGGCTACAAAACTAATAGTGGGAATTGAACATTTTAGTTTTGAAGAAAGGCTAGAAAAGTTAAATTTGTACACACTAGAGAAACAGTGTCTTAGAAGAAGGGATAATGTTATAAAAATGTATACAGTAATCAAATACTTTATAACATCATAAAGCCAAAAAAAGGGAGGCGAAAGGGAAGATTAAATAATAATTGTACTGCTGTAGTTATAGTCACTATTAATTTTCTTACAGATTATTTGCAATTTATAGGAATCATATCTATGAGTCATATTTCAGGTAATGGAGGTAGGAATATCTATATGATGTTACATATAAGAGAAAAAGTCTCTTCCCAGAATATGAAGAGGTGTGCCTTTCTAACATAGGTTAGAAGTTTCTGGATATATGTTGTGGAGTTTATTTGGTGTCAGGTAGGAGCAGAAAAGTACCAGTTGTTCTCCCAATGATCCGTACACTGGGAGGCTCCAGTAGCATTATTAATTGCTCCTCAGTATAGATTTTTTTTAAACTCGTTATTTCTTGTACCATATTTAAATATAGTGTTTTAGACTGCAGGTTCTTGGTCATTAATACATTATAGCAAATGGAAAGCATATTTTTCTTCTCTAATGTGGAAGAGCAAATAGTCTTGGACTTTTATCTTTAGGTCTCCAAATTAGTTGGTATTATAAAGTGAAAAATAAAGGGCTCACTAAAGACCTGTTCATTAAAGAACGTTACAAACGGACAAGAGGTCGCCAGCAAGACTTGAAGAAAGGAGATTTAGGTAAAGGAATCCAATGCTCAAAGAGGTGGCGCTAGCAAATCCATTAGATGCCTTTAAAAGGGACCTAGATACATTTTTGTTCAAAGAAGTAGAGCATTAACGTTGAAGAATGTTAGTATAGGCATTAATATTTATTTAGTGCTGTTGATCCAAGGAAAAATCTGTCATTTGGAGTCAAGAAGATTTTTTTACCCCACTGAATGCAGAATTCGATATTACTGAAATATGTTTGTTTTGTTGCCTTCTTGTGGATCAAGAGTGGTAAATAGAATAGAAAAGGGTTCAAGGGTTGCCCTTGAGAGACACAAGTCCTTTTTCAACCTGAAACTACCATGTAACAACAAATGTTGATCTAATAGGGTTACCACTTTTCCCTCAAAATATATATATAACCAGAGCAACAAGGGGAGGGAGGGGGGAACCAGAGCAACAAGAGGAGGGAGGGGGGACCAGAGCAACAAGGGGAGGGAGGGGGGAACCAGAGCAACAAGTGGAGGGAGGGGGGAACCAGAGCAACAAGGGGAGGGAGGATGGGACCAGAGCAACAAGTGGAGGGAGGGGGAACCAGCGCAACAAGGGGAGGGAGGGTGGGAAGGGACAGAGACAAGGGGAGGGGGGGAGACAGAGACAAGGGGAGGGAGGGGGAGAAGAGACAGAGACAAGGGGGGGAGGGGGGAAGAGACAGAGACAAGGGGAGGGAGGGGGGCAGAGAGAAACAAGGGGGGAAGAGACAGAGACAAGGGGAGCGAGGGGGGAGACAAAGGGAGGGGGAGAGAGAGACAACAGTAAGGGGGGCAGAGAGAAAAAACTGGGGGCAAGGGAAAGAGAGAGGCAGCATTGGCACATAAAAGGAAATAAAAACAAGAAATGCATTTTTTTTATATCATCATTTTTTATTAAAAAAGCAATTTACATGTGAATATATACAAGTTGAACTTTTTTCCTATAGGGTAGTCTTATATTCAGGCTTTTAGTTTTTTTCCTAACGGAATATCCAAAGTTTGGGGTGTCGTCTTATAATCAGGGTCGTCTTATAATCGAGCAAATACAGTACTGTGCTTACAGCGCACTTTGAAAAATGTAATAGTTTTGGGTGGTAAATAGTACAGTATTTTTAATTTGTATGTATTTTATGTTTTTTGAAGTTATTTCCCTATCCATATTTGTTTGCAGGGCACTTGTCCTACTCTTACCAAAATTGTAATTCCTTTTGCAGCCCTCTAGCCCTTTCCAGGACTTTTTAAGAGGCATTTTAGTGGCCAAAAGTCCGTGTCCCCATTGACTTCAATGGAGTTCGGGTTCGGGGTCAAGTTCGCGGTCAAGTTCAAGAACGGACCCGGACTTTTTCCGAAGTTCGGTCGAACTTCTCGAACCCGAACATCCAGGTGTCCGCTCAACTCTACTCATCATCTGTCCCTGCACAGAAATTCCTACCTGACCTTGTAAAGGCCTTGCCGCCTTGCCACTTGTGTTGCAATAAACACATTTTTCTCACCTTAAATTATGTTCTGAGCATCCTTTAAAATTTGTGCCAGTAAAATACCAGCTTGGTGGCCACCTTTATGGTCATACTAAATATTGAAATCTTTGGATTTTCAGTATGTGCCAATAAACTTACTTACCACTTTTATTAGTGAAATCTATGTATTTTTGTTTGGGAATTACTATATATTTTGTTAGACATGCTATTTTTTCCAGAAATAAATACAGTTTGTGGTACTGTCTTTGTATATATGTGTGTCTGTGTGTGTAACTGTACACATGCACACTACCACAGTTAGCTATATATACACAGACTGGCTGGATTTGCACCTGGGGGATATTGTTGCAAATTCCAATTCATGCCAGAGTGCAAGAATTTTTGGACCTGTTTTATATATATATATATGTAATTGTTCCATTTTTTTAAAATCTCCCCATGCATTGTCCCTGCTATGAGAACAAGAATAAGACAATCTGATGCAACCTACCATTCCCAGAAATGAGCAGGGTCTGTGTTCTTTCAGATTAAAAATGTGAGAATAACACCGCTGAGGGAATTTTTTTAATGACTTAGGCACCTGGTGTGAAGGAGTGGGCACATGAAAAGGTCTGCGGTAGAAGAGATAAGTGAAAGTCACAGAGGAGAATTCTGCAGTGAATGAGCAGCAAGTGCCAAGTGTGATGTAAATCTCGACAGTGATACTTAGATTCCATAATGTTCCTCAATCAGGTAAGAAGAGGCTGTGTGCTTAGCTGATAAGATTACTGCAGCAGACAAAATCCACCTGAAGCTCCTATTGAAGTCGGCCTAGCCTTTCCGTAGAAACAGTTAAAGGTAGCAAGCTTTACCATTAAAAGCAGCATGTAATATTTATCATTAGGTTCATACTATACCATCCCTGGGAAGACGTGAAGCATCTGGAATCTTTAATACATACAGATAACAAGCCGTGTCTGGGCCGCTTGCCCAGTTCAGTACATATATTGGTCTGGCATTAGCTGATTGCTCTGTGTTTAAGATTTTGAAAACACTGAGATTTATTTAACAATTGGCCTGCATTCAGCCACATTCGGACCACAAACAAAGCTGACAGATCCGGGATGATGATGTGGATGTCTAAGATAAAGTGGAGTCATTTATTTAACTTAGAGCCTTTTACTGTCATCAAAGTTAAACAAACTTGTTGGACACAACAAGCCCTCTGCTGAGATGGAACACATTTTACTAACTGAATGTCAGACGTGTTGGTAAATGTTCTAGTATTTATATTTGCCGAACGATTTGCGGAACAACTGAATATTAGTTTTCCACCTTCAGAAAACGTGACCCCATTTGATTTTGCAACAGCAATTTCTATTGGTTGTTCCTGTAGCCCCCAGACAAGGTCGGGGAGGGGCGTTCATGACAGTGTGCTGAGGGGACATATCCAGCCTATAGTGGGAGTTAGTGGGAGGAGTTGGGAAGTTATGAAAGTTAGGGAACAGTAAGTTGGGCAGTCATTTTAGAATAAAGTTTACCCTACCTGTTGTCCCACCCACCCTCCCTCTTTTTTTTCTGGTTGTGTGCTTTGATCTTCATGTCACAGCGTTGGCGGAAGCTTGCCAAGTATCCACAAGGGTTAATGGAGGAGCGGAATGGGGGGAGTCAATCGAGACTCTGGCGGGAGGTTAGAGGGGAAAGTGGTACCTCGAATCTCAGGATATGTGGGGGCATTGGTATATGCCCAGAACATGGGGTCATTCGGCAACCACCTGGATGCTCATGCATGCTTGGTTGGTCTTTCTGATGTTGTATGGAATGTTATGTTTAGTCATTGTGTAATATTGGTATATATGTGGAATGCATAAAATGTAATGCAATGACTATTTAAATAAAGTGCTGTGGCCGTTATTTCTACCCCACAGTATGGTTTTAAGTTATCAGTTATTTCTAGGCAAATACATGTCCCCGATGATCGAAGCTACCATGTCATGTTTTTTTTCGGGAAGCAATCAAAGGAGTGAAATATGGTCCGGAAACACACTCCCAGAAAATATAAACTGTTTAGGTTTATCAGACAGAACCCTTACAGAAATCCATATTTGCTGGAAATCTAGTTATTGTATTCATGTCCTCCTGTGGAAGCAAACTCACTCCTGGATGGGCTTCTTCTATTTCACCGTCTTTGAAGAGTTTGTGGCTGTCCAAAGGTGTTCATCGGTAGCTGATGCAAACCTTTAAACAGACATACAAGCACACCCTTAACCCTTACTGTAGCAGTCATTTGTGCTACACAAAGCTAACTTATCTTCTACGGGAGCAGTTAAAACAGTGCTTTACAATAAAAACATCTTGCATTAACCTACTCCCATTCTCAGTGCATACCACATATTACCGTATCTGATCGAATATAAGACAAGGTTTTTTTCAGAGCAAATGGCCTGAAAAAGACCCCTCGTCTTCTATTCAAGGTCGTCTTATAGTCTGACCTCAAATCGAGGTCAGACTATAAGACAGGGATCCAGGTCCCCTTGCAGAGCTGCAGGGGACCTGGATCGCCCTCGCTAACAGCAGGTGGATGTCTGCGCGATGCATGCAGACATCCTCAGCTGCTGACCGGCACGTCTGTTGGGACTTCTATGATGAAGCCAGCTATTATGACGGACAGGCTGTCCAAGGTGAAGTGGGGGGGGGGGGGAGACAAGGTGAGAGGGAGGGGGGAGAGAGAGAGAGAGAAACGGAGGGAGGGAGGTGGAGAGAGCGAAAAAAAGTTTGGGGGAGAGAGAGAAAAGTTTGGGAGAGAGAGATAACACTGGGGGAGAGAGAGAGTCAATGCTGGGGGGAAGGGGGGGACAGATAGAGAGACAAAGCACTAGTCATTGCTGAGATATAGGTATATATTATTCCATCTGGAGAAGGGGTTACCTCTCACAATGAGTTCACCTCTGTTTTGGTTAGTTTGGGAGTCCTGTTTGACATTTTGCACTTAGGTATACAGGCGGCTGGCATGGTAATTAATTCTACGTGGGATTTTTATAATCAGCATTGGAGGTGAGGAGCATCTTTAGATTTTCATTCGGATGATTACCAGGTATGCTGCATGCAGGAGGAGGGACCAACATTCATTATGGACTTTTACAGTGACTTTTTTATCTTTTTGATGGATAATTTAATAATATTCTATGGACCATCACACACATAAGTACAGATACTGGAGCCCTTGTATGGACACTTTGCCAATATTCTGTTCCAAAATATATACATAAAAATACATGTTCACATTAATGATACATATATATATATATATACTGTATATATATATTATATATATATATATATATATATATATATATATATATATATATATATATATATATATATATATATATATATATATATATGTTGAGCTATCTGTCTGTCCATCTGTATGTCTGTTGGCCGGCATATAATCTAAATATAAACAATTTTTAAAAAAGAACCTTTCTGGCTCTCAGACAACCTTCTTTGCAGATAACCTTAGACACTACTGGGACGAATGGGAAGCAAAGAATAAAAGAGAATATATGTTTTGATTGCTTGTATAAAGAAAAGTATTTGAAAAATTCTTTGACAACAAAAAATATTATTCTATTATGCGATTATCAGAACTAGGTATAGTTGTGTCATGTTATGTAGACTATTTGGTTATAGTCATTAGAATTTAATTTGAAAAAATAAAGCTATTATGGATGGATGCAATCCCCTTCCCCCTCTTTTTACATTTTTTTGCCCCCACCTCCCAATTTTCAATTTCTTGTTTTATTTATTAACATTGTAATTTATTTGCATAATTAATTCATACCAATATGTTATCACAATGAAAACTGACTATAAATTCAGAAAGAAAAGTCCTGCGCTCACTCCCATCACTGGGCGGCTGCAATGACTACAGTACACATCAGCCCCAATATATAGTAAAAACCAAAGAAAAACAAGTTACCTGCGCTCTCTCCTTTATCCCTATGTATTTTTAAACAAATGGAGGTTTTTTAGTTACCTCCAATGGCCATGAGAGGATGAGCCCACCTGCCAACGTCAAGGCAGACCCCCCTAGGTGGGTCCTAACTCTAACCATTCAGAGTACTATAAATTGCCTGATCAATACTTTCATAATTGATTTAAATATGGACTGGATTCATCGATATTTACTCTTTTTATGTATAACATATCTGCTATTTTCTCTTTCATTGTAAAAGTTATTGTAAAAATATCTCTTTAATTAAATATATTTTTTTTAAAAAGAACCATTTCCAGCAAGCTCTGTATTTACTGCTTGTCTGCTCTTTTTTGTACAGTTACATACATACAGAGACATGGGAATGCATGGATGATATGCCAAAGCATTTCTTGTAGTGCAATTCAGTAGGCACCAAATCTCCTCTCCCTAGTAGGAAAAAACATTACGCCAGTAGGTCTAATAACCACACATGCAAATGAGGCCAAGTGCATGGACACACATTGGAAAACGCATGTATTTGCATAAGCTATATCTATATGGTACATATAGATGGGATATTACAAATAATGCATAACTTAACTCTCTCCCTATATATATGTACGATATAAAGCAGTTTTAAATCTAACCTGAACATACAAAGATAGTGTTATCCTTTGTGAACTCCATCATTGTACACTGGATTCTAAGTTTTAGTTTGGCCGATACACACACCCTTTGATATCCTAGTCGTCTCCAAGTGCTCTCCGAGTGCTCTATGCTGTTGATCTGAGCACCTGTAACATCAGAAGTTACAAATAACATCTTGAACTGCAGGATATGCCTTTAAAACCCAATATATTGTCTAATCCTAGTTATATATTTTTGGAAAATGTGTCTTGAGACACTGGTCATTGCAGAGATATTGGTGGGCCTGCAAGAGGATATAGGTACCCCCCTTGTTCCAAATTCCCCCCATACATATCCAATTTTGAAATAACGATCACAATCTTTGGCCTAGTGATATTATTTTTCTGTACACTGCTTCAAAAAGCTACTCAAAGACAACTGTTTTTGTTTATCATCAGTGGAATGTTTGTTATCCCTGAAAACCTCAAGGTTCTACTACTATAGGATAATATTAAGTGTCTCCTTTATTAGATGTTACTCCTTGAACACACAAAAAAGCCAAAGGACAAGTCTATGTAATTATTACCTGTGGAAGCCATTTTCTCCTTGATAAAGAATGACCAAATTCCTAGGGAATATATATATTTTTTTAACAGTGCCTATTAAGAAATAATTATTCTGAATTGGACGCATTGTCTGGCAGTCCTGTAAACCAAGAAGCATCACCTGGATGTGTATATAAACATAATAACAAACATTAATTTACCTTAATTACAGGGTTGTAAATAGTCCTTACTGAAAACAGGTGCGTGCATCCAGCCAATGGGATCCAAGACATGTAAGCAGGTCATAGGTCATTTTATGTAAGGGTGTCCTAAATATTATCGTTCAAGCAACGTCAAACAGCGAATGTTTTCTTTGCCATGGTTAATTAAATTTGGTTCATTTACAAATGTTTTAATTAAAAGGAAAAAGAAAAAAATCAAGGAGGTCAAGAAGAAGTAGAAAAGAAAGAGCCTGAAAATATTAATATTGTAGGAAATAAGGTGAATATATGTTATAATTCATGATGTGGTGGAGACATAACACCCCTAAATTACAAGAAAACCCACATAAAATATATTAGGCACAGGCAAGCTAGGTTTTGACACTTTATCAGTACTTCTACAGGAAAGGATCACCCACTAGGAAGTATAATTGTATGCCCAAGGGCTACCATAACAAAACAAAATCTACATGGTACATTTTCATGTTTTATTGAATTACTTCCATTCTTTGGATTTCAGGTCCTACGGCATTTGTGAAGCTCTGATTTCTAGAGGTCTAAAATAATGTTATACAAGAAAAATGTATTCAGGTCAACTCCGGTTTCTTTCTGCTGAAAGAAGATGTGGTGGAATCTCTGACAATCCTGTGGTTTTTTACGTAAACTCCAGTCATGTTTGTAGTTCGAAATAGAAATACTTTGCTAGTTAATATAATTAAAATGTCACAAAAAAACCCAAAAACATAAACTTATTTCATAGAAGCAAGTACTAAAACCTGGATACTTTATTTTCATCATACAATTACATGGGACCAAACAGAGTTAGATACCAGCATTCCAACCAGTAGACAACCTTGGACTTCCATAAGGTTTACCTCACCTCCTCCTGATATTGTCAATTCTGGAGTTTACGTTTAGGGTGATTAGTGCTGCCATTATGGCATTCCCCACCGTCAAAAATGGAGAGAAGAAGATGATTGAATGAACGGCGCACCTTACGCCATTGTCCATCAAGAAAGTCCCACTCGTAATCCAGATATAAAAATGAATAAACTTTATTCAATCCATGTAAGGCACATTTCACAGATAATCTATTATTAAGATACTCCTTCTCCATACTATTTGTTTTTACATGGATTGGATTATTTCTTGTTATACCTAGATAATGTTGTATGATGTGCAATTCACTCACTCGTCTTCTTCTATTCTAGAAACTCATTAGAGTACTCTACATTCTAGTACTCTACATTCTAGTACTATGCATTCTAGTACTTTGCATTCTAGTACTCTACATTCTAGTACTCTACATTCTAGTACTCTACATTCTAGTACTCTGCATTCTAGTATTCTACATTCTAGTACTCCACAGTAGCTGGAGAATAAGGGACCAAAGCACCAGAGTGGAGTAACCACAGCCTGAAACAACTTATTTACCTGTGTAGTGATGAGTAATGCTGAAATAGGTTCCAGACAGATAGTCTGAGGTCTAGTTATTCAACACGTATGTTAGTTTGTTTTACATTTTTTCTATGTTCATATGGACCATCTTGCACATCACTTTATGTTATACAAATGGCATTGGGAAAAGGTAACTGATTACTAATACTGCACACAACATCTAGTACAACTGTTATTTTCACCAGTAAAAAAAAATGACATTTTGGAATCTAGTTTTTCACTTTCACGGTATTTCTTATATTTTCTATTGTGTAAATTTTGAAGATTTGGCACATCATGCAGGAGAGATGAAAGTTTCCCGGGAAACAGGCATAGCCTAGGTGGGAGGGGGCCATGTATGTGTGAGGGGTGTGAGTAGGGGTGTGAGTGGCTTTGAGTGACTCCATGGGGGGAGTGGCTGGGGATGTGAGTGCATATAGGCAGCCCTCCCTCTTTTCTCCTGCAGCCATTTTAGGTATGGACACAGAAGATAATTTTCCTGCCCACCCTCCCCATTGGTTGCAGATTGTATTTGTTTTCATGTTTGTATTAACTTTTTTCTCTGTCGCAGGAGGCAGTGTTGTCCTTGCCAATCCAGTTGTTAAGGATGGAAGTTATTGAGTTATATGAATGTATAGGGTGGCCCCTCCCCTAACCTCTGATCAGTATGAAGTATATCAAAGCGGTCGTGCCCACCGAGCTAACAGCCGGCTGGTGGTTAGGATCAGGTTTGAAAGCAAGTGCCGAGCTAGTACGGACGAGGGGGGAGGGGTACACCTTAGGGACCTTAGTTTAAAAGGTTATATATTTGTTTGATGTTTTGGATAGATTGGCAAGGACTTGTTGTAACTGTATTTTGCATTAAATGTTTTTTTCCAATTTATATATTTAGATCTTAAGTTATAAAAGTATAAGAATAAACGGAGATAGTTTTGGCTCATACAGTTACTTTGTTATGTTAATAAAGCGGTGGCCTATTTTAACTCCATACATGTCTGGTGTCTTTTATTGGAGGGTATGGGGTTTTTGCATAATAAGAAGGAACATTCCTCTTTACTACATACATGAGTAGGTAAGTTAATGAGATGAACTCACTATTACTGAATACTTACTTAATAATTGTAATGACATTTTTTATTATAAGAATGACTATAAGTGACTTGTACCAGCAAACGTTATGAATTTTTATATTTTATGTGAAATATCTGGGCTTCTGTTCTCTAAGCTGTCTCTCGCGGTCTCCTGGGGACGAGCGAAACGCGGGGGTTCCATTTGGCCTACTATTCTACAGATAGCAGCTTACGGATCCTTAGTTACATCCTGGTCTTTATCTGTTTTCGTCTGTAGGAAATGTCTTTCTTCAAGTCTATCTGTACGAAACAATATTGAAATAGCTTTCAATCCTTGTAGGCTGCATCCTGGTATAAAAAGCATTATTAGGATCCTCCAGCATTATGTAGAGCTTTAAGGTTTGTAAATGATAAGGATATGGGACAAGAGGATTATAAAGTAATTTAAGATAACTATGCAGGCCTTGAACATGTCATTACTGTGGGAGAGAAAATGTATGTGAGTGAGCCTCAAACTATATTAACAGAGGCTACTTTTTTTCCAAGTGAAACACAACCAACTAATTAAGTTCAGCTGATATTAAGCCTGTAAATGTTATTAAGTGGACGGCTTTAAGTATTGTAATTAAAATGGATGATTTTCGCAGATGTAAGTGGTCTACGTCTAGAAACGTTTGCTAGCATGTCACAAAGGTTCAGCTTCGAAATAAGAAGTTAAAATAGGGTAACTTCAGTGACGGGCCTTTTATCTGTTGAAATGTATTACAAATTACATATTTTAAAACTTAGCATAATCTTTTCACATCAGCGTTTTATAGGTTCAAGAGTTTATATTGAGTATGCGAACCCCTAATCGCTGAGAAAAATACAATTTCCAAGTATAAAATTTTTACAGAGACAGTAATGCTTTGGTTTAACTTCAACTCGTGTGAAACAGCACATATTATATGTCTCCTGATAATTTACATTAATGAAAACAAAAATTTCCTTTTTTCCTATCCGCCATTGTAATACTCAATGTAGATCCCAACAGTTGTACTCCATCCCTATCCTTGTGCTCTTGCACATATGATATGACATCCAATGCTGTCAATAAGCAGCTTACATGACACATGGTAACACTGTGTCAACACTGAACCATCGGAGCTGTTTGGTCTCTCTTACCACCCTTCATGCCTATGCAACACATTTGAAGGGAGGTAGCCATCTCAGTGATCACGCTTTTTTTTTTAATATCAGCTGACTGAGCATGATGGGGACTGTAAATTATAACAGTAAGAGTGACAGTTAGCAGTCACTCCAGCTGTTGTGGACAAAATTTTACACTAAGTCAGCACACCTGGCGGAAAAAAAATGTAGAATTATGCAGAAGAATTCTTACAATAATGCTATGAAAGCATGGAATTCTCATGGAAGGTGATCTGTTTAGGGGAACCTATTAGAGAACGCTTGATTTAATTTTCTCTCCAATCAGGGAGGTGCACATGTAAATTCATTAATTAAAAGATGGTTTTTTTTCAAGGTGTTTTCAGAACATTGAATTTTGTTCTTTTCCCCATTTTTAAACAAACATTGGTAATTGCATTGATTGAGTGTAGCTAGCATCTTGTCTCTTACCTAGAAGGAGATTTAAGGATAACTGCCTCTTTACAAGTTATTACCTGTTATTCCCATGAGTGTTTAATGACAAAATGATAGACTGCATTTTCCGCTTTCCTTTCCAAGAGTAAGAATTGCTATGTTTCTGTAAATCCCTCGCTAAATTGGAATTTAAAAAAATCGAACTGCAGTAGTTCGCTGTGAAGAGGAAGAGTGTGGTTCAAATGTTTGCTGCAGTTAACAGCACATTATCCAAACCATTCCTATACTTAAGTTACAAAATCTGCGGCTTTGAAGCAAGCTTTCCTCAGGCCAAGAAAACTTATTATTAATATAATATGACATTGCTAGTGCTGCCTAGGAAATGTAACAGCTTCTTTAGTGTAGTTTGAAACTGTTTTACCATTGCCATATATATATATATATATATATATATATATATATATATATATATATATATATATATATATATATATATATATATACATGCACCATGAATTCCTAATATCTGTCTCTCTGTCTATGTCTGTGAAATGTGTCTATCATAGTTTTATTCTGTGTTGTCATTTCTGGTTGTGTTATTTATGTTTTTGTGTGTACCCAGCTGGCTTGTCCTACCAATTATGAACCTTTTTTTGTGACTTTCCTCTGAGTTGCGACTATCTGCTTTAAGTCCTCCTCGATGGCCTAATAGTGTACTTTGTGTAAGAGCACTGTCCTCGAAAGCTTCCTGGTAGATGATCTCAACTTTTGAGGTCATATTGAAGAGAGTGGTTTCCAGGTGCAGAACCATAAAATTCAGATGTACCTGGAGCATCTTGCCCACCCCCGGGCCCCAATATCCATTAGAGGTCCATTTCGGCAGTCTACTACCGTTAAAGGGGGGACAAAAATGAAGTGTTCAGTAATTACATCATGAGCATTCATTCGTCTAAAACCATTAGCTTTCAACCACAAAGTATTAGGAGCTGGCCAACCTCAAAGTATTAGGAGCTGGCCAACCTCAAAGTATTAGGAGCTGCCCAACCTCAAAGTATTAGGAGCTGCCCAACCTCAAAGTGTCAGGAACTGCCCAACCACAAAGTATTAGGAGCTGGCCAACCTCATAGTATTAGGAGCTGCCCAACCTCAAAGTATTAGGAGCTGCCCAACCTCAAAGTGTCAGGAACTGCCCAACCTCAAAGTATTAGGAGCTGGCCAACCTCATAGTATTGGGAGCTGCCCAACCTCAAAGTATTAATAGCTGCCCAACCTCAAAGTGTCAGGAGCTGGCCAACCTCAAAGTATTAGAAGCTGGCCAACCTCAAAGTATTAGGAACTGCCCAACCTCAAAGTGTCAGGAGCTACCCAACCTCAAAGTATTAGGAGCTGGCCAACCTCAAAGTATTAGGAACTGCCCAACCTCAAAGTATTAGGAGCTGCCCAACCTCAAAGTGTCAGGAACTGCCCAACCACAAAGTGTCAGGAGCTACCCAACCTCAAAGTATTAGGAGCTGGCCAACCTCAAAGTATTAGGAACTGCCCAACCTCAAAGTGTCAGGAGCTGTCCAACCTCAAAGTATTAGGAGCTGCCCAACCTCAAAGTATTAGGAGCTGGCCAACCTCAAAGTATTAGGAGCTGCCCAAGTGTCCTCTCTCTTCTGCATGTAAATAAGTCCAGGCAGCAAATACAGTTTATCGGAGATAGAGGGTTCGGACATAATGTCATCAGTGATGTTACCGGGCATCTTCAGTGACATTTTCTGGCACAGATCCACAGTGTCTCTGAACGTGCCTCTGCTTCTGAGTTTCTGGATCTAGCAACACAAAATCATGGCTTTGGTGCATTTGCCTTTGGGGACCAAGACTTTTTAAGGGGTTAACAGACTAACAACAATTAAATAGATCTTCTACATGCAAAACACACATGGCATCTTTTGTTAAAGTTACAACTGTGTTTTGTTTCTTACATTATACCATAAGATGCAACATTACACATGGTTCAAAACTAGGAGTTGTTAGGAGTGAATCATCTAAAAGGTGAGAGTTTGTACCGTGTTGGAGAAACAAAGGAGACAAGTAGGGTCACGTTGATACCTTTATTGGCTAACTGAGTAGGTTGAGGGGTCTTCAAAGCTTCAACTCTAAACCTGAGTTAGCCAATAAACAAATCAACTTGACTCCTGAACCATTCAATGCAGGGAGTATTTATGAGCAAGATCATGCTCTCTCTCAGGTGGCTACAATAAAGGGAATTCTTTATCCAAGTGTTCATTATCATATTCCATTAAATAATTCAGTAAGGTAGTACACTAACAAACCTCAAAGGTACTTTTATTGCATAGTTTACAATAGTTATGGCAAACCAAGTAACTAGTGCAAGAAAACTGTACTGTCTTGCAGAAAAAAAGCTGCTGTGTTTAGCAAGTGTAAGCAGATTATAAACAATATTGTACACAGCAGCTACTGAATTTTCTCAAAGTCACATTTACTACAGATCATAAGAAGATTTTTCGAGATGAAAATCAGACAATAGGACACATTTTACACAAGTTGTTGCGAGTTACAGTAAAATAAAAAAACAAACAAAGATATTACTGTATTGTCTTAACTAATCCAACAAATTTATACCTCGCCTAACCTGAGAAAGTAACATTATATCACACATTGAGGTAGAGTCTATGCCGGCCGAAATAAGGTCGGTAAAAGTTAATATTTTTTTTTTACCTCACACTATTCCTGTAGGACTAACGTATGATTCAACTGCAACGGGTACCGCAGATTTCCAGTGTGTTAAAGCACTGGTATTGCACTAAGGGAATAACAATGAATTGCAAAAAAAACCAACATTATTCCTTATTTTATGGTTAATATAATACTAGGACACTGGGGGTGTAATATCCATTTATTTTTACCGGCTGTCATTGAATTACTGTTTGTTGGATAAATACAGCACAGAACAATGTTATTTTTAACTACTGCGATAAATATTGGCTTCATTGAAAGCATGGAGGTTTATAATGGGTTTATAACGGGTGGGATAATTATATTACTGCACCCATTAATGGCATTAGCAGAGGGCTTTGAATCATCAATGCTGGTTAATTTACCACTACCGCCACTTTTATTGATAACGAGGGGCCCTAGAATCTACCCCATTATTTCATACATGTTGATACATGTGTCGACTTCATTTGAGGCAGCTTAATGTGATATAAGGTTGCTCAATGAAAGTGCATGTATTAATAATGTAGACACATTTTCACATCCATAGACATGGTATTTATGTATTATAAATATTAAATTTAATAACGCTGTATACTGTTGAAAACTCATTACTGGCAACACCCCAGAACTGTGCCCTGTGATGAAGCAGGGGAGGAGTCACGTGATGTCTAGTGACATCACACTATGTTAAGTGACCCATTGAAAATGAGCTTCAGACGTCCCAGCACAAGGATTGGGTGTCTAGTTCTCATTAAATCTGAATTTACACTATGTATACAGACATATAACATACACAATGGGTCTACAACATTGTAAAGCACTAGGGCCATAGAAGGAGAAGCACTACACAGTATACCACTGTAGCGTAGTCTAATATGTAGTCACGTCACTAAAATAGAAACGTGAGAGTCCATAAACGTGAATGGATGCACTGTCATGACTTTCTTACTTGTGAGCGTCCTTAAAGTGAAGGTCTTTAAAGCCAGGTAAACCTGGATACTTTAGACTTAATTGTACACAGTGTAGTGTCCTGTGCATAGACAACAGGCATACACATGTCTATAGATACATTTTGGCTATCTAAATTTATTTGAATTTTATTTAGTGTAAGATGCACACCTACCGTATATGCCGTTGTAGGAAATGGGAATAGTTTGTGTTAACCATCATTTATCGAACATTGTTAGAATGTACCATAAATGTCTTAGCTTTTAACTAAATTCCTGCTTATATAAACAATTCAGCACCAAAAGCACATCATAGCACAAATCTGACTGTGAAATGTGTAAACATCCGAACTGTAGAATTTTCAGGTCAGGTGACGACTATTATTTTAATTGTTTCCCTTTATGCTCCTCTCCAATATCCCGTCACTGCAATAAACAAATATAATGGGTCCTTTAGAAATCCAGCTGAGACTGTTTTGGTTGGGGGTCTGAAATCTAAAGGGTACAAATGGTCCCAGAAAGCTGAGATCCTTGATGTTAGACGGTGACAAACTGAAGGTGCTTGAAGGTATAAATAGCAAATATACAAACAAGATCTTTGAAGGTCAAGGTAGAGACCGTGTTGACAGTATTAGAACATGGGTCTGCTGTTCCTGTGAGAAATGCTGGTGGCAAATGTAAGGGATGAGTTGGTATTTCATGCTGGTCAGTACCAGGAACCGGGGCAGTGATAAGAATGCAAACATTGGCGCCTCTTTCTACAAGGGTCATTGTTTTTGTATATGCCTACCCAGAATCCCTTGCAGTGGTGGCAGCACTGTGAATGTGAGATTTCTGTGAGCAAGCTTTTGGCTTGTTTGGTGTGTGTAGATTTGTGTTTTATAATGCTACTGCTACCTACTGAATTTCTGGTGAAGTGGTTTTTCCATCACCTTTTCCCCACCATTACTTAACATGGTTGGATAGGGTTGTCATCTAGCTGGTATCTATGGAAGTAACCCAGCAGTTCAATTGAAGAAAAGTTTTAGCAAAAATTAAACTATATTGAAAAAGCCTCTAATGGAATATTTTAAAATGAAGAACTCTGCAGAACATCACTGTATACAACAGGTAAGACAGACTCTGCAGAACATCACTGTATACAACAGGTAAGACAGACTCTGCAGAACATCACTGTATACAACAGGTAAGACAGACTCTGCAGAACATCACTGTATACAACAGGTAGGACCTCTGCAGAACATCACTGTATACAACAGGTAAGACCTATGCAGAACATCACTGTATACAACAGGTAAGGCCTATGCAGAACATCACTGTATACAACAGGTAAGACAGACTCTGCAGAACATCACTGTATTCAACAGGTAAGAACTCTGCAGAACATCACTGTATACAACAGGTAAGAACTCTGCAGAACATCACTGTATACAACAGGTAAGAACTCGGCAGAACATCACTGTATTCAACAGGTAAGAACTCTGCAGAACATCACTGTATTCAACAGGTAAGAACTCTGCAGAACATCACTGTATACAACAGGTAAGACCTCTGCAGAACATCACTGTATACAACAGGTAAGACCTCTGCAGAACATCACTGTATACAACAGGTAAGAACTCTGCAGAACATCACTGTATACAACAGGTAAGAACTCTGCAGAACATCACTGTATACAACAGGTAAGAACTCTGCAGAACATCACTGTATACAACAGGTAAGAACAGAACATCACTGTATACAACAGGTAAGAACTCGGCAGAACATCACTGTATACAACGGTACAGCTTATTATAGTAAATGCAACTGCTTAGAAAATCATGATTTGAAAGTTTCCTAAATAGAGATTTGCAATGTAGTACATGCACCGTCAAACCAGGAAAAGGTATAACCAGGTCCTTACTAAGCTTGCTACCCATCCCACTAGTATTCCTGTTAATTAACATCTAGCTAATCCCACCTGGCTCTCACTGTCCTCAATCACTGTTAATATCAGGCAGCTTACAACTGATCCAGCTAGAACGCACACAACTAATCTTTGGCCAAACCCACCTAGCGCCAACCATCCACATTACTGTTACTACCACTACCTTCCCTCTGACCTATTCACTCCTTTATGTGTTTCATATACCCCATTCCCTCTAGATGGTTAGCTTGTAGGGCTCTACCTCATGTATCAGTCTAAATAGTTGGCGCTATATAAATAAATGTTAATGTAATGTAATACTCTTGCTTTTTTGCTTTAGAGCACATCAGTCAAAATTCTTATCTGCTAATGATATTCACATGAATCAGGAGCTCGCCGTACATAGAAAGCACTAGGAGACCATAAATAAATAATTAAGTGATTGAGTGCTGCAAGCAGGACGGTACTTAGTACCTGAGACCTAACATTTGTGTTCTGCTGCATTGCAAGCCATGTGTCTTTGAGCAGGTGCTCACCGTACATAGCAAGCACTAGGAGACCATGAAAAAATAATGAAGTGATTGTGTGCAGCAAGCAGGACAGTACTTAGTACCTGAGACCTAACATTTGTCTTCTGCTGCAGTGCAAGCCATGTGTCCTTTGGGCAGGTGCTCATCATACATACCAAGCACTAGGAGACCATGAATAAATAATGAAGTGATTGTGTGCAGCAAGCAGGACAGTACTTAGTACCTGAGACCTAACATTTGTCTACTGCTGCAGTGCAAGCCATGTGTCCTTTGGGCAGGTGCTCACCGTATGATGTCACACCCTCCCCCAGGGATCGCCTTTCATGTCAGTCACAGCAGCTCATTAGCATGCTGAGCCGGACTTAACTGCAGTCTTATTAATGGAAATAACTTGAATTTTATTCATGCAATAGCAATTGCACCTTGTGTAATAAATGTAATTGGCCTTCTGCATGAACTTATTTCCTAACAGTTTGGGGTGAATTCCAGTTTGCACTGTAGCAGAAGTAATTAGAATTAAAGGGGTAACATCCTAATTGAATCTCACTGCCTCCATGAGAAAAACAACAAATCTACTAAACAGTGTTTTCTTTAGAACTATTCTCATATTTGCTATGTTTTACTTCCAAGTTTTCTGATTCAGACAAACAACATAGCTTGCATTGATTTGCTTAAAAAAAACATTTTAGTTTACATATTGGACACATGGAAGCCATTATTAATAGGAAAGGCAAAGCTAAATTGGTTTCCAAATTTGGAATTACTGGATGTTTTGAGGTTAATAGAAAACCCCCCCAGAATTATCCCAGATTTCATTTTTGGAATGCTCTACAGAAAATAATTGTCTGTTGACATTTCCTAACTTGAAAATAATATGCTGACTAAACTACAATTCATCAAAGTAGTCAACAATTGAAATGTCTTTATCTGCAAACTGTTTCATACATACTCAATGTTAAGGTTAGGATAAGTGGAACCAAGTTCTGCAAAATGTATTTGTGTATATAAAAAAAAAATGTATAGGCCAAGGATCAACTGTAATGCATTTTTTATTGATGCTGACTTTATAGAAATAAAGTATATGTTTTTTTTTATTGTAAACAAAGTTTAGCTATGTAACATAATAACCTTTTCTTACCAAGTTAATAAAATGAAAGCAAATCTTGGCTAGGAAAGCGATACAAAAATCACAGGTTTAGTACATAAAATAATAGTTACAACAGTTTAATTAAGATACGTACCTAAAACTAGCTAAGGACAGTATCCAGAATTTGACTTACGATTCTCTACAGGGAAAATATCACTTTACAGGGCTTTCATAAATAAATGGTGTCAATTTTAGCAATAGACCTTATGCGTTTCGCAAGTTGGGTAATGAGAAGGAAAATACACAACTGGTGCTCAGATTGACTCAAAAATAGAATCATTTGTGTAATAAAGCATGTAAATACAAGTAAATGTTGGGTTTTTAAATCATCTAAATTCAAAATTGCTACAAAGTGTTAGCTAACTCCAGATGGGTTCCAAGATTTAGCAAAATGTTTATGCTTTAGACACATGGCTTGATTGCACCTGTACCTATGGCCTCAAACTCCTATATCAGTGCGAAATAAAAAACCTTGTAAAAAAGGAGGCCATAAGTTTCCCCCCTCTCCACGTTTAATCCTGCCTTTACTATTTTCAACCCAGGGTCCACTGGGAAACGTACAACTAATCAGTTATTCCATATTTTATTGAAAATGGGCAAACAAGAAGTATGCACGCCAACCACAATTAGAAAAGGGGGCAAGGTTTGTACATTTGGTTTAAGCACACATTCAAATGTGAACAAATCAATGTGAGCCCTGAAATGCTTTGTTGCTTTTATAGGCCATCTCAATGGACATTGTGTGTGTGCATTCATGGTGAGCTTCTTTAAGGACAACGAACACTGAAATAAATGACTTTTATTAATTATCATTGACAATGTACAGCTGTGCATGTTCATAGTTTATGTTGGTTATACTTTCTTGGTGTTGTATTTCACTGTTTGATGGTTATTGTGCTTTCGGTCGGATTTCTCCATTGTTTTGGAATTATATGGTACAAATAAAGAACTAACTGTTAGCTGTAACACTGATTAATACAAGTGTTATTTTCTAAATATTTCTTTTTTTTTTTAAATATCTTGTGTGTCGTTTCAAATCACCAATTGATTGCCCTAGGGGTCTTTTATGTATGTTAAGAGTTTAAACTGCTCATTGCTGACCTCATATTACAGTCCTTAAGGAATTTAATGTTTATAGGTGGTTGGAGTGGTCGTATGCACATAACGTTGTAATCTATCTGCCTTAACCTTACTAACCACAAAGGTACGTTTTTACATTTAAAGAAGAGACCTCTGTGGTCTTATGAAACCCAATACCTCATTTGACTGATACATTACCACTGACATGCAGCCTAAAAGGTTTCACAAACTAACAAAGGAAACAAGAGTGACAGCTGCTGATCTGTAAGTCCAAGATACATTTTGTGTGGTGTATAGTGTCTAACCGAAACACTCATTTGTTAATATCAAAATATATTTTACTTACATTACATTAACATTTATTTATATAGCGCCAACAATTTACATAGCGCTAGATACAGAGCATAGAAGGGAACTACATACCAAGTTAGACAAACTGGAAAAGATTGGTACGTAAGGTCGCAAGCTTACTTAGCTATAAGACATAGTTTATTTACCTTGTGTGTCATTATTTGTTTGTTGTTGTTGTTTTGTCTCTGAATAAATGTTTGTTTAAGTCGATGGGCCAGAGTTTCTATGTGTATAAGTACATAATTCATTCATTCACAAGGCCTTTTATTAATAAAAAATGGTTTGTCTCTCTGATCATAAAACAAGCAATGTCAAGGTCAATGCCTATTTTAGAAGCACAACACTGCTTCTAGGCCAAGGTGCCATTCACAAGCACGTATCCATAACACTGATATCAGGGACACGTGCCTTTTGTGGCATGTGATTATGCCAGTATGCTACATGACATTCTTTCAATAGTATGTCCACACTTGCTTTACACCACCTGTTAGCCAGCACTCTACAGCCTTTGATGCTACCTGTAGTCTAAACAATGTGCTAGTTTAACTAGATCATTTCATGCTGTGGATTGAGTACAACCTTCAACATCTCATTAACAAGTACAGTGGTATTGAATGTGGTTCCTGGTCGGTGTTGATTACAAGAACACCAGTGCTTAGTAGTGAGCCATGGATAGATACAAACTGCAATGTACTGGCATTAAGGAGTATTAAAATGCACGCTTATTTTAGTAAACATGGCACAGCCTGAACTTTGCCAACCAGTTGTTCTTCCGTGGAACACATCATTATACTAGCAATGTGTGAGTATGTTGCCACTTATTATTAGTAAAACCAATGTGTCAATTATTTAGACTAAGACAGTATCAAATGACATGTGGCAATTACTCGGCAGTCAGGAAGCCTTGTGGCAATTATAACTAGAATAGTGTTAAATTAAATAAAAATAATGTGTGTTTTTTTTTTCATAAAAAAGGAGCCAAAATAATATTTTGCCATTCAACATTTTTATATACTGCATGCACAATGTTTCTGTTTTTCGTATGAAATCATAAGTTATGCAGAAATATTGGAACAAACACATTAACAGCAGACAAGGACCACTGAAACTCACTCAACAGCCTTGTAAATATGATGAAAGCTTAGAAGAGTGGCCAGGGAAGAGGAAATTGAAGTCCAAAGGGAGAAAAGGATGCATTACATTAATATTTTATTAATGGTAAAACAAAGAAAGTGTCCTACTTTAATATTGCTAAGCCGACAAAAGAGAAGTATTTTACATTAGTAATATGATGGGCAGAAAAAAAACTATAAAAAAAAATAAAACAAACACTACACAATGATGTAAAGAATCATCTTTATTTTTTATAAATCAAATTTATTAACAAAAGAGACATAGATATATTACCAGTGGCATTCAGGGTATCCGTGGAGCTCAAATCTGTTCAGGGTTTTGTTCTTGTATTGTATAAAATTGTATAGAATCATCGGTAGATGAGTTATTTAAAGGAACACTCCAGTCTGAGGAAACAATGGGCAAAATAAAATGCACATTGAAGCTAACCGGTTAAATATGTATTTGTTTATGCAAGACTTACCTTGAAAACCTGGAATTCAACCCGTAAATTCCTGATGGGCTACAAGTTAATGGAGAAGGGAAAAAGTTGGCCATCGGTTCCAAAAGACCTCTTATCTGGAGAACAGTGGTGAAACTTTTCTGCTGGCTACTTAAAAATATGTATGTATAGGTAATGTATATCAGTATGGTTTGAACAATGCAATGCAGTGGTGCTTTATAAATTTAAGATTAAAATAAAGTATGTATGGAGGCCCCTTTGGTGCATAAAACATAGAAACATTTGGTCCATCTTGTCTGCCCAATTTTCTAAAGATTTTTATTAGTCCCCAGTTCCCTATCTTATATCTAGGAAAGATACCTATCCCACACATGCTTAAACTCCTTCACAATACTTCCGCTGGAAGGCTATTCCATACATCCACTACCCTCTCAGTAAAGTAATACTTCCTGATATTACTTTTAAATCGTTGACCCTCTAATTTAAGACTTTGTCCTCTAGTTGTGGTAGTTTTTAAATATACTCTCTTCTTTTACTGTGTTGATGAGCTTTGTGATGTTATTTAGCTTGTCCTGTGAATTGTGTATTTTTCTACACCTCCTAAACCAATTGTGCCAAATCACCTAATAAAGAGGTCTTTGTGTAGCAGTGATGCCAGTTGTGGCTTGCAGGATCTGTGTCCATTTCCGACAGTCTCCGCTAGCCAGGAAGAGAGCTGCCAGCACACCAGCTCAGACAAGCAGCGGTAATGCTTTGGAATTCAAGTCTGTGCAAAACTGAAAGATTACGACAATGACAGAAAGATATCAGTAGAGCCACAAATACTCCTAAGACCTGCAAAGGAAGCATCTCCTGTTTATGAGTATCTGAGTTGTGCGTGCTGCGACAGCTACTAAAAACTGAATAGCAGTGATTATATTAATACATTGATATCAAAAAGGTGTAATGTTTAGCCCAAAGAACTATATTGACATTGCATTACCATTTTATATATAGTGCCAATAATTTACAGACAGATATATATGAAGCAGAGAGCTCTTCTCGCAAGCTAACAATCTAGGGACAAACAAATGAGTTACGTATTTTCAGAGTCGAATTATAAAACATTATGCAAAACATAGAAACTTCGACATATATCTCGCTCAAACACAACATCTATCACTACCACAGCTAGGATTATGATTATTTTCTACTAATATGAATATATACCATACACAATCCGATATACTCACTAATCAGTGAATCATGGAACAGCAAAAAGCAGACATGAGTAAATGAGTTGGAAAGAGCTGGAGATGTTTTTCCTAGTAATGTCTGACTTTTGCTATTGCCTTGCTAGCTCACCACAATGCGGTTCATAATAAACTGTATGGACAATGCCATAATGTGTGTGTGTGTGAAAATATAAAGCTTCACATTTAAAATAACCAATCCACATCAGAGATAGATGACAGTGTGAACAAAATGTCTACATGCCTGGGGTCTAGTTTGATCTGTATTATTTATTGCATGTGCATGTTATATGATGCATATTATATGAAGCCTTTCAGCTTGTACATCATTACTAGTTATTGCTTGTAGATCAAACATTCCAATAAAGACGCATAGATTTACATAGTGGATTGAACAAGAAAAGGGTATTCCCTGAGCTAACACACAGACACTGGTTACTGACATAAGAATGATGATACTTTGCACATTGGATCCTTTTATCAGTACGTCAACAAGATCTTTCACTTTCCGATATACAAAATTTAAACTGATAAAAAGTAGTTTACATAAACGTCTATGTATGTATTTTTCAAAAGATATGACTGATTGATGAGATTTCAAAAATTGAGCATAAATTAAATATGAACCATGAAATATATCAGAAATTATTAAAACTTAGGATGGAACTGGCTACCATGGTTAATGATAGGTTATAAAGGAAGTATAATATAACTAAGAGCAGGTTCTTTGAACATGAAGATAAAGCTGGCAAGTATCTGGCACGATCAATTAAAGAAAGACACTCAACAAATAATGTATATAAAATAAAAAATGGACGTAAAACTCATAATCAGGCTGAACATATCTTGGAAGCATTTGAAAGATATTAGCAAAAATGATATAATATAGAAGAGGACGAACTAGACTACAAGATATTGAAATTAAAAAATATTTGGAGGATTATCTGGTAAAAAAATGACTAATAAAGAGAAAATTAAACATCTGGAGATTTATAACAAGGTATATCTACCTGGACCTGACTCAATAATTTATATTACAAGGTTCCGACTCTCTAAACTCTGAATTAGTTAAAACTTTCAATGCATTGGCACGTGGTGAGACACTCCCACCTCACGTACAGGAAGCTCATATGGACAGTCATAGACCTATTTCTTTACTGAATTCATATGTGAAAGTACTATCTAAGATCTTAAGTGAAAGACTTAAAGAAATAATAGGGAACATAGTGCACGAGGATCAAGTAGGACTCATCTCAGACAGGTGAGGCACATAATGGAACAACCAGGATATTGAATGTGATACATCTAGCAGTCCTGCATTTTTTAACTGAGACAGGGTGAACTGGTTGTTTGTGATGGCTGTGCTTGACAAGTAATGAATAAGACCAACTTTGTTGGATTAGATCAAAGCCTCATATTATGCCCCTACACCAAAAGTACGTATAATTGGTCAGTTATTGGGCAGTTCCCATGTTAAACGGGACAAGACAGGGATGCCCCTCTCACCAATCCTGTTTGTTCTATCATTAGAGCTTATGTTAAATGCAATTCGGTTGAATCCAAATATTAGGGGCTTTGAGGTTTGAGTCAAACAGTATAAGATCTCCGATTTCACAGACAACCTTCTGTTTTTTGAGACGAGTCCCTACATATCGCTTCCAAATATAGTTAGGGAGCTGGACAGATATGGGGAGTAGACATTAGACATGTGCAAAACTAAAATTTTCGTTTCGTTTTCGTCCATTCGGACAAAAATGTTATTTATTTCGTCTAAAACGAATTTCGTTCATTAGTGCATTCGTTTCAGACGAAATTCGTTAATTTTTTTCGTTCGTTTTATAGAATACAATGTAATACTATTGGCTTTCTATAAACCGAACGAGAGCCCCATTCATAAGAAATTCTTATGAATGGGGCTCTCGTTCGGTTCATAGAAAGGCAATAGTATTAATTGTATTCTATAAGCCGAAAGTCTATAAACCGAACGACTTTCGGTTTATAGACTTTCGGCTTATGGAATACATGTAATCCTATTGCTATTCTATAAACCGAACGACTTTCGGTTTATAGAATAGCCATAGGATTACATGTATTACATAAGCCGAAAGTCTATAAACCGAAAGTCGTTCGGTTTATAGGCTGTCGGCATTTAACTAATAAGAGACAGAGTCTCCATTCATAAAATTATGAATGGAGACTTTGTCTCCGTGTAGTAAAATGCCGACAGCCTATAAACCGAACGTTCGGTTTATAGGCTGTGGGCATTTTACTACACGGAGACAAAGTCTCCATTCATAATTTTATGAATGGAGACTCTGTCTCCGTGTAGTAAAATGCCGACAGCCTATAAACCGAACGTTCGGTTTATAGGCTGTCGGCTTATGGAATACATGTATTCCTATTGCTATTCTATAAACCGAACGACTTTCGGTTTATAGAATAGCCATAGGTTTACATGTATTACATAAGCCGAAAGTCTATAAACCGAAAGTCGTTCGGTTTATAGGCTGTCGGCATTTAACTAATAAGAGACTGAGTCTCCATTCATAAAATTATGAATGGAGACTCTGTCTCCGTGTAGTAAAATGCCGACAGCCTATAAACCGAACGTTCGGTTTATAGGCTGTTGGCTTATGGAATACATGTATTCCTATTGCTATTCTATAAACCGAACGACTTTCGGTTTATAGAATAGCCATAGGTTTACATGTATTACATAAGCCGAAAGTCTATAAACCGAAAGTCGTTCGGTTTATAGGCTGTCGGCATTTAACTAATAAGAGACAGAGTCTCCATTCATAAAATTATGAATGGAGACTTTGTCTCCGTGTAGTAAAATGCCGACAGCCTATAACCCGAACGTTCGGTTTATAGGCTGTGGGCATTTTACTACACGGAGACAAAGTCTCCATTCATAATTTTATGAATGGAGACTCTGTCTCCGTGTAGTAAAATGCCGACAGCCTATAAACCGAACGTTCGGGTTATAGGCTGTCGGCTTATGGAATACATGTATTCCTATTGCTATTCTATAAACCGAACGACTTTCGGTTTATAGAATAGCCATAGGTTTACATGTATTACATAAGCCGAAAGTCTATAAACCGAAAGTCGTTCGGTTTATAGGCTGTCGGCATTTAACTAATAAGAGACTGAGTCTCCATTCATAAAATTATGAATGGAGACTTTGTCTCCGTGTAGTAAAATGCCGACAGCCTATAAACCGAACGTTCGGTTTATAGGCTGTGGGCATTTTACTACACGGAGACAAAGTCTCCATTCATAATTTTATGAATGGAGACTCTGTCTCCGTGTAGTAAAATGCCCACAGCCTATAAACCGAACGTTCGGTTTATAGGCTGTCGGCTTATGGAATACATGTATTCCTATTGCTATTCTATAAACCGAACGACTTTCGGTTTATAGAATAGCCATAGGTTTACATGTATTACATAAGCCGAAAGTCTATAAACCGAAAGTCGTTCGGTTTATAGGCTGTCGGCATTTAACTAATAAGAGACAGAGTCTCCATTCATAAAATTATGAATGGAGACTTTGTCTCCGTGTAGTAAAATGCCGAAAGCCTATAAACCGAACGATCCGTTTATAGACTTTCGGCTTATATAATACATGTAATCCTATGGCTATTCTATAAACCGAACGTTCGGTTTATAGAATAGCAATAGGAATACATGTATTCCATAAGCCGACAGCCTATAAACCGAACGTTCGGTTTATAGGCTGGGGGCATTTTACTACACGGAGACAAAGTCTCCATTCATAATTTTATGAATGGAGACTCTGTCTCCGTATAGTTAAATGCCGGCTTTTAACTATACGGAGACAAAGTCTCCATTTATAATCACACCCCCTGCACACCCCTTCTTACCAGATCATCGACCACAGCGATACACAGCGCATGCGCACGCCTATCCAGCCGTTTGGGAATGTGCGAATGTGCATCAATAATACAGCAGGAGGATCACAAATCCCATCAAGATGAGGCAGCCCTCACCAGGATGCTTGCCCCCTTATGTCCCGACGCCCCGTGTTACTTACCACCTTAAGAACACAACAACGGACGCGCGCATTCCCAAACGGCTGGATAGGCGTGCGCATGCGCTGTGTATCGCTGTGGTCGATGATCTGGTAAGAAGGGGTGTGCGGCGGATGTGAGGGGGGCGGGAGGTGGGTTGCGCAGCTGTCTCATGCACGGTGGTCACAAAGTTACAGCTGAGTTATCAGCTGTAACTTTATGCGCATGCGCAGTGAGCAAATTCTCCTGCGATTGCGCAGGAGAATTTGCTCCAGAAATTTGTCAGAACACCGGCATTTAACTATACGGAGACAAAGTCTCCATTTATAATTTTATGAATGGAGACTCTGTCTCCGTATAGTTAAATGCCCACAGCCTATAAACCGAACGTTCGGTTTATAGGCTGTCGGCTTTTAACTATACGTTTGTCTCCATTCATAAATTTATGAATGGAGACTCTGTCTCCGTATAGTTAAATGCTATTGTATTCTATAAACCGACTCTATTTCGGCTTATAGAATGCAATAGTACTACGAATGGACGAATGAACGAATGATTTTCCTTTATTAACCATTCGTTCATTCGGCTTTAGTTAGCTTAGCATTTTCGTTCTTCGTTTTTCGGGCGAATGGACGAAAATGCAATTTTCGGACGAAAATGCATTCGTCCGAAAACGAATGCACATGTCTAGTATATATTCACATGTAAATTGCTTTTTTAATAAAAAATTATGATATAAAAAAAATCTTGTTTTTATTTCCTTTTATGTGACAAAGCTGCCTCTCTCTTTCCCTTGCCCCCAGATTTGTCGCTCTCCCCCCCTTAGTGTTGTCTCTCTCTCACCCTCCCTTTGGCTCCCCCCTCGCTCCCCTTGTGTCTGTCTCTTCCCCCCTTCCCTCCCCTTGTTTCTCTCTGCCCCCCCACCCCCTTGTTATTCTGTCCCCCCCTCACCTGTTTCTTGCTCCCTGGTGGCTAGTGGGGGCAGCCGGGGGATGTATGCACTATACATAATAGACGGAAGTGTCGGGCAGCATGGAGGTTGTCTGCACGATTCGTGCAGACATCCCCCAGCTGCCCGATTCTCCCTGGTGGCTAGCGAGGCAGCGGTGGATGTCTGCGCGATGAGCGAGACCTCTCCTGCTGCCGCCCGGAACGACAGCCAGGACTTTTATGAGGAAGCCGGAAGTACCCAGCTTCATCATAGAAGTCCCGGCGGTCATGCCGGGCGGCAGCAGGAGAGGTCTCGCTCATCGCGCAGACATCCTCCGCTCCCTCGCTAGCCACCAGGGAGAATCGGGCAGCTGGGGGATGTCTGCACGAATCGTGCAGACAACCTCCATGCTGCCCGACACTTCCGTCTATTATGTATAGTGCATACATCCCCCGGCTGCCCCCACTAGCCACCAGGGAGCAAGAAACAGGTGAGGGGGGGACAGAATAACAAGGGGGGGGGGGGGGGCAGAGAGAAACAAGGGGAGGGAAGGGGGGAAGAGACAGACACAAGGGGAGCGAGGGGGGAGCCAAAGGGAGGGTGAGAGAGAGACAACACTAAGGGGGGGAGAGCGACAAATCTGGGGGCAAGGGAAAGAGAGAGGCAGCATTGTCACATAAAAGGAAATAAAAACAAGATTTTTTTATATCATAATTTTTTATTTAAAAAGCAATTTACATGTGAATATATACTAGACATGTGCATTCGTTTTCGGACGAATGCATTTTCGTCCGAAAATTGCATTTTCGTCCATTCGCCCGAAAAACGAAGAACGAAAATGCTAAGCTAACTAAAGCCGAATGAACGAATGGTTAATAAAGGAAAATCATTCGTTCATTCGTCCATTCGTAGTACTATTGCATTCTATAAGCCGAAATAGAGTCGGTTTATAGAATACAATAGCATTTAACTATACGGAGACAGAGTCTCCATTCATAAAATTATAAATGGAGACTTTGTCTCCGTATAGTTAAAAGCCGGCATTTAACTATACGGAGACAGAGTCTCCATTCATAAAATTATGAATGGAGACTTTGTCTCCGTGTAGTAAAATGCCCACAGCCTATAAACCGAACGTTCGGTTTATAGGCTGTCGGCTTATGGAATACATGTATTCCTATTGCTATTCTATAAACCGAACTTTCGGTTTATAGAATAGCCATAGGATTACATGTATTACATAAGCCGAAAGTCTATAAACCGATCGTTCGGTTTATAGACTTTCGGCATTTTACTACACGGAGACAAAGTCTCCATTCATAATTTTATGAATGGAGACTCTGTCTCTGTATAGTTAAATGCCGACAGCCTATAAACCGAACGACTTTCGGTTTATAGACTTTCGGCTTATTCAATACATGTAATCCTATGGCTATTCTATAAACCGAAAGTCGTTCGGTTTATAGTTTAGCAATAGCATTACATGTATTCTATAAACCGAACGTCGTTCGTTTTAAAGACTTTCGGCTTATAGAATACTATTGGCTTTCTATAAACCGAACTAGAGTCGAGTCCCCATTCATAAGAAATTCTTATGAATGAGGAGGGACTCTAGTTAGGTTTATAGAATGCCAATAGTATTCTATAAGCCGAAAGTCTTTAAAACGAACGACGTTCGGTTTATAGAATGCATGTAATGCTATTGCTGTTCTATAAGCCGAATGTCTTTCGGCTTATAGAACAGCAATAGCATTACATGTATTCTATAAACCGAACGTCGTTTGTTTTAAAGACTTTCGGCTTATAGAATACATGCTGCTATTGGCTTTCTATAAACCGAAAGAGTCCCCATTCATACGAATAGGTCAATTGACCTATTCATATGAATGGGAACTCAATTTCGGTTTATAGGAAGCTAATAGCATTACATGCATTCCATAAACCGAAAGTCATTCATGTCGGTTTATGGAATGTAGTACAATGCTATTGGTATTGTAAACCGACTCTATTTCGGTTTAGAATGCCAATAGCACGAATGGACGAATGGACGAATGAACGAATGATTTTCGTTTATTAACCATTCGTTCATTCGGATTTTGTTAGTTAAAATTTTCGTTATTCGTTTTTCGGACGAATGGACGAAAATGCTATTTTCGTCCGAAAATGCATTCGTCCGAAAACGAATGCACATGGGGAGTTAGCATGCTATATGATAAATAAATTGAAATCTGTCCCTATGGAACAAATGGGTATATTAACGATGTCCTTTATATTTAAACTAAATCCTGCTTGTATTAAGTATCTGGGAATATTCCAATAGTCCAAAGAATTGGATGACCTTTATAAACTTAATGATTTCCACTATTGCAATCAATAAAATTGGATCTGGGTAGATGGACTAGACTAAATGTGAATAACCCTTTGAATATGTTGATCCATCATACAAAAAAATTTAATAACCCCAGATACTGGAGACAGAAACAAGTCCCAGGAGATAGAGAATGGATGGTGGAGATATAGGATATGTATGAAAAGCAAGATCTGGTGCTGGCAGGTCAGGGGAAAATGGAAACCCATAATAAGAGGTGGTTGCTGTGTGAAGTTCATCTGAGAACAGAATTATATGAGTTAGTGGAGGAGGAGAGCATAGGAGAGTGCAGAGGAGGGGTTTCATACATAGAATTTCTTTTTTTGCTTTGTTTGTTTGTCTTTTTTGTTTTTTATGCTATGGAAAATGTATGAGATCAGTCTACAAGTGTAAAGTTTTATCTCTTTTGCACTTGATATTCAAACAAGATTCCTTTTATGTGAATAATGTAATGGAAAATGTCAAATAATTTAAAATATTTTTGAATATAAAGAAATTAAACATACATGATGATACTCACCAGTACAGATTTTAGTGTACAAATGTAACACATTACCAGCATTGATATTAACTATCTTTGCTTGACATCAACAAAAAGTTACATACTTTATAATATAAGGTATTACTATGAACCAAATACAATCTATAAAAGGCTAAATAAACAAACATGACATAACTGTTGACCAATAGAGTCTATTATTGAATATAATGGGCAGGAAGGTGGTAGCAAAGGTGGAAGCAAAGGAGGTTGCAATGGAGGTTTGCAAAGGAGGTTTGGTTGGTGTTCGGTACATACAGGCTAGCTAAAGTGACTTTGATATCTATGACCAACCAAGGAACTGATTTGTCAATAAATAGTTAACACCCTTAGTTTTACACTAGACTGGGGTCTTGGTATCCATTATCTCAAAGCAGACATTAGAGGTGGAAGTAATGTGACAGTCTGATTCCAATCAGGAACATCCAGACGTGGCAGATCTGGCTACTCTAGGAAGGCAGGGAGTTCCCCCATGTTTTGTAGAACGAGCCTCTCATTGCCTTGCCGCACATTACAAGTCAATGGAAACCCCCATCAACATTGAAGTGTGACTGGAGATAAATCTTGGAAAATTCCAATGTGTGCACCCTCATGTGCCAGTGAGTTCATGCCTCTGTGAGTCTAGAGAATATCCTTCTTTTCACACAACTGATAATATCACATGGAGGCGCTTCAGGAGGGCCTTCGAGGACATAGATCTCAATGAGCCTTGTCAAACTTAATTTCCATTTTAGCAGGGGGATGCAGAATATGGTTGAAAATCTTCTGTAAAATGGTAGTTATATCTGGAGAGGAGAACTGTTTGGGACCCTTTGCACCCACAAATCGTTTCTCCTTCCCTGGTTAGCCAGATCTTCTAGGTGCCGGGTTAAGTGCTGTTTAAGGTTGGCTTGTTGAAACAACTCAAATCTGACAAAGGGTTTGGTATCTTTGACCTATTTTATTTAAGGACATTATAGAGAAAAACAAATATATAAAAGAAACAAAGTCCTTATAATATGAAGAATCCAAGGAACAGAAGCTTACAAAGTTCTAATATACAGGTTCAGGGGAACTCGGGATTAAGGTAAGTATTTTGCAGGTTTAAAATGAGATTGTACAAGACGGGTACACAGTTCTTGAATGTAGTATTGGTGATCCAGAGTAAGGTAAATACTTAAACAGGTAACCGGTAAATGCAGGGAAAGTACTTTGCACAATTCTTATAATGCAGTATTGGGATCCCAGGAGCAAGTCCTTACATCGGTTACAGGTAAATGCAGAGAAGCAGGGTAAGCCATTTTGAGTGTATTTACCTTGATCATGGGAGGATCATGGGAGGACTGAAAATAGCTATATACCAAGGATCCGAGGCTGTGGAATGTTTTTCTTTGCCCCTCTGTGTTCTAGGAGTGCTCTTCTTAGGAAAGAGGGTCTGTGGCGCTCAGAGTTCAAGCGACCATCTTGTGTAATGTAACCACACACCCTGGTGTCTCCTGTTTTTGACATCACCTTGGGGTGTGATATGCAAATGACACAAGTCTGTTATATTGGTGCTCATTTTCATATACAGCCACATCAATGCGATGTCATAAACAAAAATGATTTTGCTCTCATGTAAATACACGTCCCCTTTAAGGACTTTTAGGCTTCAAGGGACCATCTTGTGTAAAGTGACCACACACCATGGTGTCTTCTGTTTGTGACATAACCTTGGGGTTTGATATGCAAATTACACATGTCCTTTATACAGTAGCTCATATCAAGCCACAAGCGTTGTCATAAACACTACACACCACACACATTTAAAAAATATTTTGACCTCATGAATATTCCAGTCCCTTTTAGAATAAAACAGCTTCTTAGGAAAAAGGGTCTGCGGCGCTTAGAGTACAAGTGACCATCTTGTGTAAAGTGATCACACACCCTGGTGTCTCCTGTTTATGACATCACCTTGGGGGTGTGATATGCACATTCTTACATAGTTGCTCATTTTCATTTCAAGCCACATCAATGCGATGTCACAAACACTAGACACCACACACATTTAAAAAATTATTTTGCTCTCTTAACACTAGACTTCACATTATAAAAATGATTTTGATCTTATGAATATTCTAGACCCTTTTAGAATTTTTTAGTTGTATTATAATATATTAAAATCTGTTATATTTGGCTCCCATCACCTAGTACACGTCTATTAATGGCAGGGGCGGATCCAGAGTCTGATCTCGGGAGGGGCACATGTCCGTCTGTCTTTTCCTCTCTCCCTTGTCCGTCTGTCTTATCCTCTCTCCCATGTCCGTCTGTCTTATCCTCTCTCCCATGTCCGTCTGTCTTATCCTCTCTCCCATGTCCGTCTGTCTTATCCTCTCTCCCATGTCCGTCTGTCACGCTCCTCTCCCTTCCCATGTCTGTCGCACTCCTCTCACTCCCCGTGTCCCTCTGTCTCTCTTCCTTCCATGCCCGTTTTTCTCCTCTTCCTTCCCATGTCCATCTATGTATCCTCTTCTTTCCCATGTCCATATGTCTCTTCTCTCATTTCCCATCTCTCTGTCTCTCCTCTCCCATCCCATGTCTGTCTGTCTCTCCTCTACCATCCCATTTATGTCTCTCTCTTCTCCCTTCCTATTTATGTCTCTCTCCTCTCCCTTCCCATGTCTGTTTGTCTCCTCTCCCCTTCCCATATCTGTCTGTCTCTCCTCTGCCATCCCATATTTGTCTGTCTCTCATCTGTGAACCCATGTCTGTCTGTCTCTCCTCTACCATCCCATTTATGTCTCTCTCTTCTCCCTTCCCATGTATGGCTCTCTCAGCCAATTTGCCCAATAATGTGCCAGTGTTAGTTGCCATTTAATATGCCCCAGCCAATTTGCCCAATAATATGCCAGTGTTAGTTGCCATTTAATATGCCCCTGCCAATTTGCTCAATAATATGCCTGTGTTAGTTGCCATTTAATATGCCCCAACCAATTTGTCCAATAATATTCCAGTGTTATTTGCCATTTAATATGCCCCTGCCAATTTTCCCAATATGCCAATGTTATTTGCCATTTAATATGCCCCTGCCAATTTTCCCAGTAATATGCCAGTGTTATTTGCCATTTAATATGCCCCTGCCAATTTGCCCAGTAATATGCCAGTGTTATTTGCCATTTTATCTGCCCCCGCCAATTTGCCCAGTAATATGCCAGTTATTTGCCATTTAATATCCCCTGCTAATTTGCCCAGTAATATGCCAGTTATTTGCCATTTAATATCCTCTGCCAATTTGCCCAGTAATATGCCAGTTATTTGCCATTTAATATCCCCTGCCAATTTGCCCAGTAATATGCCAGTTATTTGCCATTTAATATCCCCAGCCAATTTGCCCAGTAATATGCCAGTTATTTGCCATTTAATATCCCCTGCCAATTTGCCCAGTAATATGCCAGTTATTTGCCATTTAATATCCCCTGCCAATTTGCCCAGTAATATGCCAGTTATTTGCCATTTAATATCCTCTGCCAATTTGCCCAGTAATATGCCAGTTATTTGCCATTTTATATGCCCCTGCCAATTTGCCCAGTAATATGCCAGTTATTTGCCATTTAATATCCCCTGCCAATTTGCCCAGTAATATGCCAGTTATATGCCATTTTATATGCCCCTGCCTCTTTCCCCAGTACATCCCCCCATCTCCCCACTCCCCAGCACTTACCTTATCCCCTGGTGGCTAGTGGCAGGCAGCATGGTCTTCTCCATGCTGCCTGTTCGTCTCACAGATGATTGTGCCGACAGGTCACGTGACCCGGCGCGCGTATGACGTCAGCGCGCCGGTCACGTGACCTGTCGGCACTTCCGTGTCGGCACACTGCACGGGGAGCCGAACAGGCAGCACGGAGGTTTCTCTGTGCTTCCTGTTCAGCTTCCTGTGCAGCCTGCCGGCAGGCAGAGAAGATGAGGGGGATCTTCCGATCCCTTCTCACCTCAGTCTCTGCCTGCAAGCGCGTTTTTTTTTTTGTTTTTCCTCTCTTCTCGGGGGGGGGGGGGGGGGGGGCAATTGCCCCGTTGGCCCCCCCCCCCTGGATCCGCCACTGATTAATGGATTGACCTTGGTTTCCACAAAGTATCACCTGTATTATCACCAGTGAAACATATCCACCCACTGATATACTGTAAAGACTGCTTTATTTAATTGATCTGTGCTTTAACTGAAGCGTGTGGCATATCCCTAACAAGGGGGATTATTATTTCAGGCTTCAAAACAAAGCATATTTTATTTATTAGAAGTCATACTTGCACTGGGAGTTGGTTATGACACTCTTGATATAGTCTTTTTCACAATATTGGGAAGAATTTAAGAGCATTGCATGAATTTAATCTTTATTTAGTAAGAGCCTCAAGGCAAAAGTAGTCAAAATCTGCCTAATGATCAGCCAAAACCACTTAATCACAAATACTGCTCATTCCCAAAAGAGAGTTATGATTCTTTGCATTAGGAGAACTGTCTAGAAGATTTGGAATGCACTATACATTTCTCATTTCATAGTATTTTAAACAATTGTAAGAATGTGTTCCTATTTTTCAACAGAACAAAACAAGAAGACCAAAAACAATGTTTCTTAATATTCTGAATTAAAAGAAGAATAGGAAACATTCTGCAATGTTGTTTGTCAAAGATCTACAAGCTGTTGCACTCTCATTGTAACCCTGTGGGCAAGGGGGAACTGACAACTCATGTGCAAATCTCACCTATATAGAAGCCCTTCCCACATGCAAGCCCCTCTCTCCACCTTTCCAATAAATGCATCGACCTATATTTATTTGAATTGTACGGTGCTTAAAAGGTGGATAAATAGTTTAAAAAAATACACCGTGGTATTAAACTTTATTAGGACCCGTCACCCACATTGCATACCCAGGACACGCCCTACCACCCACATTGTACACCCAGGACCTTGTCCCAGCACCCAAGGACACACTCCATCACCAACAAACACATTTAACACAAAAACTGTTCTCCCAATTTAGGCATTTGCTTGCAATTCTACTAACTCGATGTATTGATTATTTTTACGACTTTTTCCAGCTATGTTTAGGTGATACAGTCCCTTTAAGGATGTTCTGTGCACTTTCACGAGCTCTGGTGTCCTTGCACTTGGACACTTTGCCTGTCCCTAGTTATGTTACTGAGTGAGAGCAAATCAATATACAGTGAACGGTGATGAACGGATTTGAGGGTTGCAAAAGTAACACACTGCGAACTGAAAGAAAAAAATGATCCTCCTTCTCTGTTAGTTTAATAAACCCCAATGGATCCCACAGAAGGAATAGTTGTAGTCCACATATAATAAATAAACAAGTACACACCTGCAACGAAATACTGGTGCTACTTTCAAAAACATTTCTGCCATATATAAAAGGGCACGGCTGTAGGAATTCCATCCAGGAATCCCAAATATACTACTTTTTTCAAACGTAAAAATCCAAAAAGATGGATAAAGCCTTTCATTCTGTGTAATCCGTGACCTCAGTTATTAGCGTCTGTCTGGAGGTGACGCTGAGAGTTAAATAATTAAACAAAACACAATCCATGCCCTGAGAACTCAGAATGACTTCTTCCCAAAAGTTACTGTCTCCTATTAAAGTATCAATTAGGTTGAAGCAAACACTTCCAAGCAACACAAAAGAAGTAAAACTAAGGCCAACAGACCTGTTTCTAAAAGATCCTTTTGATCTCCTGCAGTTGTTTTAGGCACTATATGCAGCACAAACCTATGGCAGTGTTTCTGTTGGCATGCTCACTGGGTTCACTCACAGAGTGGCTGAAACTGAGCAGATTTCTGTGACTATTGCTCATTATTCCTAACTCACCTAGTCAAGTTGTTCACTAATTCACTGGGACTGATTCACCAGACTTGCGTGGAATTCACTTCTGGGTGAATACGCATAGTAAGTCTCCACATGGGTGTTAATATAGTGAATCTATTTGCAGCCCTTCTCTCTGTCACTGGGTGCGCTTTTTAAACCTAGTAATCATTATTTCTTCTTAAGGGTGAGCCTGATTTAGCTCAGTTGTAAAATGGTGGAGTGCTGGCTGGTCCAACTTGAAGTACCCCTCCCATGTTACCTGGTGGAATTCAGCTCAAACCCCAGGCCGATCATTCATACCAGGATAAGCAGCTACAAGGATAAGCAAATTAGTCCCCCAGTAAAATATGTAACTATATGCTCAATGGTGAGGAATCACCATCTATCCTTGATGTTCCAATGTAAGACAGCTGAGAATTTGTCTGTATGACTGGCTTGGGAAGATGACCATCCCATTGGATCCCCAGATAAAAAGAGTCACAGGGTATGCTGTGCGCTTGAGTTTCCTTGCGGCTTTGGACCCAGTCATCGACGTGACAGTTAATGGTAAAAGCCATATTATGCTGTCATACGTCCAAATATTCTAAATGGCCAAACATGGAATCCTAAGGGTCCATACAAAGACACCAGTGCCCATGGCAAGGTGAGTGAAAGTCCATAGAACATAATTAAAACGTCCAAAAGTCCATTAAATATGCACTACGAGCAATGTAAATGCCTAGCCTTGCGAAAAAATCATTGCGCTATAAAGCAAAAGACTATGACTAAAACTAAACAAAACTTGTCAGCAAAATTAACACTGCTATAAAGTGGAGTGATGCATAAATTATATAAAATGTAAAAATCGAGCCATATAACTCATAAAAATTTAAGGAAATGCATAGAAAACTTTATGGAATTATTGGTGTTTCGCTGTAAATCATTTTTGTTGAAAATGCCCTCTTTTCTAAATATTACAAGGTGGAAGTACCCTAATATATCTCGGTGTTCTAAAATATTCATATTTTTAAATGTTGGATATGATTCTTGGTTGGAAAGATAATTGCAGGTTTTCTTTGTATGTCTGAGAATTTTTGTGGAGAGCCAATTTTTCTCATGTGAAAATGTAACATGTTTTCCAAAAGCTGAATGGATGATTAATGGATTATTTATATTGTGCAACTACTGTATGGAACACATGTGGGTTAGAGAACCTGGCCAAGAAATGTGTCATATGAAAGATATTCTTCACTTGTGTCTACTCTGTATCCGTAGATTATGTTTCGCCCACATTTGCTGGATATGATCTGAGACCAAATATATTTGCAGATTATTGTTTGTAAATTGTGCACTGTTTGGGCTGTTGTTCTTTAAAGGAGTTATGTGTAATTGTAAGATTGCGTCAAGTTTAAGCATTTTATATAGAAATGCTTTAATGATATAGCACAAATAAACTACCTCATTGAGACCTCTTTACTTGTTGGACATGGTGGACATGTTGTTTAGAACCTTGGATCAGATGCATGAAGATCTGACCCAAGATGTCTGCCCCCCTTATATAGCTACACAAGCAAAGAGGACTCAAAAAATTACTTTATATTCATTGAACATTTCTATTTATAATGCCTACACTTGGTGCAATCTTTTAATTAAACATAATAAATTATTATTATTTAGTTATTATTAAATTATTATTTTTTTCCGACAGTTGTCCTTCAAGGCAAACCTTGTGAATGCTGCTAGAAGGATATTATTTACATATTATATACACCTTTACTTATTAACTTACTTCATACATATAAAGCTGCCTTATCAGGAATATAAAGACATACCGTACAAATGGTCTGCTTTACAACACCTATTCTTCTTATCTGAATTCTCTTTTCAGTATTCTTTTTCTCGCAGAAGTTTAAAAGCAGCATGCACATTTACAGTCTGATTAGACAAAAGTGCGTCTCACATACAGTTAATTAATCAGAGTGAGGGTATGCATGGCTATTTGGCATTGCCCCATTTTGGGACCACACCCTCCGCTATTTTTCCTCACCAAAAAAGTTGAGACATGTGCAAAAGGGCAGAATAAAGAAATTAAGACAATGATTACACACACACACACACACAAATGTATCCTGCAAGGATTGAAAGAGGATGTTTTGGACAGCTAACTAAGTTGATAGAGGAAGATATCCTGCAATAGTTTGTATATTTTTTATGCCATGTGTCCTGCAATGCTTAAAGGGACGGTATCACCAAAATATTTCTTATACTATAAATGTAGAGAATAAAAAATGTATTGAAAATGATCTATACATTGTGCAAATGCCTACATTTGGAGAAAAAAGGGGTTTCAATTTGTCTGTGGAGTCTCCTGCTTATGACATCACCTTTGGCTTGATATGCAAACTACACATTTCCCATTGCAAACCAGCTTATTTGCATATCAAGCCACAGGTGATGTCATAAACAGGAGACACCACAGATACATTTAAAACACATTTTTCTGCTAATTTAGGCATTTACTTGCAGCTCTGCTAACACAGTGTATAGATAATTTTCAATCCTTTATTATTCTTGACGTCCACCGTGTTTAGGTGATACAGTCCCTTTTAGATTTTCCGTGTGAGATGGGGATTAATGAACCAGGTAGGCAATGCAATAGAGCAGCAGAACGCTTGGCTGCATAGGGAGAGGTATTAGCAATAGAAAGAGGGGAGTGCTCATGCCATTGTACAGAGCACTGGTAAGACCTCACTTGGAGTATTGTACGCAGTACTGGAGACCGTATCTCCAGAAGGATATTGATACTTTGGAGAGAGTTCAGAGAAGGGCTACTAAACTGGTTCATGGGTTGAAGGATAAAACTTACCAGGAAAGTTTAAAGCATCTTAACATGTATAGCTTGGAGGAAAGACGTAACAGGCGGGATATGATAGATACATTTAAATACATAAAGGGAATCAACACAGTAAAGGAAAAGAGTATATTTAAAAGAAGAAAAACTACCACAACTAGAGGACATAGTCTTAAATTAGAGGGGCAACGATTTAAAAGTAATATCAGGAAGTATTACTTTACTGAGAGAGTAGTGGATGGATGGAATAGCCTTCCAGCAGAAGTGGTAGAGGTAAACACAGTCAAGGATTTTAAGCATGCGTGGGATAGACACAAGGCTATCCTAGCTATAAGACCGGGAACTGGGGACTAATAAAAGTATTTAGAAAAATTGGGCAGACTAGATGGACTGAATGGTTCTTATCTGCCAACACATTCTATGTTTCTATGTTTCTATGTAACCAATGAATCATTCAGTTCTTTGACCTTTGAAAGCCAAGAGGTGAACCTTGTGTGCGTACACAGAGCTATAGGAGGACCACACAGGATCTATTAAATTAAGCAAGTGAAGAATATTGTATTATTTTTTTGATGGAATGCATAACATGGATTTATTATAACTGCTTGCAAAGATTAGTCTACAGTATATACTTGTAGGATTGCCACTCAGCTTGTCTGTTACTTTCAATAATTGGCTTAAGTCTATGGAAGCAGTAGCATGGCTGATATTTTTTGGAAGGAAAAGTGTCAACCCTATCTACATGCTGCTATTTGTTCTCATTTCCTCTATGCTATATGTTTGATTAACTTAATTGCATCGTTGATAACATTTATATGGGAATGCATTTAGCTGAAAGCAGAGTAGATTTTGGGTGCCATGCCATGCAATATTTTGATACAGCTTCATTTAGAACAAATCAAGCAACAGTCGGTGAACATTTGCCAACATTAATAATGTATAAGGATTTTGGAAGCATTTTTGTAAATTGCATTTGTCAAACTTCAAAAACTAAAAAGAATCAGAGAGAAAAAAATCCTAAACTAAAATCCAAACATTTGCCTAGAAAATTAATTTAGAAAATGATTCACAAATTTCTGAATAAACGCAGATAATCAGTCCCAGAATGGTGCCTCGGTATTGCGGATGGATTCGGATCACATCGGTGGCAAACGTTCGCAATCCTGAAATCATTCCACACCGATATTTGTCAATACTAATTGCATTTGAAATGCACTGAACTGAAGTGTCTCCATTATATTCCATGATGTAGAAATAATATCTAATAATATGTATGAGTTGTGAAATAATAAGACAAGTCTTCATAAAATTGTTTATGTCTGCTGACTGACCAAAGTAATGAGAGCGTCCATTTTAAACAATACTGCTCTAACACTTACTCAGCTGACATTGTTTCATGGAGTTTGCCTGAGCTAGGTCTTCACTGACTAAGGAAACATTAAATAGCATACCCAGAAGGCAGTTGTCATGTCATAACCCAGTTTATCTATACATGGGAAAAAAATAAGTAAAACTGATCCATAGCTAGTTTTATGTGGTTGATCAGAGGATTATAATGTCTGGAAAGTGTCAGTTATACATTTAAGGACACCTGGTAAGATGACCATGTAACCATATATGTTGCCCCTTTGGGAATATCAGAGTAGGTTTACCCCTCTTCCCCACGTGCACTACGTGGTATGTTCCACAGCATGTCTTGGCTGTGTTCGTTGACCCCTCTGTTCTAATGATATACTTTTTCTGTTCTAGAATGTTTTGGCTGATAGACTATAAACATAAGAAAGAAGTCATTGACATCCTAGTGTGTGTACTGACAAGATTGGTAATAGCCGCAGCCATGTAGGGATAGGGCACTGTAGCCTCCCTATCTGCAGTTGTCTGAGCATACTTCCATCTGCGCTATGGCAGGAGAAGAGACTAACCAACAATGGGGGTTTTGTATAAACATGGCGCACACCAATATTAGGTGCTATCTCCTGCCTTTGTATAAAGCAGATTCCCAACAGCTATGAGGAGTTTGCCGGTCCTGAACTTCCAGGTGCACTGTGCACTGGCGCAATCTGCTTTATGCCACTTTATATCTTATATGCTTTTTTAGCTTTGTTAGTTTATAGTAACTAGAAGTGAACTGCAAAAATCAGGCGTTAATAGTTAACCGGCTCTGGATGGAAGACATATCAGGAATGTTTCAGGATTCTGTCCTATGAGGTCAGAAGATGCTCCTGATTTGTTCTTTCTACTTCAGCTTATCACAGGCCCCACCACAATAAGCAGAAGTACAGATCCCGCTGCAGGGACCTGCAGGATGGTCCCCTCTGTTGCTTTGTGTGGCCTTGGTCTGACCGGGAAAAAGTAAGAGATGCTCAAAGTGAGCTCTAGTGACACTTAACTAAATATTACCATGACTGAACTTCCAGCATCCCATGAGCTTTCGGAAGGGATCTACAGGGTCTGTTAAGATCCTCTTTGAGTTTCTGCCACTGTGTTCTTGGTTATTTGATCTGGACCAGGATCACAAATAGCGCTGCTTGAGTACTTTCATCCTTAAAGGGACAGTCTAGTCCAAAAACTCAATTTGGAAGATTACTGCTTGTATAGCACACAGGGCTTTTTTTCCAGTGTGATTTGATGCAGGCATTCTGCATAAATCACATTTTTATCTTTCCTTTCTTTTTTTTTTTTTTTTTTTTTTTCGTTTCTTTTTTTCTTTTTTTTTTCTGACACTCAGACACTTACACAGCATTTGTACTTGAATAGTGTAATAGTTTAATGGGTCATCCTTGTGTCGATTATATCCATTGTTTGTATTTTGTAAATATTATTCATCTTTATTTAACATTTAAAACTTATAATCCTAAAACTCATGCGACACAGATCCATTCCTGTCTATAAGCCATTACTACAACCCTCTTTTCCCATTCACAATTTGCTATTCCTTACATACTCTCATTCAATGGTCCAGAGTACAGGCACGTTTCACATTTTTAATATTTTACTCAAGCCCTCCCCCAGTGACTACTCTGCATGTTTAATGCAGGTGCGGCATCACTGATTACACAGAGACTGAGGATATAAAGTTTTGTTTAATTTAGTCTCTTCCAAGTCTGCTGGAATAGAATACATTGTGTTGACTGTAATAGACTTGCTTTTGTACACAGTATAATCTCTTAACAGTGCAACATATTGTCTGGAGACGTCTCACTAAAGAGACAGGAAATTCTATTCATTTGAATGAAAATATCCTCATTGGTTCCTGCAGAACAAAAAAAAAAGGAAATTGACTCTTACTCTATAGTGGGCAGTCCTAGTTTCTTGTAATTTCACCATTTTATCTAGCTGTATGTATGTTATATTTTAAGCAATGCAAAATGTAAGACATGCATTTTAAAGTACCTTGAAAGCACATTAATATGCATTAATATTTGGAAGATGTATTTTGGGCACCAGACAGTCTCTTTAAAGACTTAAAGGGATTAGGTCGGAAAGACAGGAAAGCTGGATGTTTGCAGCTCAACTACTAATGGTGGACGTTTGCAGTTCATTTGTTAGTTACTTTGTAATTAATAGAAGCCAATATGTGCAGTATAATTTAATAGATTTATTAACGTGAATAATTTGGTAAACAAACATTTAAACAAAATCTAAAATATATTCTGCCTCTTATTCCACATATTCCTAAATATGTACTTCTTTTGCAGCTTAACCTTTGTCCCAAAAAATGATACAAAGATACATTAAAAAAACACAACTAATAATAAAGTAAGTAATGTCAAATTTACAAACAAAAATATTTAAACAAAAATACACAAAATATAAAAAGTAAAAGGTTGCTTGCCACATGTAGTACATTTTCAAATGAGTTTCCATGATTACTAGATTGTGATCACCCACAATGTGTTATCTATTTGTGCAGGTAGTTATATTCTAACCAGGCCTGCACTTCTTATTAAGGAAAGTGGACACCCATGGGGACACAGCATGTTATGTATTGCTGTATAAAGCTGTATTATTACTGTAATAAGGGTTATTATAGGAGGCTTTAACTGCAGTAAGGAGCCAAGATAAAAATTGTTTCTGTAGTGCAACAATGAGCACTTTGTGTAGAGATGGTCATATGTTTAGCATTGGTAATAGATGGAGAAAAGTACTGCAGGAAATTATTTAACAAGTACATGGCTTAAAGCATATCCAAGACTTTTGTGCACAAATTAATTTCATGTATTCATATGTACACAGAGAAAGAGAGAGGAAACAGAGTTATGCAGAACTGACTCCTATTTTGCATCCGTACAATGCATTCTGGGACATTGCTCATGTCCTGAGCGTGTCTATAGCTGCGTCTGCCACCATACTTTTTGATAAGAAAATATTTGAGTTTAATACAACAATACTGCGGGATATACATGACTTAACCCATTCATGACTGAACGTTTTAAATTTTGTTGCTCTAGGCAAGTTTTTAACATTTCTGCGTTTAGCTGTCATTTTTGTCTTATTTTTTTGAATAAGAAAACCTGCTAAATAGATTCCAATATTTGTTTGTTTTTCTAAAATGTTGCTTTTTTTCACATTATATTGCAATAAGTACAAGTAGCTCATTTGTTTTTCAAATAGGATAGTATTGTATAGATACCCCACATGCCTAGGTTTGCTAGGTCTATGGGGAAGGTTCAAGGCCGAATTTGAGATACAGTCATTGCAGCATTAAAATGTAATCTTTAATTTACATTTTTTTAAATCTAACCCTAGCCCTAGTCCTAACCTTAGCCAAGAAAAAAAAGTTTTTTTTATTGGAGTGTTTGGGGGAGTGCATAGGGAATATGTGCAGGCTGCTCATGCTGTAATTAGTCTTTCCATGTCCTATACTTGATTTGGAGCAGGGAGAGATTATAGCTGTCAAAATATACACATTTTAGAACAGTATTTGGCTCACAGCAATCTGATATGTTTCCAGGGGCCTCCAAAGACATGGTTGAAGTGCTTCAGTCCAGACCTACTGTTCCGTGCCAATTTTCCCTTGATTGCGTTATGCCAGCTTGCAACTAGGATCAAAACAGCACATCAATTGGCATTAACAGGTGGTTTGGCTGTAATGTGCCTGGCATGTCAATTTTCTTGGAGCGGTTAAGGGGAAGCTATGTTCGAAATTTAACTGGTTTGCCATCAGTATATGATGTCATGCAAATTGAACTTTTTCCATTGAAGTAGTTCATTTACCTATGAAGCTACACTGTGATGTCATTAACTGGAAAAAGCACAAAATCTTCGAAAATACATGTTTCTCTTAGTTGCATTTATTTGCAATTCTGCTAACACCTCACTTTTTATTCTCTACATTCGCATCTCAAATAATATGTAGGTGAAAGATTCCCTGTCTGAGTAAAGAACAGCCCTAGTGCAATAAGCAAAATCAGTGCATGGCCAGAAAAATAATCTGCACATTAATCTGACAAGCTGATAAATATTGTTGTGGAATGTAGTCACAGTGGGTTTGTCCATCATGGGTGTTATAACCCCATTTTATTGCTAATGGTGTATTCTTTGGGCTAAGATCGCAGGGGATATTTTAGCTATACCAACCCATTGTGCTGGCGCAGTATTAAGGACAATGGGATACGACAGGGCACACATTGTTTTGGTAAGTGCCCAGTACTCCTCACGGGATTTCTGATGTTGCAACAAATGTTGCTAATTTTAATGTTACAAAGTATGTTCTGATTATTTCCAATAATGTATATTTTTATTACATTAAAGTATTTATTATGTCGCAGTAATTTAATAAAAGCATGGGGCCATTAAAATCCACCTCCGACTCTGTGTATTATATATGTATTGGTATTTGTATGTATTAGTAACACATTTTACTTAAGGGGCAGTAGCTAGGTCATGAATCTCAAATCAGTAGATGTTGTTAACACATATGTGGGCATGCACTCTTACAATGATTTCAGAGCCAATAATTGTACCAAAGAGCAAATAATTAACACAATAATACGTGTTTTTAGGAACTTGCCTAATCATCTAAAAATTATTTACATTTTTGCATATGTGCACGCTTACAGTATACTCTTGACCTCTACAGAATTTTTTTATATACTTTTACATATGTGTGTTACTTTGAATATTGTTTGAATTATTAATATAGATTTAATAATTAATTGGCATTAATAATGTAATAAAATGGCCCTGGGCAACATATTCTGTCATACTCAGATGCTAAGTTGGAATGATTGTTTCTTGTGATGATATTTTTGGGTGTACTCTCAATCTTGCTTGTAAATCAAAAAAACGGAATTATTTTTTTGTGAAAATCAAAAAACCTACATTATTTTTTTTACATTGATGTTTGATTAATACATACTACGTTCTGACTGTATAAATCTGCAAACAAAAAATGAAGAATGTTTTTACCATAAGACAAGAGAATAAAAAAATCCAACTGATTGGTTTGGCTGAACATAGTTTATATACTCACCAGTATATACATGTATATGTGCCCTCCTTTGTAAATAGTGATGTATCAACATGTTCCAAACTACACTACAGGGAACATAAAAACATTTTAGAGATGTGTTGCATTAATTCAATACTGTATCTTTAGAATATGACTATTTTGTTGGTTTTTAGAAAGAGAAACTCCAAAATCTCAAGTCTTAGAAATAGTGCTAATAATGAAAATAAAAAGAGTTTTAAAATCTTATATAAAATATTAATCTATGGGAAGTTTGTATTTGGATAATGCTCATCAACAAATAATTGTCTAGGAGGGTACCAAAGGTGCAGTGCAAAGGCCCTTCCCTGTCTGGATTATGATGCATCTGGCCTAAGCAGTCTGAGTAGTGGGTTATGTGACATCTGACTGACAGAGGCTCAAAGTAATGGAAACAGCATGAAAGTGTTATCTGTGGATCTCACAAACTTCCCACTATCCTACTACCAACTGGACCACCAGGTTTCTCTCCTGTCCAGAGATAAGGAAGAAGGAATAGGAATAGGTGATTCTGGTTGCGAGGAAGGGAAGGAAAACAGAGAAGTTGCTATAATACTCCAGGAGATCAAGAAGAACTAGGGATGAGCCCCCAGCCAGGCAAGAACCTGGAAGAAGTTCTAAGATAAAATATAAATATATATGTTGCTCAGATGCTGGTTGCTGTGTCCCAATTGCTGAGCATCATGTGAAACCTTTGGCTGGCTGATCCTCATGGGTACTGCAGATCACAGCAACCATATGACTCTTGATTTGCTGTTGAATTTGCAGCTCACTTTGAAGGTTGGGTGCTGTGCAAATGAAGACTTTATTAGATATGGTGGATCTGAGGATTACGAGTGTTGTTAGTTCAACAGTCGAAGGGGTACGTTTAACTACGACAGTGCAATAGTTCACAAATTGTTTGCTGAGAAAGTGATTTTTCTTTTCTTTTTTCTTAATTCACTTTTTATTGAGTTTTCGAGTAACACAGAGACAAAACTCATAAAAAGAAAATAGTCATAAATCAAATTTGCAATGAACATTTGTTTTTTTAAGATTGCTGCAATAAAAAATAACAAGAAATGGGGCCCAGAGGTGAGGCTTGAGCAGGAGTAGGATAGGGACTGAAGTGCCAAGAAGGGTATAGAGAAAAGAAAAAAGAGGAAAAAGTAGGGGAAAGAGGATAGAGAGGGTGGAGGGAAAATCCTATCGGGATGTATGGTGGTAGCTAGAGTTGAGCGGACACCTGGATGTTCAGGTTCAGCAGGTTCGGCCGAACTTCGAAAAAATGTCCGGGTCCATGCTCAAACTTGACCCCGAACTTGACCCCGAACCCCATTGTAGACAATGGGGACACAAACTTTTGGCCACTAAAATGCCTCTAAAAAAGTCCTGGAAATGGCTAGAGGGCTGCAAAATGAATTAAAATGTGGGTAAGAGTGTCCCCATTCATATGAATAGGTCAATTGACCTATTTGTATGAATGGGGACTCTATTTCGGTTTATAGAAAGCCAATAGCCATGTAATGCTATTGGCTTTCTATAAACCGAAATAGAGTCCCCATTCATACGAATAGGTCCATTGACCTATTCGTATGAATGGGGACTCTATTTCGGTTTATAGAAAGCCCATAGCATTACATACAATGTAATCGCCGAACTCCAACCCAAACATACAGTGAAATGTCCGTGTTCGGGTCCGGGGTCCAAAAACCGTAATGTTCCGTACGAACCCAAACAGTGCGGTTTGGGTTCGCTCAACACTAGTGGTAGCATATAGGGGTGGGAATGTAGGAGACAGGATATGGTCTACCTAAAAGATTATTCTTTATTTATGTAGGATTTTTTTTTAAAATAATTCAGAGAAATAATAAAAACACAATAGGTCTAATACAGTATTAAAACTCTTTTTCTAAAAGGTATTTTGAATGATTTGAAAAATATAATATAATATATATATATATATATATATATATATATATATATTTATATACATACATACATAAATACATACATATTCATCAGGTCAAATACTAAACCATGAGCTTGATTTATTCATGCATTTCATATGTGAGGGTATATTCCAGTAAAGCATTTGAAACCAATTCTTAAACATCATTTTCACATTGTCACTGTGCCCGGGAGCTTGGAAGAGGTAGCAAACTCCCACAGATAACAATGAAACCTTTTTTCTCTTAACTCTGGGATTCTTGTTACTACAATGCCCTAGAAATAACTGTGATGAAAACAAAATCGGGTAATTTCCAGCTGTCCAGGGTGAACCATTATACCGTAATTCAGAGATGCCGTTGAGCTTGCGAAATACTATAATTTAGGGGCTAGGTGCAAGAAATAATAATAAGCTTTGTTTTCGTCGAGCTGCATTGAAAGGTATGCTACTTTGGAGAAATCAAACGGAGAAAGCTGGGAAGCAGCCACATTCCTGTACATAATAGCACTATTATTTATTGCCATGAATAGGTCAGAAATTAGTGAACAGGTTGGATGTTTAGCACATGCTGTAGTACATTACAATTGTATAAAACTTACTATGACATTTAAGATATATTCCAATGTATATGAATTATACTATTATTATTAAAGTGTTTTATATTATTGTAAAATATCTTGCAGTTAGTGTTACTGAATAGATATCCATAATGTCTATATATGTGTTATTTAGGATGTTTATAGAGTTATTTATATGTATAAACAAGTCCATCGGTCTTGCACTGACTGTTATAGGATCTGTTATAACTTGCCCACGAGCTGATCACAAAAGGTAAGGAACTCACGGGACTTTACTGCCACGAAAAATATATTTGCGTTACAAGTGATCGAATCATTTGTAAAACAAACAAATCAAATCACTTGTAAGTGCCTTGCCATTTGTGGAGTATTTTATCTAATATATATATATACAATCCAGCTTGTTTCTCAGTGTAATTCTGTAGATACCCAGCCCTGTTATATATATATATATATATATGCAGATATCCTTGCTTGGTCAGTAGCAGTGTTAGGGGTTTATTCATAAAAGAGAGAACTAAAGGGAATGTAGAATGGAATTTCAAACATAAAAACTCATCTGAGAATTTTTCTAACTTGGCTACGCTGGCCTTAAAGGGATACTCCCAGCAAAAGATGAAAAGGTTTTTTTTTATTTTTTATTTTGCATTGTTTATTGGGAGGCTAATGTAACTATTATATCTCATGGGGGTGGAGTTATAATCCTGCTTGATCAGGTCAATCTCCTCTCTTTGTGAAAAATTGTACACAGCCACCTAGTCCACTATGATACACAGGAGCCAGTAAGAGACCAAGGGTGCATCTTATGACATCATCATGCAGGCTTTGGCAACAGTTGTAAAGTGAGACTTGCTGGAAGATTTTGGAGAATGTTGGATCATGGGTAAAATACTCAAAATGGATGCTGGAGATACACACCTAATTTGATTTTTACCTTTATATGTAATAATTCAAACAGAGAAGAAAAAAACAGTGGCATATGTCTTATATATGTGTGCACAGCTGATCTAGTTACATTATATGTAAGTGGAGGTGTACCTTTAAGTTTGAAATTCCCTCTCATATACCCTGCAATTCTCTCTTTCACTAAAAAATCCCTTAATGTATATTTAATATATCTATTTGATAAATATAGCGAGGGCTAGTTATCCATGGAATTACATTGGAATATAAACTGGATTGTGTACTGAGATTTAAAAAATTGGATTCATTCTTATTCTGACCAAGTCTGCGAGCAGAATAAAAGGGAATTCAGGAAAGGTAGATAAAGATTAAGTTGAATTAGATCTTCTGACTGCAAGGGGAATAAATTGTATATGTAGAAGGACAAGCAGGAACCTTTGGAACTTCAGAGAAGCTTTCTACTGACTGAGTTACTCGAGCTAAAGGAAGGAATAATGACAAAAAGGAAATCTTCTTCTAACCACTTTTACAAGTAGAATAAAATGGAAATGATGACAAACTGAATCAGGAACCTCTGGAACTTCAGTAGACAAGCTACTAACTGATCTACATGACATAACGGATATAAAACAAAGAAAATTGAATATAAGTTTCTTCTGACCATGTTTGCAAAGAGAATAAATTGAAGAACTCCTAAAAAACATTATGCTACTTGAGCAGATGGACATAAAAAAGAAAAATAATTTTATTAAATATTCTTCTGTCCAAGTATTCAAAGAAAAGAAAGTAGAAACAAGGAAGGATTAAACCAGGAACCTTTGGAACTTAGGAGGAACATTATACCAATTAAGCTAGCTTAAATGATACCATGAGAAATGAGAATGAAAAATAAATTCTTCTGCTGACCAGGTTGGCAAGTAGAATAAAATGGGAACAAGGAAGGATTAAATTGGGATGGGAACCTATGGAACGTCTGAGTGACATTGTACTGACTAAGCTACTTGAAATGATTCCAGGAGGAAAGAGAAAAACTGAACTAAATTTCCTTCTGACCAAGTCTGGAAGGATAATATAATGGGAAAAAAAGAAGGATTGAACAACAAACCATCAGTGCTTCAGAGGAACCTTCTACAGAGTGAAGCAATTGAGCTAATTGCAGTTGCACCGGAAATTTATTCTACAAGGAGAACAAAATTAAAATGGGAAAGGATCTACTGGTGTTATATAACATGCAATGTGTACACTGTACTATTACATATGTCATTTTTTCTATTTGTATGCAGGGCTTTTGCAGAATGTAAGCATTGTCGTAATTTTGTATTGTTTTTCAATGACCTTAATAAAAGGAAAATAAATAAAAATGAAAAAAAATGGGGAAGGATTTCAGCAGGAACCTTTTGATTTTCAGAGAAACTTTCTAGAATTGAGCTGCTCATGCTAATTAAATGCAAGAAGAGAAAACGAAATTAAATCATTCAACAAAGGATTGAATGACGAAGATGGAGCAGGAAATACACTGTCAGGCTTCATATAGGCAACCTCCCACTTCTCTGTCCTTTCCCTATATTTAACAGGCTCACAACCAGAATACCCTTAATTACTATGGCGTAACTTACAATCCTGGACGTTGGAGCTGCTTCACAACTGGGAATCCATTGCAGGATATCTAATATGCCAAGGTGTTTCCGAATTTTAGTGAAATAAAACACCTGCTCTAAATGTGTTCGAATTTCAAATTGAAGAATATGTACATAAGTAGATGTAAATTTAAATTTATTGGGTGATTTGGCATTGTTTGCTACGGAGTTCATAGTTTTGATTTGGCACGCATGCCATTCGGATGTCACACACTTATATTAAACTATACATCATTGTCCCTGGTACACTTTTGGGGATGTGCCGTTTGTTACACTTCATTTTCCTTTTATTAGAAAGATTATTCTTCCAAATTATTGGCAGTGTGTTTTAGCCAAGTGACCAAATTCCAAAGCACATTAATAAAAATCAGAATTTATCTTTCAATTTCCATCCATTGTTTGAAGGCAGAAAACTGTTCATTAACATTTTTTTATATATAATGTTTAAGCAGTTTTTCAAACTTATGAATAATATACTGGAAAGGGCCAACATAATTGGAGATGTTAGCCAAATGTTGTCATGGGAATTATACACTTCCAGTTGATCCCAAACTTTATCCCTTAAGTCAAGAATTTTTCAAACTTATGGCTCTGCAGAGAAAAATGTCTGTTTAATTGAATCATAGTTACACAAAGTGACTCAGCCACCGAAACATTGACCGTAGTGTTAGGGAATAAAAATGAAACATCTGTACATTGTGCTAAGAGAATACTAAATATCTGTGATTGTGGTGTCTCCTGTGTTTACATACTGCAGTCCTTTTAATAACTGTATTAGACTATGCCACTTGATCCAAACAGCCTTCATCTTAATTATACCAGCTGTAGATATGTTTCAACTGCGTCATACACCATCTTACTAAACATTGTTGTATCAAAGGTCATTCCAGTTAGATTGAATTTGCATATGATGGAGCATGCTTAACTGAGCAAGTTATTGCATGTTTATTTTTGCATCAATTTTTGCATAATTGAGCATAGAAGAACAAAGTCATGCTTTATTCCCTACTTGGTGCAAATTGCACTATATAGAGATAAGTTTTGCACATTGGGGATTTTGCACAAATATGCATTGGGCATCGCATCTCTATGATTGGCTATCAAAAGACGCTAGGAGTGTGCATTGCAGCAGCAACTCAAAAGAGAAGCTAAATACCCGGAGAAGGCCTGCAAAAGGTATGAAGTAAAAAAAAAAAGAAAAAATCAAGAACTAAATGCATTTTTTTTAAAAGCGCATTTTAATGTACATTTAGTACTTCAATTTTTCTTTTAGATTGTATAACCTTTTTAACATCGTCTGATCAATTTTTATGAGCATGTTTCAAATTATATTCTTGCTTATATCCCTTCTCTGGTAATTAAAAAATATTCAAACATGGAATTATTTAATGTTGAAAGAATGTTTAAAGTATTTAGTACTCTGTATAGCATTACATTTTATATTATTTAAGCACGGGCTTCACTTGTAGGCTCATATGTTTTTCCTTATTTGTAATTGGGAAACCCTTGGAGTTAAACTGGATAGAATGAGCTATGTAAATAGAATTATCATTATATTAAATACACTATTTGCTGAACAAAGATTCGGATTGACTATACTTTACTGGCAATGCTCTCTACTCTCTGAAGACTCCACTCTGCACAATTGAATGGCTTTTATATATTATCTGAAGTCAACTAGACACATTAGAGGTTATGTATAATGGTGAATGCGTTTGTTTATGACACTTTGCAGTGCAGGAGAGGGATCTCCACCAAACAGTTTGGGGGAGGTTTCCTGACACAAATCAGGAGATTTTCAGCACTTTAATTTTTTCTACATAGGATGACCTGGCCAGGGCCGGCCTTAAGTGTTCTGACGCCCATCCAGTGCCTCTATCTGCTTTTTTTTAAACTTTTTTTTTTCTGGAGCGGTCGCTCCCTGGGGTGTTGAGCCCTGTGCGTAGGTCGCACACCCCTAAAGCCGGCCCTGGACCTGGCATAACGAGTGTCGGCTCAACTAACATCTCTATATTCGGCGAAGGCAGGACAGATCCCGAAATTTGTTAGGAGTCTGCTTTATACATTGGTGCACACGCCAATTAAACCAGTATTTGGCGCAATCTGCGAGTGTGCCATGTTTATACATGAACCCCAACTAAAAAAATTGCATAAAACATTAACTGTTTTGAAATAAGGTTCAGTATTAAAATAATTTAAAAAAAGTTTATATAGTGTAAACAATTTACGCAGCATGGGTGTGTGTCAGGATCCATCCAGCTGTCTTGTGTGTTCCTCATTTCCTAGTCCTGGCCACAGAGGAGCACATAGTATTTCCGGTCACAAAAGTGGTGATTTCCTTAGTTCCAGCTAAAGTGTGGAATTTCCCAGCCCCGGCCACAGAGTGGCGCTTTCCATATTGCAGGCCATAGAGGGGTGTTCCTTAGTTCTTGCCACAGAGGAGAGGCATTCCTTGCTCTTGCTCTAAGTGGCACCTGCCTAGCCTGGCCCCAGCGAGCCTGCAGCCAAAGCGGCATCTACCTAGATTGACCTCCAGAGTGGTATCTGACCAGTTAGCCCCAGAGTGGCATCTGCCCAGTCGGCCCCAGAGTGGTATCTGACAAGTTGGCCCCAGAGTGGCATCTGCCCAGTTGGCCCCAGAGTGGCATCTGCCCAGTCCAGTTATAATCTGGCTCCTGTCTTGATTCCTATAAAAGTGGTGTTCTGAGTCCCTGTAATGGGGATACCGTGAGCCCTGTAAAATTGCTGACCTAAGTCCCTGTAATGGGGCTGCTCTGAGTCTCTGCAATGGGATGACCTATCTTAGATTTCCTTTATTGGGAGGCCCTGCCACAATAATGCCCTGTCATAGTGTTCCAGCCTTGTCATTGTATTTCAGTCCTGTCTTTGAGTCTAGCCCTGTCAATGTCCCGTTGTTATCTGCTTCTTAACTTATCTGTTACTTTATCTGGTATTCCATTCCGGGTTTTCTTTATCTCCTCTTGCTTTGCTGTTAGTTTTCGTGATTATGTGCACCGGCCAGCCAGGCTCCACCAGCAGCTTGACAATAAAGGTTAAGCCTGGCTGCTAGAGTAGCTTTCAACTAATTCGGGGAAGGAACCAGGGGTGGGACTAAGTGTTGGTGTGCTTCTCATTGGTCCTGGATTTAAAGGGCTTAAAGGGCTAGACAAAGAAGGTAGGATAGGTCTCCTTGGGGATAATAATGGAAGACAATCACCAATGGAAGATGAGAATGTTATAGGTGAGTCTTTCCCAGTGTTGTTTGAATGTCCACAAGTTAATATCACTTATATACTGTATTTTCTATAGAAGACAGGGGGAGGCAAAAGAATAACAGCTGTATTCATCTTGTACTGTGGTACAGAGTAAACTTCCATATCCACATGTGCTTATTAAGTAATCCGCATGGGAACGAAGGCAGTGTGAAGGGTCAGTTTTGTAGAAAAAGATTGTTAATTAGTACTAAAGAAGCCATGAAGACACACAAATCAATTGCCATTTGACTACATTACCTCTGTCTAATCAACAATTCCTATTAAGGAATACACAGCTACAAATACATTGATTCTTAAAGTATGCTATTGCCTGCAGTTTGCTTAATACAGTGTATGGATCAGCTTTAATTCTCTCAGTACAATATTTAGACGACAGTGTCACTTTAAGACTTGGGTTAGTTTGAGCACAAAACTGTTTTTTTTTTTTAAATGAAACTTGTTAAGACATGGACGGTAGTAAAAGCCAGGGAAATATTTATTTCCGAGAAACAAGAAATTTCCTATATAAAACATGTGTTCTAAACATTAGTATGCCTTTTTTTTTGTAACAGACTTGCTGGGGCTTCAGCAATATTAAGGGATTTTCTAACCAGGTGCCATTACTCAAACAACCCAGAGACAGATTATTACAAACACATTTATTTTCCAAATTCACTTCTATTGGAATGGTGGATCCATGGTCCTGACACTCGAGGCCCACAATGTGATACAAAAAACCTGGATCCATAATGTTCAAAGGATATTTACTTTAACATTCCATAGGTTTATTGCAGTTGTGAAATATTCTACTTTGCCATTAAAGATCGCCAATGATTTTCACATAACACATTCATTCCGAGTATGCATTGTTTTTTCTACCATAGTAAATTAAGAGAAGAATCATTTTCATTAGTATAATTTACTATCATCACTAAATCACTGATAATTCATCTAATGCAGTCATGTCCAAAGTCCGGCCCGCGGGCCAGTTGCGGCCCGTCCTTTACTTCCATACGGCCCCAGAGACACGGCTGATCAATGTCTCTCTCTGAAAAAAAAAAAAAGCTTGCAGGCAGAGACGGAGGTGAGAAGGGATCGGAAGAAACCTCCGTGCTGCCTGTTCGGCTCCCCGTGCAGTGTGCCGACACGGAAGTGCCGACAGGTCACGTGACCGGCGCGCTGACGTCATACGCGCGCCGGGTCACGTGACCTATCGGCACAACCACCTGTGAGACGAACAGGCAGCATGGAGAAGACCATGCTGCCTGCCACTAGCCACCAGGGAAAGGTAAGTGCTGGGGACTGGGGAGATTGGGGGAAAGTACTGGGGAAAGAGGCAGGGGCTTATTAATGATGAGGTAACACTGACATATTATTGGGCAAATTAGCTGGGGAATATTAATGGCAACTAACACTGGTATATTACTGGGCAAATTGGCTGGGGCATATAAAATGGCATATAACTGGCATATTACTGGGCAAATTGGCAGGGGCATATAAAATGGCAAATAACTGGCATATTACTGAGCAAATTAGCTGGGGCATATAAAATGGCAAATAACTGGCATACTACTGGGCAAATTGGCAGGGGATATTAAATGGCAAATAACTGGCATATTACTGGGCAAATTGGCAGGGGATATTAAATGGCAAATAACTGGTATATTACTGGGCAAATTGGCAGGGGATATTAAATGGCAAATAACTGGTATATTACTGGGCAAATTGGCTGGGGCATATAAAATGGCAAATAACACTGGCATATTACTGGGCAAATTGGCAGGGGCATATTAAATAGCAAATAACACTGGCATATTACTGGGAAAATTGGCAGGGGCATATTAAATGGCAAATAACATTGGCATATTATTGGGAATATTGGCAGGGGCAAATTAAATGGCAAAAAACACTGGCATATTACTGGGAAAATTGGCAGGGGCATATTAAATGGCAAATAACATTGGCATATTATTGGGAAAATTGGCAGGGACATATTAAATGGCAAATAACATTGGCATATTACTGGGAAAATTGGCAGGGACATATTAAATGGCAAATAACATTGGCATATTATTGGGAATATTGGCAGGGGCAAATTAAATGGCAAAAAACACTGGCATATTACTGGGAAAATTGGCAGGGGCATATTAAATGGCAAATAACATTGGCATATTATTGGGAAAATTGGCAGGGACATATTAAATGGCAAATAACACTGGCATATTACTGGGAAAATTGGTAGGGGCATATTAAATGGCAAATAACACTGGAATATTATTGGGCAAATTGGCTGGGGCATATTAAATGGCATATAACACTGGCATATTATTGGGCAAATTGGCCGAGAGAACCATGCATGGGAAGGGAGAAGAGAGACATAAATGGAATGGTAGAGGAGAGACAGACAGACATGGGTTCGCAGAGGAGAGACAGACAAATATGGGATGGCAGAGGAGAGACAGACAAACATGGGATGGCAGAGGAGAGACAGACAGATATGGGATGGCAGTGGAGAGACAGACAGATATGGGAAGGGTTAGTTGTGTTCCTGACATATATTTCAGCATCTTGTGTTGTTGTTTTTTTTCATCTGGCCTTCAGATATGAAAGGCAGAGTGATTTTACTACTGTTTAGAATTGTCATTCAAATCGTTTGCAATAAAGTTTGCATAAAATAGTTCATTTGTACTTAATTTTAACTGTCAGGCAAAATGGTCGGCCCTCACGCATGTTCACTTCATCAAGTCTGGCCCTCTTTGAAAAAAGTTTGGACACCACTGATCTAATGGTTTTAAGTGATAGAGTTCTGTTACAAAATAAGCTCATGGATATTGCAAAATTTTTTGCTAGGTAGGGGCTATTTATTAAAACTGCAAGTGAACTGGAAACACCAGCATTAAAGGGACAGTATAGTCCCCAAACTCACTTTGGTGCAAGTTGAAGATCACTACTTGTATAATGCACCGGCTTTTGTCCCTGTGTGATTTGATGCAGGCATTCTGTATGAATCACATTTTTAATGTTTGACTCAAGCCCTCCCCAGTGATTACTCTGCATGTTTACTGCAGGTGCAGTAAAAGTTTTGTTTAAAATAGTCACTTCCTGTCATCCTCAAATTGAGTCTACTGAGTGACCTTGCTCTTGTACACAGTAGGATCTCTTAACAGTGCAACACATTATCTGATGACATCACTAGAGAGATAGGATATTCTATTCATTTGAATGGCATTATTCTCATTGGTTCCTACAGAAAAAAAAGGAATTTACTTTTACTCATCTAGTGTGGGCAGTCCATGTTTCTTGCAAACTGCTGTAATTTCACAATTTCTTCGAGCTGTAAGTATTTTATATTTTAAGCAATGCAAAATGTAAGACTTAAAAGTAGCATATTAAAGTACTTTGAAAGCACATTAATATGCATTAATATTTGGAAGATGCATTTTGAGCACTAGACAGTGCCTTTAATAGCTGAGTTGGAAATATTCTCCAGTATGCTTTTCTTTCTAGCTCAGCTATTAATGAATGATTTTTGCAGGCCACTTGTCAGTTTACTTTTAGTAAATAGCCTGGTACGTTATTACTTTTTGTATTGGATTGTTTTGTTAAATATCCATTTACTTTGTGTTCAGGTTTAATTGCTGAAACGTTACTGATTTGCTAAGATTAGATAATAAAAATCATTAAAGTTTTCTATTTCTTAGCAAGTATTTCTTCTGCAGAAGTACCATTTGATGTTTTTGTATGAATATAGGTAGATAAAAACATCCCATCACTCTAAATACACACTAATTCTTTCAAATATGTCATGTTTGCTATCTCTGACATCATCATGAAAGAGAGAGGCACAGAAAGAGAGCAGAGAGAAATATTAAAAAGAGAGTGTTTGAGAAAGAGATAAAAAGAAACACTGGTTATCAGGTAGTAGGGCTGTGTGAATACGTGACTAAAATGATCAGTATAGCAGTGTTTTTTCATATTAATTGTACAATTTTAAAAAACTAGTATAAATTGAATGACACATCAGCCATAACATTATGACCACCTGCCTAATATTGTCTAGGTCCCCTTCTGATGCCAAAATAGCACTGACCAGTTGAGGCATGGACTCCACTAGACCTCTGAAGTTGTGCTGTGGTATCTGGCACCAAGACTTTAGCAGCAGATCCTTTAAGTCCTGTAAGTTGTGAGGTGGGGCCTCCATGGATTGGACTTGTTTGTCCAGCACATCCCACAGATGCTCGATTGGAATGAGATCTGGGGTATTTAGAAGCCAAGTCAACACCTTGAACTAGTTGTGGTGTTCCTCAAACCATTCCTGAGCCATTTATTCTTTGGGGCAGGGCGCATTATCGTGCTGAAAGAGGCGAATGCTTCAGGGAGTACTGTTTCCATGAAAGGATGTACATGGTCTGCAACAATGCATAGGTAGGTGGTACGTGTCAAAGTAACATCCACATGAATGGCAGAACCCAAGGTTTCCCAGCAGAACATTGACCAAAGCATGACACCGTGTAACAAACGTACCTACTCACTGCTGCGATGCTCATCCACCACCACATACTCACCTGGGATTTTTGCTGCTGGGATGCTCTGTTGTCCTATAATAGAAGCATAAGTGGACAAAAAAAGTTGGCTGGCTCTTTTACTGGCCTGTGTGTGCAGCCATGACACCTTTTCCTTATAGTTCAAAGATTCCTACTTTTCATTTGTTCTGAAATTGGAATTATAAAGAACAAGAGCTGAACTGACACTGCTCTGGTCAAATAATGTTAAATATGGTGGCACTTGGCAAATTTACACAAAATATAAAGCTTCCTTCTCAATGTGTCATTCTGCTTTTGTTATGTTTGGTTCTTTCTCATGAATATATATAAAATGGCTCTATTGCGTAATGTCAGAGCAGCATACTGTTTGAGGAGGCAATTTAAGGTGCAAATATGTTACTTGGCTATACATCCTGTAGATGTTGGATGAAGATCACATATGAGTATGAATCTTTTATTACAGAGTTCATTTTCATTTACTTCTTGTGTTTCTAATAGAGATATTTATTGTGATCTGAAATCAACAAAACACATACTATATACTTTCCAGAATTGTTTAAATATTAATGGTGTCTGTATGGATCATGTGAAAGGTTATTTTGATTTTGCTGTTTAAGGTATCTTCAGTTGAAATGGTGTATAGTAATATGCACCAAGTTTAAATAGTTTGCAGCACCATTAGTTCAATGTTATGTCCAGTAAATGTATCTGATTTACTAGTTGTAAAGTAGCGGTTGATCTTTGGGTGAATGGCTGGGAATTTATAATGGACTAAATGCCGAGTTTTCCAATTTGGGGGTGCACACCCACAGGGGGATATGTAATGTCTCTGGGCGGAGGTATGTGTAATCCAGGCAAAGTGTCAGTGTCTATATTGAACATACTGTATTGTTTCAGATAGGGTTAGGGGCAAGGAAAAGAAAGAAGTGAAATAACTAACTGGTGACTAAGGGGCAATAAGAATTAAACAGAGGAGTGTGAGACTTTGATATACAGAGGGGATGATCTAAAATAGGCTGGGAATAATGTTATCACCAGTAAAATACAGGTCATACAGATGCCTGCATATACTTAACATTGGCCACAAGCCAATTTTTCACTGGTTAGGGTGGCAACTCTAGTTGGGTGGCATCTCTAGTTGAGAACCCATAGACAACCTGACAGAATGCTTGTTAGCGTCCGCTTCATCGCGGCTGTTTGAGTGCCTCAGGCGCTCAGGTGTCAGTCGCTCCATCGATGCAGTTTAGTATTAGGGCATTAGGTTTAGGAGTTAGTTTTAGGGTTAGTATTAGGGTTAGAATTGGAATTCGCGGTTAGTATTATGGTTAGTTTGACACTGAGGGTTAGGGTTTAGAGTTAGGGATACTTTTAGGGTAAGAGGGGGTAAGAGGGGGTAATTAGGGGGGGGGGGTTATTTGGTGCTGACAGTTCAGAACCAAAACAGCCTTGCTGAACTGTCAGTAATGTGCCGGCAGTGAGCAAGTGTCCTAGACACACCTGATGGTTTAGTAGAGAGAGTTTGTGTATATTGAATGTTATTAAACTTTACAAAATCATACCCGTAGCTGGAACACCATTTAGCAATATTACACAGATTATATTCTTTCCCAAGAACATTACGTGGAGATTAAAATAAATCAGTGCAGACTGCAATGGACACTATCAAAGCAAAAGCCCCATAGATAATATTGCATTATAAATGTATATATATATATGTCCATCTTTATATTTAATATATGAATCGAGATCTGCGATTATTTATTGATATCACACACACAAAACATATTGATTATAAAATTGGACTTATTTTTTTCCAACTTTTGGAGGATTGCTAACTTCAAAGTATAAAGTTGCCCTTTCCATCTGTAGAAATGCCAGCAGCCTTTGCATATCTCTACCTCCTCTTACCCCCAGCAGTGCAGAACGATTACTACTCCAGTGGTGTTAGAATGGCTTTTGATCTACTCACATATTGGAAATTCCTTAAAGGTAAGCCATCTGCCAGTTGAGGAACAAAATAGATTACATCACTCTCCGTTAGGAAGGCTCTGTAAATCCTGAACATCACGGCTTTTAATAATTCTATATTAACACAGCTAATGGGATTAGCCACACTCTGCCTTGAAACCTAATTCACAAATGTTGTGCAGCTGTAAAAATTCCTGCCATTTAATTTAACCGAAAAGAGAGATGTTTTGTAGATGTTGAGAGTTTAAGGTTGGCTTAATGCACATTAGTATGGTGCGGTCTAGCAGAGTGGCCTTTTTTAACGCTCGGTCACACACACCGTGCTAATATCTATTAGTTATGAGCTAATCTCCTTTTTATCTTCATAAATCGATGCACTGTGAGGTTAGCACAGTAACGAGTTTGGCAATACAGCCGCTCGTTGTTAGAGGACTACAGTGACCAGAAGAGGAAATTAAGAATGGTGAAACAGCCTAGGTGCATCATTCAGTAGATGTTGGGCAAAAGTTGCCAGTATCTCCATAATATGCTTTAGAATCAGAGAGTATCTGAATGTACCCCTCCTGGTTATTATTAAAATTAGGTGGTGGAGCAACATCACATAGAGGGTTTCAGTAACATTAAAATCCTAACTCTATAATACAACCTTTTCTTGTCTTAGAGTTGAATAGCTTGAGGAGTGATGGAGTCAACTTCAGCATTAATATGACAAAATACCACTAAATAAAAATTATTTTAAAAAATCCACATAAAAGCTAGATAATTTATTTAAATAATATCTTTTGTAAAATAGAAACACAAAAATGTGTAAATGAGTATGTAAGCGCACAAAAATAAATCTATAAATGATCCAGAAGTTGAGTTTTAAAATAATTAACAAGGCATTTCACTATTAATTTGTGGTAGAACCAGCGGCACAGGTGATGCTATGCACCATGGTCCGCTTCAAGTGAGAGGACTGTGGCAAAGAGTGGATCCTGGAAACTTGTTTTTTGTACTACCTTCCAATGAATTGTGGGGCTTCTGCTGTGTGGTCTACCATCATGCTCAGCTGACTAGACAGTAAGGTGAATACAGTATTGGTTCCAAAATATTACATAATGGGATGGAACCCCAGAAAAAATTCTCCACTGGGGCCCCCCACCGCCTTGATCATCCACTCACTAAAATGTATTACAAGGTTCAGGGGAGGGCTGGCAAAGGGGGCAGGAGGGCAGTTACCTCTCGGGCTGTTAATTAATCTCAGTGGGTTGGGACGACACCATTTTTCACTTTTAAATGCCCCCGACAGAAAAACACTTTCAATCCTTCTATCCAATTCTCTTGTCTATAAGACTCTGTACGTTATCTGTCAGCAAATCTGTCTTGCACGTGTACGTGTGTCTGTTTCTGATGATAGGTGGGCTGATGATGGGGGACCAAGGGCAACTAAATTGCTAAATTATTCTCGACCCCCCCTCCCCCGGGTCAACAATTACTGAAATACTAGTATCTAATATTCAATGAACCTTATGTTCAGTGAATATTAGATACTATTATTTCTGTACACATGCCGTAGTATATTGTTCTGGGAAATGCTAAACAGTCGATATGCAAACTGACATGAACTAGAGAACCAGCTTAATTTATAATGTGCCACAGCAATGTCTTTCATTTTCAATAGGAGATGTATAGCGTGATGTGTGGATTCAGATATATGTTGAAAACAATGCTTCCAGCTTTACTGTCTGCTGCTTTGGGCTGTTTCCTATTCATTGAAGCAAAGCAGCATGTTGGCTAAGACGACTGCCAAGAGCCATGGCTATTGATATCTTTGTTACTGCTTCTTATCAGTCCTGAACAATCCTGCAGATAATAAAAATACAAATGCTATAAGTTCACTGTTGCTGTGAAAACTGTACATTGTTGTCAAAAGCAACATGACACACATTTTCACATGGTGACAGTAGAATGTCTGGAACATACCTCAAAATGTCAGAAAGTTCTCTGTCTATGAATCACAGTTATCACAAAGGAAGCCGGTTTTATTTTCATATGTCATATTATATACCAGATCATGAAGTATCTGTTTCACTTCCATAAATATATAATACGAACTATAAAACACCCCTGAACTGCAAAATGTAGAAAAACTTACGCTGGCCAGATTTTTGTATAGAACATAAACAGTGATTTGCTCTAAAGCATCACAAAATTGTATGATCACTCAAAGGGATAATGTAATAACTATAGAATCTGTTCAAACCTTACGGTTGCAGGTTGATTCCCAGTGGGGTGACTTCATCCTTTCCAGATGCATAAAATGAGTTTTGATTGTGAACAAGTGAAAGAAAAAAATACCAGTAATACTATCAGCTCCACAAACGTAATTTTGGCTGACTAGCTCGGTGGCCACAGTATTTTTGGTAAAACAAAATTGTTGGTATTACTATTAATAGCCTTTGCCAAACCACAATTTGCTTTTTTGTGACTATCTCCCATTGAAAAGACCTTGCTGTTTTAGGCATGATAGATAGGCCAAGTGGCTCTTATCTGTCTATGTTTCTATGTATCTGCGGAACATTATAATTTAAGCTAATTCTCTCGTTCATGTCTCTTTGGATATAGCCTTTTTGTCATTTCCCAGAAAGTCATATGAACTCAAATGCTAACATCTAATATTCAATGTACCTTATAATACATACCAGTAACATGTTTGGTTGATAATCTATTAATATTTGGCTAACAATTTTTTCTAATATTCCAAAAATAGAAGACATGTGCATAGCATTTAGCATTTTCGTCCATTCGTCCGAAAAACGAATAACGAAAATGCTAAACTAACGAAAGCCGAATGAACGAATGGTTAATAAAAGAAAATCATTCGTCCATTCGTGCTATTGGCATTCTATAAACCGAAATAGAGTCGGTTTATAGAATACCAATAGCATTACATACATTCCATAAACCGACATAATGAACGACTTTCGGTTTATGGAATGCATGTAATGCTTTTGCTATTCTATAAACCGAAATAGAGTCCCCATTCATACGAATAGGTCAATTGAATTTCTTATGAATGGGGACTCTAGAACGGTTTATAGAAAGCCAATAGTATTACATGTATTCCATAAGCCGAAAGTCTATAAACCGAACGACGTTCGGTTTATAGACTTTCGGTTTATGGAATGTGTAGGTCAATTGATCCGTACGAACGAATAAAACTAAATGAAAATAATTAACAAATTTCGTCTGAAACGAATGCAGTAATGAACAAAATTCATTTTAGACTAAATAAATAACATTTTCTTCCGAATGGACGAAAACTAAACGAAAATTTTAGTTTTGCACATGTCTAAAAAATAGTCATCATAAGAAAATCCCCAAATTGTACCTGGTAGCTATTGAGAATACTGGGGTTTAGTCACTCAGCAGTGCACTTTGGAAGATGTCCAGAGCCGAGATTTTTCTGGAACCCCTAACAATCCAGAATCTTGACACTCCAGCTATGTGGGCTACATAAGCCAAGATGTTAATTAAAATGTAGTCCATTTAACCCAACATTTGGCTATTGGTGACAGCATGTGCTAGATGTAGGGTTCCTACCTTCTCTTAAAAACACACACAAGGAATGTTTCATAGAATTCTGTTTACTGTTTTTCCAGGTTTGCTGTAGCTTGAGAATACATATATACTTAAAGCTTTTCAAAAGCAAATTAAAAAGTAAGGTTGCTTTAATAACCTGACAACTATCAGTTTATTTCTAGATATTTTTATCTACACTTTTCCAATGTTATATGCATTTGTAAACAACTTGCAAAACTGTGAAGCTTGTGACTAGGGATAATTATCATTTTATTATTTATTTCGTTCAACAATTCACATATTTAACAAGAGTACAGTGAAATCAGTGTCCCTGACCTGAGTTTGAACTCGTGTAAAACAGTTTTATCATAAAATCTGAGATAATTATGTAGAGCAAGTTAAGCAGGCATCTAATCTTTTGACAAAAATGTTTCTCTAACTTATGGAGTCTTTTAAATCACAATTTCATTCTAAACTCTAAAATATCAATACAGTTCCTTTCTTGGCATTTCATGGGGGCACTCCAGGGCAAAAATAATGCACTTAATTGATTCATATATACTAAAAGACCACTCCATACTGAAAAAATGAACTGATTACAGGATATTAAAGTTTATATTTAAAAAAAATAAATAAAGTTTATTATTTTTCTATTTTGCAATACTTAATTCTAAAATAACTTTTCATGCAATTGATTTATTTAATGAAACACCATAAAGTCCCCAAATACTCCTGTGGGATTCACTCTCATTTTTTTTCTTCTTCTTTGTTCTTTTCTATAACATATTTGGATTATTATTATGTTGGTCTATTTTTATTATTTACTTTTTTTTTTTAACTCTGTATAGTCTTTTGTTTCTTTTTCAATCCCTCCGATAATTGTTTTATATTTCCATTTATTTGTTTTTTCTTTGATCTACTCTCCATTTTTTCCAACGTACTGCTCTAAAAAAAAAAGGACACCACTCTGTGTGAGGTATTGGCAGACCTATCTTTCCTGGATGGTATTGGCAAACTTGTCTCTCCTGGGTGGTATTGGCAGACCTGTCTCTCCTGGATGGTATTGGCAGACTTGTCTCCCCTGGATGGTATTGGCAGACTTGTCACTTCTGGATGTTATTGGGAGGTCTATCTCTCCAGGATGGTATTGGCAGACCTGTCTCTCCTGGATGTTATTGGGAGGTCTATCTCTCCAGGATGGTATTGGCAGACCTGTCTCTCCTGGATGTTATTGGGAGGCCTATCTCTCTAGGATGGTATTGGCAGACCTATCTCTCCTGGATGTTATTGGGAGGCCTATCTCTCCAGGATGGTATTGGCAGACCTGTCTCTCCTGGATGTTATTGGGAGGCCTATCTCTCTAGGATGGTATTGGCAGACCTATCTCTCCTGGATGTTATTGGGAGGCCTATCTCTCCAGGATGGTATTGGCAGACCTGTCTCTCCTGGATGGTATTGGCAGACTTGTCTCCCCTGGATGGTATTGGCAGACCTGTCTCTCCTGGATGTTATTGGGAGGCCTATCTCTCTAGGATGGTATTGGCAGACCTATCTCTCCTGGATGTTATTGGGAGGCCTATCTCTCTAGGATGGTATTGGCAGACCTATCTCTCCTGGATGTTATTGGGAGGCCTATTTCTCCAGGATGGTATTGGCAGACCTGTCTCTCCTGGATGTTATTGGGAGGCCTATCTCTCTAGGATGGTATTGGCAGACCTATCTCTCCTGGATGTTATTGGGAGGCCTATCTCTCCAGGATGGTATTGGCAGACCTGTCTCCCCTGGATGGTATTGGCAGACTTGTCACTTCTGGATGTTATTGGGAGGTCTATCTCTCCAGGATTGTATTGGCAGACCTGTCTCTCCTGGATGTTATTGGGAGGCCTATCTCTCCAGGATGGTATTGGCAGACCTGTCTCTCCTGGATGTTATTGGGAGGCCTATCTCTCTAGGATGGTATTGGCAGACCTGTCTCTCCTGGATGTTATTGGGAGGCCTATCTCTCCAGGATGGTATTGGCAGACCTGTCTCTCCTGGATGTTATTGGGAGGCCTATCTCTCCAGGATGGTATTGGCAGACTTGTCTCCCCTGGATGGTATTGGCAGACTTGTCACTTCTGGATGTTATTGGGAGGCCTATCTCTCTAGGATGGTATTGGCAGACCTATCTCTCCTGGATGTTATTGGGAGGCCTATCTCTCCAGGATGGTATTGGCAGACCTATCTCTCCTGGATGTTATTGGGAGGCCTATCTCTCCAGGATGGTATTGGCAGACCTGTCTCTCCTGGATGTTATTGGGAGGCCTATCTCTCCAGGATGGTATTGGCAGACCTGTCTCTCCTGGATGTTATTGGGAGGCCTATTTCTCCAGGATGGTATTGGAAAACCTATCTCTCCTGGGTGGTATTGGCAGACTTATGCAGCATTACTTGCATTCTCTTTGTGCCCGGGAACTAGCAGCAGTTACGGCAAGGAGAATATTTCCTTTATTCTATTTTAGTTTCTAAGGTTTTGTTTCACTTGGCATTGCTTTGATTTTCCTTTACCTCTGTACAAGCTACTGGTTTGATATGCACTGAGATTAGGTGGAGTCTTTTTCTTTATTATTTTGGCTATATGTGTTTATGTGAAATCACATATATTGTATTATATACTTTTTTTTATTTCTTTGTGATCAGGATGGGGTATTGTGGCTTTTTTCCCTGTATGCTTATACATGAAATGTGTACTATGAACTGAAAGCCAAACCAAAAGTACAACGTCGTGCTGGACTGAACCATGCTCCTTTAGTCATCTCTAACAGACTCTCTCTTCTGTGGCATAGTTTAAAGTTTTTTTTACACATTGAAGCTGAAAGTCTGTCCATCTGTGTTATCTATATATGGAGGATATCTGTCTTATAGATAAGCCTATGGTCTTTAATGCTACTCTGCATCTTTATGGAGCATTGCTTGTGGGTACCACTCCTTGCTCATTTTGTAGGGGTTTATAATGTATTACACTATTTTGGGGTTTATCCTTTACACTATGCCAAGTGTGAGTAAGCATGTGCACCATCCACTTCCTTGTGACCCATGACGCACAGGACCAGATGGTAAAAACACATTTCTAAGATAACATAATTGGAGTTTTAGTTACATTACATGGCCATATATTGCTAAGCCCACCACTACGTCAAAGTACTCCAATATTGGTGGGTCCTGACACTAAATACTAATGTTTATATGGGGCTAAATCACTTCAAATGTGTTGCTTACCAGGGCCCAAAGGGTCTTCCTATAGTACCACACAGAGAAACTCCTGCAATTTATAGGTCTGGACACCACTTATGGAGCTGGTTATGGCTTCTGGTTTAGCACCCCTCCCCATCACAGGTGCTCCATAAGTGGTATCCAGACCTATAAATTGTAGGAGTGTCGCTGTGTTGCACTATCGGAAGGCCCTTTGGTCCCTGGTAAGCAACACATTTGAAGAGATTTAATGAAACATGAAAGTAGCCCACACACAAACATATTTACGGTGAAGTGGCCCACTCTAGGACAAACTTGGACATCCCTCCTATAGAGCCCTGCTGTTATTAGACACATTCTATGTAAGGTCTTTAAGAACCAGGTTAATATGATGGCAACTATGGTTTATCCTTTAAGCGTACCACATAGTATATATATATTAGTATGTATAAAAGCTCACATATGTATATGTATGTTATTACACACACTAAATGAGCTCAGGGGGTGTCGTGTTTGATGATCAGCTGTAGTCAGTCTACTTCTAAGTGATGCCATCCACCCCTCTTTATCATCTAATGCTCACAGCTCATCAAAGAGGATTAATATTATGCCTTAGGAAAAATATTACTGGGAGACTCCTTACACAGCAGCGGAACTGTCAATCACCGCAGTCATATGATGAAGTTAATATTGTGTATACACTGCCTTTGTCTCTTTCTAAAGATGAGCGTGTCACTGATCTACTGACAGTCAGGAGTTACTGTGAATGCCCAGGCAGAAAGTTATGCTTGTGATGCCTGTGTTAATATTAACTGGTGCAGACAGAGTCATTATCAGTTCCATGTAGTCAGCTCCTGACATTGCAGTCACGATTTTCTAGCCATATTGGACCAATCCCATTGGTTCTAATTTTTATTTTTCATAACGTGTCCACATGATTTGACTTATAACAAAACACTATGGTTTTTTAGGAAGGGGGAGTTTTCCGTGGAGTTACAGACAATGTAAAAGAGAACCAGAACCTCTGGTTTTTGAATATGGGAATGAACTGGAGTTGAATGACCACATTTAACAAGTATGTTGTGGACAGGATTACACATACAGGCATATGTTATATACATACAAGTATTTGTACTCTGTATTGTGCCGGAATGAGGTTGTCCAGGAAATATTGACCAGGTACGAGAATGTCCGGAGCAATCTGGGACTTGTGATCCCCATATACTGAAGCCTTTCTTTCTCCAAACAAAGCACTATAGCTCCCACTTTTCAAGGGACAGTCACGATTCAATCCCTCTGAGCTCTAAAACTAGCCTGAAAAAAAACATGTAGAAGTTTTTCGCTCATTACTGCACATGCGTGATATCACTGACATTTGACCACCCAAGTTCCGCACCCAGCATCCTGATTTGCCTGGGGCAATAGTTGGGAGATATGAAGCATTTGCATATAGGCATACTGATGCAGAATAAGTGACGGTCTCTTCTCTTGAGATTAAAATGTGAGGTTTAGAGTGAAAGAGACTGGAAGTAAGGGAACAGTATTTATTAGAATGAGTTGATCATGAGGGATGATAAATTGGGAAAATGTCTGTCCCACAAGTCAAGTTAATTTCAGGGATTCGTGCAGATCAGATTTATAAGGTAAAATGGTAAAAGCAGAAGAAAAAAAAATCAGACATCATTAAAAACTTTAAAATATTAGGAGAGATCAAAGGGTCTATTCAATAAAGAGAGGGTTGTAATGAATTGGTGGCCAAAAGATAACTATTAGTTGTTGTCTTTTTATTCCAGTCATAGGGTTTGATTTACTGTGGTGAACGGAAAGCCAGTTTACATAGCACAGGCCAGAATATTTCAAATGAGAAGATCACTACCTTGGCTATTGTAATTTACATTTGGCCAATCAGTTGTCAATCTGCTCTTTACTTAACGGACCTCATACAGCTAACAGTCAAACTCTCGTGGCCGGGCAGTAATGATTACATCATGCTGGGTTGATGTCACAGAAGCATCCCAGACATTGTTTTGCTTGGACAGCATGAAGGAATTATTTAGTTGATTTAATTGTGATAAATAAGTGATAGTATCAACATAAAATTCTGCTTGTCACAATAAAACAGTGGACAACATTGCTCTAGAAAATTTGTATCCCCCTGGTGATAAATTGTTCATGTGTGGTGAATAGGGTTGCCACCTTTTCTTCAAAAAAATATCGACCATGCTACTACCTCCATAGACTTAACATTGGGGTCAAGCCAATTTTTTGCCGGCCTGCCAGTAAAATACCGACCAGGTGGCATCCTTAGTGGGGAACCAGATTTCTTTTCTCTGTGGCAACTTATGGGTCAGAAACGTCTTTAAGTCCTGTGGTATTAGTTCATGGAATTAATAATGTTTGACCTCTCCCAACTTAAGTATCTGCATGGAGTGAGGCCTTCCACATTACGAAGACCACCCTACTCATCTGTGGTAGCAAATGTATCAGCTTGATTTATTTTACGTTACAGTATATGCCCACGGCATTGATAGTACACATGACACCAGTGAAAATAACCCGTTTTAAGTCACTGCTGCCCTTGAATGTATTGTAATCCCAATACCTCCCTGCCACCAATGATTCACCTCTTTTACGACAATCATGTCAGTTGTGGAATATTTTTTTCCTCATTGTTGTATTACAATACTAAAAATCTAAACAAAATGTGGGTGACACCCATTCTGTGTAATAATTCAGGACATAAAACTACAATCAATCGACAGCCAGCAATTTAGGAACTATTTAGTAATGGTAAACGTTTGTAAATTCACGGCACTACTTTAATGCCTTAGGGTTTTAAGCTGCCTGTACTAGTCAATGCATGATAAGCTGTATTGGTATGCAAGGTGCTTAAAGACCCAGTGTTATACTACATTTTGTATATATGATATCTCTATTCCTTATAACCTTTAAACCACTGAATGTCATTGCTCTAATCATCCTAATGCATTGTTTACTTGCAAGTACTAGATTCTCTAGATTGGTGATTAGGAATATATAGTCTATTGTTTGGAGAAGCTTGTTATCTCTGACATTCAGAGTTTCTTCTTCACTTGATGACATCATGGGAGAAGCATGAAATCTTTAAGAATATACGAGGAAGACTCATATTTTGAGAATTTATGGGGGGCCCCAGAACAATAGAACAATCCCACAGCACTATTCATATACCACCTAGTGGTGATCAATATATATGGCATCGGGGGTTCATGTATAAATTAGAAATTCTGGGTAAAGGTTTACGTGGAGTAGAGTGTGGTATTTTTAGACATTTTCCAAAGAATTGCTCTGTATAGACCTTGCCAGCTACAGACGTGATGTGTATCACAGAGCAAGTGCAGAAGTGCCAAAACTCTGTGTGGTGATTGTAAACATGGAATAATGATTGCTTCCAAGCTGAGCTGTGATCCCAGCACAAAGGACCTCGAAGGAAGGCAAAGGGAAGAGCGAATAAGATAAGATAGATACTTTATACATATCGTGTTTTTGCTTTCGCTCTGATTAACAAAATAGCCTGGATACCTAGTCTTAGCCCTACCCTCTCTGCCTGAGGGGTCACAATCAGGGCCGGCTTTAGGTGTTTAGACTCTCTGTGTGGTAGTTATCAGAGAACAGAATTGTTTTTTAAAAAATGCATTGCTTGTTTTTATATCTCACATCCCTTGCTATTGTACCCACAGCACCTGATTGCACCCATATAACTTGTCACAGAACCACATTGCACACACAGGTCTTGCCAGAGAACCAAGATTGCACACATAGGATTTGCATAAGATTTGCACCAGTTCCATTATACTCATATGACTTGCCCCAGGACTAATTTTATTTACAATACCCACACCCAGATTGCACTCACAATTCAGACACCACTAAGGTTGGCCCGTGTCCCACTTGGTTCTCTCTTGTGTTAACCCAGATATGTCCTGGAGATACTAAGTTTGTAGGTGTAACATTGCCACAATGCTCGCAAGGGTCGATCCTGCCTGTGTGGTGCACTGGTTAGAAGGATGCCAGGAAAGCTGTATTAGCTTAAAACTTGTTCATGTTTTTTGTTGGAAGGGATTCTGAACAGGATGATATGTTTAAGGAGCATATTCTCTAAAGGAGGTTCAACTATCTACCTAAGGCATCTTCAACAGTTTGTTAATAACAGGCACAGTATATGGGTTAGGATTATCTAGACTCAAAACAGGGAATCCTTATAGCCCTATATTTGTCCTGCTCCTTTCACTGCATAGGGAAGGGGATGTGAAGGATATTCAACCAAACGAAATAAGGGTTGCCACCCAGTCGGTATTTTACCGGCAGGCTGGTAAACATTAGCGTGAGACCCATGTTAAGTCTATTGAGGCACTAGCATGGCCGGTATTTTTTTTTTGGAGAAAAGGTGGCAACCCTGATACCAATCTTGAACCCTATATCTCTTTAGCTGGCAGGGTATCACAGCTAGTATAACACTAAATGATAAGTGACTAGAATAGATATATCAGTCAATTAATCACTTCCCAGCGCTATCATGCCGTCCTGATTTTAAGTGCCTAAAAGACATTAGGATGCTATAGTACGTCCTGTGTTAAACAGCTCATCATGGCTCCCCGCGATGAACTGTGCTCGGATCCCGCGGCAGGCACTTGCAGCAGGATTCCACCTATCAGATGAGGCCACTTTGAGTGGCCCCAGTCCCTTATAACGGCCCTGAACCTTCTAGAACAGGAAGGGACAGTACCATAGAAAAGTTGGGTCTGCTCACATTCAAAGCATGCTATGGAGCGTACCAAAAGGAGTCAGAGGAGAACTCCTTAATTTTTTTTACTGTACCGCTTTACCATTTACTTAATAACTTTTGAATTCACTTAGGGGGCTACATATACATACATATCTATTAAAATAAAACACCTATTTGCGGGAGCTCCTAAAGTTCTTGTGAATAGCATACTGATATTCAATTATCTTCCCAATACTTTTTTCCCCCCCACATATATAATGTCTGTACTTTGACCCTCATTGGTTTAATTCTAGTTTTAGGAGAGTTTATGTTTTCAATAATAATTGTTTTCGCAGGATAGCTGCATGTTGCACTCAATGGACATTAAACCCGGCAATGGATCACATTTCCTGTATTGTGGATCAGATTCAACAGAACAATTCCTGACAGGTTAAGGGGAGATCTTTTAAGTAAAAACAAATTTAATTTTAGTTTTAGGTTTAATGACGTCTACAGTCATAGACGTGATCAGTCAAAGCTGCTTTTGCACTCCGATAATGGAAAGATTGTATCTTCATTAATATACCCAACTAAAATGAATTTACTATGTTTCTGGAGTGAAATGGATAAATTGCATGAAAAGTGAAATTCCTATTGAAAGCTATTCAGAGAATGTAAGTAATGTGGCACGAAGCTGAGGATTGATGGCAACTGAAATGCTTGTGATGTATTAAAGGGGATTTAACACTTCTCCAGAACATCACACCTTTACAAATAAATCTAGCAATATTAATATTATCACTGTGCTTGAATGACCGATCTTAACCTAGAAATAGTTCCATGTTCATTTAAAATTTTACCGCACTTAAATCTTTCGGCCTACTTTAATTCCAACTCGGAGCAAAGATGAGGTGGAAAGCGCTAGTAACCACAGTTATTTGTTGCGATCGCAGAGAAAGTCAGTGAGTGCTACTCACTAAGAAAAAAGAATTTACAGAGTCACAAACCTTTTTTTCAATTTGTACGTCTAATGTAACAAATAGGTAACCAATACTTAAGAAAGGTCATAAATATACAAAAAGTTGTATTTTATTAGTAAATTGGGTGGGTACACATGTTCAGAAGGTGTGAATTTGTTTTAATAAAAGATTTGTTCTATTTTTCGTACAATTTTCTAAAGTGTTTAGAAAAAAATAGGTAAAACATCTGTACTATAAAATGTAACCTGTATGAAGAAAAATGAAGCATTATCAAACATTGAGTCTTGACAGGAAATGCAAAAATAGGCCTGGAATTCATTTTACATGATGTGTCTGCCATCCAATCAAAAGCAAGCAATCTTTTATGGCCTAACATTGTTGCCAGAAGGAAAATGAAGTGTGTGGTGAAGAGCTATAGTAATAAAGTATTTTCAAAATTAGGCAGCCACACCTAATCTCTCACCAGTATTATCCTGGGATGGAGTCAAGATCCAGTGCCATGCCCATAAAATGGATGTAATATTGACTAAAGAGAGATGGAATATTCCAATTGAATTACTGCAGTGCTTGGAATGAAAATCATTTGTATGCAGACAAAATGGGACTTTTATAATTTCCCTGAATGGATAATTTTACATGCAGACTTATTTCTGGTTGCATTTTATTTCTGTACCATGTGTGTTTTGCCTCCCGTTGCTATGCGAACCATTTTTAATAAGTGTCTTAAATAAACATTGAGTGTTTTCTAATAGCCCACGCCTATCTCTTTATTAAGAATTCCAGACATTAGCGTTTAGGCCAGACACGTTTATATCCATTGACTTCTAGTCAATAGTCTACCTTAACAAGAAGATGGCTAAATATGGCATTGTAAGCACACTGTAAACATGGGAAGAGTCGAGCAATGGGAATTGTTCTTGGAGTATGCATCCAGAAAAATACATAGCGTCTATTCACCAAAGAGTGAACCATGGTGATTAGACAATGGAACTGAGAAATAATCATGCAATAATAGCTGAGCTGGAAAGCCCAAAAATGTATCTTGTTATTTCATTGCAGGTCATTGTTTAGTGAATACACCTCATTATGTGCATGCTAGCTGAAGGGTACCAGTTTTATCACCACAAAATTGCAATCTGCAGAGACAAAAGCTTGAAAACGCAGACCATAGTACTATAATGTATCCATGTACCTCAATTGTAGGTACTCACAGGATAATGAAAGGTAATCCACACGTAGACAGTAAATGGTCCAGCGTGAGTATGTTAACAAGAACCTGAAGCTTGTAATGTAGAGCAGCACTCCGCTTGATGATGGGAGGTGTGCCATGAAGCATCCAGTGGATGCAGGCCCCCGAAAGGTGAGCCCGATGTTGTCAAGACTTAGACAACATCGGGCTCTCCTCTCGGGGCCTGGTGGTCCGGCTGGATGCGGCAGCAGAGAAAAAAAAGTTTAAAAAAAATGAAAGTCATCAGGAGGGAAGACTGCATGGAGGAGACAACCAGGGACATGGGGCAACAAGGAGCTGAGTACTGGGAAAGGGGGAGGAGGGTGGTATATTATTGGGCAAATTGGCTGTGGCTTATTAATGACAAAATAACACTGGCATATTATTGGGCAAATTGGCTGGGGCATATTAAATGGCAAAATAATACTGGCATATTGGGTACATTGGCTGGGGCATATTAAATAGCAAAATAATACTGGCATATCATTGGGGAAATTGGCTGGGGCATATTAATGGCAAAATAATACTGGCATATTATTGGTAAAATTGGCTGGGGCTTATTAATGGAAAAATAACAGTGGCATATTATTGGGCAAATTGGCTGGGGCATACTAAATGGCAAAATAATACTGGCATATTATTGGGCAAATTGGCTGTGGAATATTAAATGGCAAAATAATACTGGCATTTTACTGGGCAGATTGTCTGGGGCTCATTATGGTAAAATAACACTGGCATATTAATGGCAAAAGTAATACTGGCATATTGATGGGCAAATTGGCATTATGCACTGCTTTGGTTTGTCTATTACTGATTTGTAATGCACTTGTCTTGGTTTGCCTGTTTCTCATTGGTAATGCACTGGTTTTGTGTGTCTATTTTATTTGTAATGCACTTGTCTTAGTTTGTGCATTCGTTATTTATTTTTTTATTTTAAAGGTAAATAAAGGCATCTTGTTCTTATATTCTGTGTATGCACTTGACTTTATAACTTAACTTTTACATATGTTTGCTTGTGGTGTGCCACGGAATTCTAGGAGGAGCTTTGGTGGGCCCTGGGTGAGAAAAGGTTGAGGAGCACTAATGTAGAGGACCTGCCTTATCCAGTGTAAATGTTCACCGGGTCGGAACAGGAAGTGTTACAGGCTAAAATAAATGGATGCTCAGTAGGCCCAAAATCATTGTAAAACTCCTACAACTCTGGTCGCTTTGTCAGGTATATACAACAAATGTTGTGTCAAACACTGATTAAACTTCACTGATAATATATAGCACCCTAATATTTTTCTGCATAAACAAGTTGCATCTAGGGTCTACCAAACCCTATTTCCTTTATGTCAGGCCTTTGGAGGGGGAGTGAGGTCACTCACACAGCATTCATTCACCAGTATCCCTGACACATTTGAGATCCCAGCATCCACAATTGCCATGGAGGTAGACATGCAGTTATTAAGATTTCCCACTACATAAAGGTATATCCAAACAAAGCCACTAAGTCCTTTCTCACTGTAACAAGATGTTTGATAAATGTATATAGTTATTTATTACCACTGTTCGAGTGCTCCCAGAATTCAATTCACCACACTGTGCATTGATATTGTCGCTGGTTAGCAATCTCATTATGTAGTGAGTACAGGAAATTGACGTGTGGCCTGATGTGGATGTATGGAGACTGGAGAGACAAATACAGCAAGAAATACATCCCTTGTTTTTAAATGTGAATTGCAAAAGTCCTGGATTTCTACATGGCATCAATAAAATTAACCACTCTGATACTGTGCCTTGTTTACCTCTAAAAGACCTTAATGCTAGGTATTTACATGACTATATTCGTTTTAGCAAGCAAAAGTGTTAATTTGATTTTGAATATTTTTCTTTCTGCTTCTTCAAAGTAATTGAGCCATTTATGTCAAGAAACCTTTGTTCTCCTTTGTAATACATGCAGTAGTCAGAAAATGATCATGAAATTGCATTTAATTGTTTTAAGCGTGTATAAGTCAGGTTGTGTCTGCCTGGAGATAATATGACTGCACAAATATATCTTCAAGTTGACAGCTGCAGTCTTCATGGAGAGCAATTCTGAGAGTTGATGGAAATGTTTAGTTATAAGCAAGTAAGTAATGAGTAATACAGGGTTTTGAAATTGGAAGGTCTGCTTAAAAGAGATTTGTTTTAAAGTGAAACGGCTATTCTTTTGGTAGTCTGGTTCCACCTACTTGCCAACAGTCTCTGGGACGGTACTGTTTTGGGTTTCCTGTCCCAGCAAATTTGGGCCTGCCCTAGCATTACTGTGCAGAGGTAGCATTATGGCCATCAGGTGGGTACAGCCCTTCAGCTACCCCCACTATTCACCAAGGAACGACAAGTGCTCTGGGTAAAATGACAAGTCTGCGGGGGCAATAACATGTCCTGGTGGTGTAATGGCAAGACATAGTAGTGCAATGGCAAGTACTATGGGTTCAGTGGCAAGTCTTGGGGTTGAAATGACAGGTCCAGTGGTTGCAGGGGAAGTCCAGTGCGTGCTGCAGTGTGGTGCGAGGGTACGTCCTGTGGATGCTTCACTGTGGGATGGTGGGTCTAGGCAGAGCTTTCATTTTTTCTCCCTCTCTCTTCTCTTTGCCACCAATATTTACAAAAAAAGTGTCATAAAAAGTAACTGTTGATTAAAGAAACAAAACCTATTACCCCTTCTCTCATCCTACCTACCAGCATGCCTGGCTCCAGGGAGTTCCGGTAAATAAATATTTGTGTTTTTTAACTCTCTCAAGGCCTGTTTTTCTATTCTCCTGCCTGATCACCCATTTTTTTGTCCATAAAAACTGAACTTTGATTGGGGGCACCCGTTGATGGCAGGCTCTGGGCATATGTCACTGGGGTCTATTCAGTATAATTCGAGAGAATAATGCGAGTCGGTCAACTTAGGAGGTTGACTTTCACTTTAAAAGTCGACCTCATTGCGCTATTCACTAACACAAAAAGTCCTGTGTCCCTCAGTTCAAATGTACAACCCCAATTCTACAATTAACTATTATTATAGAACAGTATGTATTCAAGGAACACTAAATGTTATATTTCACTTGTGCTACTAATATAGAAACACAAGTGACAGGTTAGTTGTCACTATTTCGTAGGAAGCAGGCAGTTTAGTGGTCCTTCTCCAAACTCTCAATACCCTTCTGGAGATACGGTCTCCAGGACTGCATACAATGAGGTCTCACCAATGTTCTGTACAACAGGATGAGCACGTCGCTCTTTCTAGTGTTAATACCGCTCCCTATGCAACCAAGCTTTCTGCCAGTATTTTCTGCTGCCATAACACATTGTCTGCCTCACATTACATCCTCTGAAATAATGACTCCTAAATGCCTTTCCTCAGACGTTGAGACTCTGTCAAAATATTCTATACTCTGCCCTTTTGTTTTTACATCCAATGCTCATTATCTTATAGACATGTGCAAAACTAAAATTTTCATTTCGTTTTCGTCCGAAAATGCCAGAAAATGTTATTTATTTAGTCTAAAACGAATTTTGTTCATTACTGCATTCGTTTCAGACGAAATTCGTTCATTATTTTCGTTTCGTTTTATTCGTTCGTTTTATAGAATACGTGTAATACTATTGGCTTTCTATAAACTGAACGACAGCCCCATTCATAAGAAATTCTTATGAATGGGGCTCTCGTTCGGTTCATAGAAAGACAATAGTACTACATGTTTTCTATAAGCCGAAAGTCTATAAACCGAACGTTCGGTTTATAGACTTTCGGGTTATGGAATACATGTAATCCTATTGCTATTCTATAAACCTAACGTTCGGTTCAATAGGATTACATGTATTACATAAGCCGACAGCCTATAAACCGAATGTTCGGTTTATAGGCTGTCGGCATTTCACTACACGGAGACAGAGTCTCCATTCATAAATTTATGAATGGAGACTTTGTCTCCGTGTAGTGAAATGCCGACAGCCTATAAACCGAACAGAGTAAACAGAGTAAATTTATGAATGGAGACTTTGTCTCTGTGTAGTGAAATGCCGACAGTCTATAAACCGAACGTTCGGTTTATAGGCTGTCGGCTTATGTAATACATGTAATCCTATTGCTATTCTATAAACCGAACGTTCGGTTTATAGAATGCCAATAGACTTACATGCATTCCATAAACCGAAAGTCGTTCATTATGTCGGTTTAAGGAATGTGTGTACTATGCTATTGTATTCTATAAACCGACTCTATTTCGGCTTATAGAATGCAATAGTACTACGAATGGACGAATGAACTAATGATTTTCGTTTATTAACCATTCGTTCATTCGGCTTTCGTTAGATTAGCTTTTCGTTATTCGTTTTTCGGACGAATAGACGAAAATGCTATTTTCAGACGAAAATGCATTTGTCCGAAAACGATTGCACATGTCTATTATCTTACACTTATCCATATTAAATGTCAGCCACCTCTCTGACCATTTTTCTAGTTTACCTAAAGCATTTGCCATTTGGCTTATCCCTCCATGAACATCACCCTTGTTGCAAATCTTTGTATCATCAGCAATGCATCTTACCATCAAGACCTTCTGCACTCCATTACCAGATATTGAGTGACAAGCAGCATTACATATTAAAATGCTGCAACACACCAATGTATATGATCTAATCGTATGCAAAGCATGTGGTTTCATAAAATAACATCAGAATAACACTTTTACTGCATTCGGGGATTGTGGGTGGATATGTAAAACTGAGATTATTCATAATTACATCCCATTGTTTCAATGAACCATTGATCCCTTTATCCATTGTTAATGCAATAATTAAGCTCAGTTATTATGCATTAATCTGCTAATTGGGCTGACTATTCAACATACTATTTTGTGGTCTACTGTTCGTAGAGTTTTTCCTCTTATATCATTGATATAGTAGGGAAATGATCACGCTTTACAAGTTATAATGATAATAAAAGAGAGAATAAGAGACAGCCAAAAGAGAAAGTAACAATGCAGAGGTTGACAACAGAACACAAATTATTGAAAGAAAGACAGACAAGACAGGTTCAGCCCAGCGCAAGGTGACCCCAAATCCACAAAGAACCACATAGTGCGTAAAAAAGGAAATAGTTCAACTTAATTTTAACTATTAATTAAGGCTATGCAGTAATGACTGTAGAAAATCAGTCTAAGAAAACGAATCCATGCTGCTGGGATACTAGAAGTGAGAATACTCAGATTGTATGTAGCTTCGTAAGTAATTAGGTTGAAAAAAATACATGTAGTCAAGTGCAACCCATCCACACACCCATGTTTGTTGATCGACAAGAGAAACACTGATACACTTATAATTTCGCCTCAAAAGGAAAAAAAATCCATCTTGAATTAAAGGCTGTCGGGCTCACCCTAGATCAATATTACCCAAACAAGACAGGATCAACCCCATGCAAGGTGACCCGTAATCCACAAAGCACCACATAGTAAGATCAGAAATGATGAATCTGTACAAGAAACAAGTGCTTGAGTCCTGCAACATGGAGGTATAATGGTGCTTTCAGATCTCTAGATGGGCATGTACAAAGTATACATGAGCAGCTCCTCACCAAAAAGGGTAACCAGAGCTTTTCATCCCGATAAGACTTTATCAGGGTTCTGGTGAAAAAGTTCTAAACAAGTTTATTTACTTAATCAAGCAGCAGAGAAATAACAATTTAAAGAAATAATCTACTAAAATAGAGCCCATGATATTAACTGTATAGTAATTTTTTATTAATTTTATTTTAGTAGTCTATTTCTTTAAATAACTTCTAATTTCCTGATCCACTCTGCTAGTTGATTACATCTATAAGGCACTTGTTTAGCGCTTTCTCATTAGAACCCTGGTTAAGTATCCTATGTATCCTATGGACTTGGTCCTTTTCCAGCAGCAATATTTTTATTGTTTATGTTGATGCGTTTTGATGTCTGCCTTTCTATTAAACTCTGTTTGGAACTTTCCATTGTACTGGATTACTTCACTTACTGGATCACGTCTCCTATGTGTGCACCTGTTGCTCCATTTGGCATTACCTGGAGCCTGGCTTGTAATTGTATCACTTTTTGCTCACCCATGTCTTTTGTGATAAACTATATATTTCCATTTTTTATTTTTCAGACTGGATTTTTTCCTTTTCCTTTTTTAAGTACTTTGTGGATTTGGGGTCACTTTGTGTTGGGTTTATCTTGTCTTGTTAAGGTAATATTGATCCAGGGTGAACTTGACTGCCTTAGAGTCAAGAAGAATTTTATTTTACCTTTTGAGTTGAAATTATAAGTGTTTCAATGTTTGTTTGTTCTTTGTTTTCTTCTGGATCAGCAGATCCCAGTGTGGAAGGGATGAACTTGATGGACTACATGTTTTTTTTTTGTCAACCCAATTAATGCTACCACATTTTCCGGCTTATAAGACGACTTTTTAACCCAGGAAAATCTTCCCAAAAGTTGGGGGGTCCTCTTATACGCCGGAAAATACGGTACATACAGTTTGAGTATCCTCAGATCATAAATGAGTTTTAACTCTGCTTCGAGCATTAGCTTGTTCACGGTCCTACGACCATCCTTTAATAATTCAATTTTTTTTCCCCATCTGTTTTTATTGCTCCAACATTCCTCTCAATGGCAAATTCATCAGACTTTTTATTTTGCAATATAGAATTATTTTGTTTGCCAGGTTTGTGTTTTCTTCACTTTTTTCTTCTGCCTGAAATCATTTTAACATAAATTATTTCTTCGACGCTCATCCCTGGAGAATTAGATCCGACCTCTATTTTAATGACTTCATAAAACGTAACATTATTTTAGCATTCTGCACTTTTTAAAAAAATGAATCATCTCCATTTATGAGTCTCCTTTGCCTCTTTGAAACAAAAGCAGTTCTTCCAGTTTAAGCAATCGTGATTCATTCCACAAGCATGCATGTAAATATAGAGCTGCAGCTTGAATTATGGGCGACAGGGGATAGATGGGGCCACTGTAACAGGAATAAATGATGGGTTAAAAATAAAATAAGCGTATTGATTATTAGTGCTGTGGAATGTGATGCTGCTTTATAAGTAAAATAATATAAAAAAACGAGATATGCATATTTTATAAAATGCTAAATAGTAACCTATATGTTCCATTATATGATATAATAGTCTTAAGCATAGAATTCTGAATTGTTGTAAGGTTAGTCCTTCTATATAGCAATTAATGTTTACAGCAGGGGCCTGCCAGCCAATGTTATGTCCCCAAGCTAAATATGGCCTCTACTAGGCCTGAGGGGCAGATCCTACTGTCACACCAAGCTCTACCGCTGTGCGGATTTTCAGAAAGAGGTAGAGTTTGACAGGATAGCGTAATTCAAAACCACAATAATGATTACCATCTCTTTCCCGTTTCTCTTCAGCATTATATTAAGTAATTAAGCACACTAATGGGAGGGGTAATTCCATACTCACATCATTGGTAGGTGAAGAGGAGCTTTAATTCTCCTATATGAGAAAAAAAAAGGGTCTGTGAAAACCAGCATTGTCCAGCATTAAAGAGAGCCTGTCACACACAATTTCCTGTCAGAAAACAATAAATAGCATTTCTTGTAGAAGTCTAATTAAGAAAATATTGGAATATTGTTTATTAAAAAAATTCCTACAAAAAAATGAAATCATGTCCTGGTAAAAAGAAAAATCCACTTGTCTGCTGTATGTAAAATTAAAAGGTTTTATTTTATACAAAGTAGAAACCAGAAATTGTGATTAAGATCCACTGAAGACATGAAACATGCCAGGTGGTTATTTGGCAGGAGCAAGCGTCTGTTTTGTTATATATTCTTCTGTTGTGAATAAAGAAATGTAATTTTAAACAGGTCAGTCAAGTAGATCTCTCTCTTTGCTGCAAGTTCAGGAGCTTGCTGTTTTGTAGCATACTCTTTGAGTGTTCGCTACACCTGGTGGTATTGAGACCTGTTTACGTGTAGCGGAGCATGCAGGTCTCCCTTGTTTTATTAATAAATAACAACTACAACACCAAACAGGTTTAATCATTAATAGAGCAACAGTGGCAGAAAAAAATGTTTCCAAACTAAAATAAAAACATATTTTTAATGGAAACCTCGGTACTCCAACGGAGTACCTCAATTAAAAGCTCTGCTTCCTTGCTCAGAGCTGCTCTTCCAAGAGCAGCCTATTGTGGCAATAACCCAAACCACTAGACGGAACCAGTGTTGTGATTAGTTAGCCCTTACAAGAGCTTTAGCGTAATCTGCTCTAAAGTTACTACACGATACCAGTGTTAGAGTTAGAATGACAATTTATTACAGAAACAGAACACATATATACAGACATAAATACATCAACAGGGGATTAGCATACAATACTAGGGGGAGTCCACTGTAGTTCCCCACTAGGTCCAGTCATTAAATTGGTAAAGGCATACAATGGGCATAACTACTGAACAGTAAAACTAATTAACAGAGAAAAATGCATGAGTCACACAGAACTTGTAGAGCTTTAAATAGGACATGAAATATAACAAATACAAGTTTATTTGGAGAACTCTTAGAACTGCAGTACAGTTACCGTGACAATGTTCCTCCATAAGTGTTTTATTTTTGGCTTGAAATATAATGAAGACACCTGAGTTTAAATTATATACAGTGGCAGCTGTTCCATATAAAGTCAATTCTCCAAAAAAAATCACATTTTGCAAAGCTACCGGTATAGTTACAGTTAATTCCCAAAGGTGTTTGCTGTTAACAAACACAAACATTAACTTTGAACATTTTGCATTCTTCTTAGATCTTTAGATCTTTTTAAAGGATGTAAGATATTTGACCTGCTTTGTATCACCCAGACATCTCAGCTGTGTGTGTTTTCTTTCTTTCTCCAACAATTAATTGGTATGCAGTCATTTTACCAATCTGACCATGCTCCAATTAAAATTTTATATCATTTTGATATGCTTTTTATTATTCAGTTATGCACATTTGGAGATTTGGATTGCAGCAGTTAATATTAATGCTCTATGGCCATCATTAAAAAACCTTTTGTTTATGCTCAAGAATAATTACACAATAAAAGATTACAGTTTTCACGAATATATAAAAGCCCTGATCGTACGGATCATTTGAAGCAAAAATAAAACTTATACATATTCATGGATTTAAAAAATAAAATAGGTTTTTTTTTCATACTGGATATATGGAGCGGAACTTTAAATAGTAAAATAAATGCCACTGCATGTCACTTCACAATTATGGTTCCAATTCATCAGATCAAGTCAGGAGAAAACTGTCAATACATAAATTCATGATTATCAAATTACTTTCCATGTTTCTGCTGTTTGTGGTGTTAGAACTCACATACAAAGATCAGTTTTATATTCATGAGGTTTAAGATTTTGTTTTTGATCTGGAATTTACTGAAAAAATATTTCTGCTTCTGTCTCTTTAAAAGGTGGGGATTTAGAAACTATAGATATATGTCATAGTTGCAAATAGTCCCAAATTTACCGGTACAGTCCCTTCAAATTTGGGTCTGTCCCAGCATTATTGCTGACAATGTACAGTGCCTAGCACTGTGCACAGGCAGCATTGTGTTTAAACTGTGTATGTCTCAGAGAGATATACAGTATAAACAAGGAGGGTTGAGCACCATTCTACCTGTACCGGGTAGCCTGTCGCTCAATGCTGCGGGGTCAGGCAACAGCGTGTAACGTCACGCAACATCTGATAACTCTGACACCTTTAGGCTATGCCCCTTCAAGGCCCAGGACACAAAAGGGGAAAGTTGGCAAGTATGATAGTTTTGAACACTTTCTGGTTCTGCAAAACCACAGTGTAGCTTCAACATACTTAAAGGGACACTACCACTTACATAAAATGTAACCAGATAACCTGGTCATTTCAAACAAACACATATATAAATTATATGCCACTGTTTTTTTTTTATATGATTGAATGAATTGCATACAAAAGGCAAAATAAAATTAGGTGTTTATCTCCTGGTTCCATTTTGTGAATATTTCCCATGATGCAACATCATCCAAAATCTTCCAGCCAGTTTCACTTTACAACTGTGGCCAAAGCCTATATTATGATATCATAAGATAATCCCCTGCTCTCTTACTGGCTCCTGTGTACCATAGTGGGCAGGACTAGGTGGCTGTGTAAACTTTACAACACAAATAGAGGAAATTGACCTGATGAAACAGGATCATACCTCTGCCCCTTGTGATGTAATAATTACCCTCCCATTCAAAACCACTATATTCCACAAAATGGCGGTACCCAGTCACACTTGTCAAATATTTTATTTTTTTGTTTAAAATTTGTTTATTGGTTTAGTTGGGGTCAAAACATAACAGCAATGTGCAGACCTTGATTATCATTCCTTAACAGTAAACTCAAATATTTTATTAAATACAGTCACATAACAAAAACAAAAGACAAATCTGAAATCAACAATACAAAATAAAAATAAAACCTTTTCATTTTTGGTGGGAGTGTCCCTTTAAAGCACTGTCTGCAAAAAAATAAAAATGAATAACGTTTAGTTGAAAAGTGTAGCATTTGAAATAGAAATGCTTTAATGGAAAATGATAAATAAAGTTCCTTACTGCGCCTCTTCTGCTTGTATAGCAGTGTTAGGGGGCAGACATCTTGGGTCAGATTTCTTCGTCTGATCCATTGACCCAATATTCTAAAGCACAAGTCAGCCCCCTGTCAGCACTAGGCAAGAAAAGAGGAGCAATCGGGTAGTTTTTCTTTCATTATACTGTTTATATTTAGAATGCCTACATTTTATGCATTCTTTCAATTAAACCAAACTTTCCCCCCTGACAATATTGCGTACCAATCTGACCAAACATCCATGGAGACCCTCCAAAACAAGCTATGACACTGATCCTGTGAGTGGGATACATTAATATCGTTGACTGTTCAGTGTATCTATGTCTCCTCCAGTTTTTCCAAAACCTGCTAACAATCTTACTCCACCTTCACCTAGCATATGCTATCTTCACACAGGAGGTGACTAAGTCAGCATGACCTTGGGTGCCTATTTAAAGTCATTATGATCTAGCACAAATGCATGTCATTGCTAGGCTGGTGAGATAGATCAGTTGGTAAATGTCCTCACTGTAGAGCCTGTTCAAACCTCAAGCTTGCAGGTTCAAATTCCAGCAACATCAACTAAGCCCATCATCCTGCCTAAGTCAATAAATGGGTAAGGTAATAATATAACATCCATGGCTTTCAGTTAATTCCAAGAGCATGTGCTCCAAAGTGTCCCACTAGGAGAAAGGAGCTACATAAATATGATATTATGTGATACACAGATTAGTGTGTCATATAGTTTTAAAAATATTGCTTGTACAATAGCAGCAAAAGTTTTGTTATCACTTGTTATCCAAGTTAGTATTTTTACACGAACTTGCAAGTTTACATTCAGCTCCCTCTCTCGGCTAAGGAAGAGCTGATCTCGGTGCATGCTGACACTGTCACTGTCTAGCTCGCTGCTCGCTTCTGTTGGGGTGTCTTCCTTCATTTGACTGCATATAGAACTGAGCTAGCAACCGTATTAACCTGTATGCTTCTCAGGGAAACATGTAGGCTGCTGGTCTGGAGATGAAATTACACATATTTTAGTTGTTTTTTTTTAAATCAAATATGTTTCGGCAATCTATGTATATTTTTATTATATTCAAGTGATTTAAATAAAGACACAAACCATAGAGCTGGCTGCATGTAAACCAAATAAAAGATCCATCACAAACAGCATTAAAATCAGAATATTTCAGTTTTATATGTCAAGTATGTATAAAATGGCAAGAAAAAAAAATAGGTGAACGCTTTTGGAATAACCAGCATTTATTTATAAATTTGTCTTGAAATATAACCTGATCTTTATCTAAGTTAAAAAAATGAACAAACACATATTTTCTTCCTCGTGTCATAACCAAGGTATGTCAAGTTCAAGGATAAATAAGGGAAGATCTAAAAACTGTCAGTTTAATATCACATGTGCTACTTCACTTTCATCTTCATGTACTTTCAATAACCATATTTCTCTTAAATTTCTCAACTGCTAGCAAGTCCTCCACCTCAGTGCCTCTAATGGCTTTACAGGCCCAACACTGAGAACCAGAATAAGATGTCTCTCTATAAATACATTTGAAATCCCTTATTGTATTTTATCAGAACAGTAGTGTGTTCAGGACTGCTCTGTGATAGGCCTCTCACTGTTTACAAGGGCACTAAGGGTTGTTTCATCTCCTCAGAAAACTTTCCGGTTGCCACCCAGCTGGTAGTTTAGCAGGTCGGGAAAAAGGTTGGCTTGAAGTCAATGTTAATGGACAACTGTCGGGAAAATCTTAAAGGGACTCTATCACCTAAACATTGTTTTTACTGAGCATGTCGAGAATTGAAAAATATAATGAAACTGATCTATATATTGAGTTAGCGAGTTAGCTTCAGTTAAGAATGGGAGAGGGAGAGCGAAGAGAGGAGGGGGGAGAGAACAGAGATGGGAGGAGGGGGAGAGAACAGAGGAGGGGAGAGAGAACAGGGATGGGGGAGGGGAGAGTTATGGGGAGAAGGGGGAGAGAGAACAGAGATAGGGAGGAGGAGGAGAGAGGAGAACAGAGATGGGGGAAGGAGGGAGAGAGAATAGAGATGGGTGGAGGGGGAGAGAGAGAACAGAAAAGGGGAGGAAGGGGAGAGACAGAACAGAGATTGGGAAGAGGGGTAGAGAGAGAACATAAATGGGGAGGAGGGGGAGAGAAAGAACAGAAATGGTGAGGAAGGGGAGAGAGAGAACAGAGATGGGGAGGAGGGGGAGAGAGAACATGCATAGGAGTGGAGGGGGTGAGAACAGATATGGGGAGGCAAGAGAGAACAGATATGGGTAGAGGGAAAAATATATGGGGAGGCGAAGGAGAGGGAAAGAGATATGAGGAGATGGAAAGGGATATAACAGATATGGGGGGAGAAAACAGATATGGGAAGGGGGAAAGAGATAACAAATGTGGGGAGGGGGAGAGAGAACAGATATGGGTGGGTTAGAGACAGACAGAAATGGGAGGTGGGGAGAAGAAGACATACATGGGAAGGTAGAGAGACATAGAATGGGGGGTTGGAGAGAGTTAGACATGGAAAGGAAGGGAAAAGGAACAAGCATGGGAAAGGAGAGAGGAGAGAGATATACATGGAAGGAGAGTAAAGAGACAGACATGAGGAGGAAGAGGAGACAGACAGACATGAGGGGAGGGGGGCACCATGGTGGTTGCCCGCACAGAGCTCCTGAACACATAAGGCCGGCTCTGGCTATAGTAGCAATCCATAATGATATGAAAGCTTGTGTTTGGCATACTAGTTATTGAGTACTCACTTTCCTATGATGCTTAGCATGCCAAATGGCTGTCTGAGAGCCATGGGAAATGTAGTCTCAACAGCTGGAGTATTAACTAACCCAACCCTTACTCCACCTTAAATTTTACCCTTCCCTTACTCCAGCGAACACTTCAAAAAGGATGGCTGTAATTTTTGATTAAAGGTAATTTAGCCAGTTAGTTTCTTAAAGCAATTACTCATCAAACATCAGATTTACACTTTAAACATACAGCTTTTTGTTTCTCCCAACTTGACTGGTGTGAGACACGAGGGGCATGTGGGCCTGCACATGGGCAGTAACTGTGGCACGTAGCTTGCCAATCTATAGTTTGCCCATTCAAGATAGTATAATTAGCCAGGACGCATATGAATGATGCTGAACATTGTTCAGTATAATATCAATTAAAACAGGGAGAGGTCTACAACAGGAAGCTTTGTTGCAGTATATCCTCCGAAATCCCTTTCAGACAGTACAATATACAGGTTAGACACTTCCAGACCCATCAAACTAAATGTGATGTCAGGAGTGTCCCTTTAATCATCAAGCATTCCCAAAGTCTGCTTATAAATGTCTGAGATGCTGACCGAGTCTGCTGCATATCGGTGGAACTAGAAAACCTGCCCTGGTGTGATTCTTGCAGATCACCTTGATGTGATTTTTGTGATTCTTGCAGATCACCTAAACTGCAGTAGCCCATAAAAAACTTACTCCATCGCCCTTAAAACAGTACCAGTGTCGATGACATACCTAATAGCTTTCCTGCCATTGACCTTCCCCATTGCACAAAACATGACAACTCCAGCTCTTACTTTACATTCATTTGTGCAGATTGCTTTAACTGACATTAATCACTTGTTTTAGTCTCTCTCATCCCTTTTAGAATATCGGTATAAATGAGTTAATAAGGGACAAGCCCTTTGATTAGTCAGACATCTTCCTTTTTATCACATCAAGACAGCAGTGGTCAGTCTCTATATTGACATAAGAGTTCAGGGCAAACAGGCCTGTAATAATCTGATGTTACTAACTAAAACCCTCAGTAATTTATAAGTACAGTATAAACTGCCAAAACTATGCCCATTTAGATTATTGTTATCTAGATTATGTTATTAAATTTCTCTAGACCATAAAATATCAATTATCACTTCCTCATACAAAAATGTTTTATTCATTATCTACACAATTATAGTTCAAACACCTTGAATAACATTTAGCTGTTCTTAAATATTTTCAGTTCTAGTTTCATGTGCAGGGGGGAAAAAAAATCATACATAATTAATGACATATTTTAGTGTGTTAGTAGCCAAAGTAAAAGAAAAATATAATAGGATAATTGCATTATGGCTTGTAGTGTGACACACATTAAAGTAGGTGCCAGCTTATTTAATGCTACTCATTTGTCCATGTTAAGGTTGTGTACTAAAATATTAATTTAGAATCATGGAAAGTTCATGTGCTCTAAACACTAAAGAAAAAAATTGGCCTGTCTTACCAATGTAGCTATTAATGCTTTATTTGTCAGGTCACCTATAACACATGCGGTCCAGGTGGCATTAGACCCCAAAATCAGGGAGCTATGGTGCAGGGGTGGAGACAGGGCCCTGTGCTGGCTAACTGCACTTATCTGGTAACTTGAGGCTCCAGGTCTTTGCAGCCACATACAGAGGCCCTGTGGAGGCAGCTTCCTTATCCAGTATAAATGGCTAGGTCTGAGATACCCTGCAGACATCCTGGAACACTCATGAATAATAACTCAGGAAAGCAGGAGACTACAGGCTAGGACAGAATAAACTAATACACAGACCAAGTAGAGCAAAAGCATTACAGTAACTGATGCTGAATACAGGGTACAGGACTAAGGACAGACTAGAGTGGGACAGAAGAGAAATTAAACTAAGGATAAACAATACAAGGTACAGAGATATATATAATAACATAGATGTAATGCAGGGCACAGACAATGAAACCATTACAGGACACTATAACATTTCTGGAATACAAGACAGGGCTGGAATACAAGACAGGGTTAGAATACGAGACAGGGTTGGAATCGGACTGTAGCCGGATTAGGCAGGTGTCGCTCTGGGGCCAACTGGGCAGGTGCCATTATGGGCATGTGCCATATTAGTGCCAACTAGGCAGGTGCCACTCTGGGGCAAAACAAGGCAAAAATACAAAGAGCAGGGCAGGAATACTAGACAGGACAGACAAACAGGCATACAGGAATGAGCATAAATTATAAACAAAAAAGCAAAAGCAAAAAGTATATGGATGAGTGAATGGTTAAATCACCAGTGTCTCTGTGTGTGTGTGTAAGATGTAAGACATTGTAAGACCAAGTGCCATTATCAGGTGCAGTAAAATGATTACCACACCCGTGCACCTGATGGGAGTTCCCGGTCTTGTTGGTACACAATCTCCACCAGATCCAGATATGCTCATACTGTAATATTAAGTAGCCGATCATAAAAACCCACATGCTTTTATTGTAGATGCACTCGTCAACTAGAATGTAGACTCTACAGAATTCATATAAATTATGACAAAGGGAGATGTAAATCCACATGCCATAAAACCTTATCACCACCTCAGTGACAGGCTGAGTCCAGCATAACAAACTTTGCTTTAAATAAATGACATGTAATGTACGTCTCATGTTTTGCTGGCAGTAATCTTTAGGGCGTCTGATAATAATAATAATATTCAGCAACATTTTATACTGACATTACCACATCTAATTAAGAACCAGTGTATGACATTGGAATTGATTTGTATTATTCATTAATAGTATATATAACTTATTCTTTAAAATCTATTTTTGTTTTCTGACTAAAATCCTTCAGTGTTTAATAACAGTAATAATTATATATACATGTTTATCTTTGCTCCCTGTGTCCACGGCGATCTTCTTTTCAGTTCTTTGTTATTGTATCTGCCAATGTTTCATTTGAGTAAAACTCTTCAGTCACAACTAATTGGCATGAGTTTGTACCTTAAGGGATGTCTTGCTCTTCAAAGCAAAGTGTGTTCAATGTTTCCTTAAACCGATGCCCATGGGAAAATCCATTGTTGACTAAGACAAAGAACAAGGAAATAGAAGGAACCCACAAAATTTAAAGTACATTAAACAAAGGGTTTTTTTATGGCTATAAACGCAAATGTTTTCCAGTATTTAAAAGCACCTGATTGGTTGTCTTTCTGCTTTTATATTGTCACATCCCTTATTCTTTCCTTATATTAGTATTAGTATTATATGGAAAAAATAAGATTAATATTTTTTATTCTATCACGTTATGCCACAAAAGGATCTTTTTTAAATTTTTAACCAGATGACTTTATCATATGGCAGTGTCAAAAGCTCTCAGGCACATACAAAGGGGTATAAAAAAAATAACATAGCGTACGGACAATCGAAAATCATTAGCTGAGTTGGAAAAATGATCTAATTGCCTATTTTTTCAGCCCTTTGATTAATGCTGGATTTTTGTTATTACCTTGTGAATTCAGCATTTTTCAACGTTTAATAAATAGCAATATAACTATAGTGAATATACCTCATACTGTTAAAATTGTTCCAAAGGAAAATAACTAATGGCAAAATGTGAAAAAGAACGTAAATATGAAAAATATAGTTATTGTTATATGTAAAACTGTAGTTAAAGCGCAGTGGTGATAACTAAGACATAAAAATAAAATAAAGAAACGTAAAAATACATGGCAAAAATAAACCATCAATAGCAAACTTGAAAAGACTGAGAGGTTGAAGAATTGTTCTAGTTTAATGCCTGATGTTTGCAATTCTGTCAGTTCACTGGTTTACCCCCATAGAGGTCAAGGATTTTAGAACAACATTTCTAAAAATGTTTCATTAGTTCTATAATTCTCTTTTTTCTCCATGGTTAAAAGTAATATCAGGAAGTATTACTTTACTGACAGGGTAGTGGATGTAAGGAAGAGCCTTCCAGTGGAAGTGGTTGAAGTAAACACAGCGAAGGAGTTTAAGCATGTGAGGGATAGGTATACGGCTATCCTAGATATAAGATAAGGCCAGGGACTAATGAAAGGATTACTTTACTGAGAGGGTAGTGGATGTATGGAATAGTCTTCCAGTAGAAGTGGTAGAGGTTAATACAGTGAAGGAGTTTAAGCATGCGTGGGATAGACACAAGGCTATCCTAGCAATAAGATAGAGAACCGGGGACTAATAAAAGTATTTAGAAAATTGGGCAGACTAGATGGACCGAATGGTGCTGCTTATCTGGTTACGTTAGGTTACGTTATCAAACGAAGAAAAACAACCTGTGTATACAACTACTGCGTGTTATAGAAAAAACTGTACATTTATGTTTTTATGCGTGACTGAATGATTGAGAAAAGGTTGTCAGTTCACGTGGTCTGATCAAACTCTTGGAAATGTATTTCACTCAAAGGTGAAACTCACTTAGGTCCCTATTTTGCTCCTTGAAGTTTGTAAACATGTGGGGAAACTCCCGCCCAATGTGGGTATGGCAAGATTCCTTAAAGATGAGCTCATCAAGTAGCGCCATGCCAGTAGGTTGACTTTGCACTTGTTACCAAAAATGTGTTCTAAATAAATAATGACAACAGCTAGTGTAGAGAAGACACCTGTATCTGTTCCTGTGCATAGAATGTAATAGAGCAGCTAAACAATACTTTCCATATCTGGCCACACACCAAAATAAACAAAAACGTGAAAGAGAAAGCAAGAGCTCTAAAATATCCCCCTAAATCTAAGTTTTGAACTCTTTATAAAGTGATTACTATTAATTTTTAGCTATACAACATATATTGATAATACAAACTTTGTGTGAGTGGTATTCAACTTAAAAAGCAGGAATGTTATACTGCATTGAAACTATGTATAGTTATTATCTTTCCCTGTGTATCTGGAGTGTTAAAGTCTTTAATAGTGACCCATGAAGTTAGTCATAAGTAAGTTGGGTTTCACCATAGATGTGTGGCTTCAGCAGAGGTATTCATTTTAAAACATAAACACGTTCTACAGTCCCCTACTTTATGTGTTCATTGCAGGTTTTTTTCACATACTTTAATTAACTTTTTTGCTTTTAAAATACATTATGCGATGACTTGACTTTAAACAGCGTGTCCCCCAGATGTGTTAGAATTCTACAAAATGGAGGGAATTAAGAAACAAATCCTCGGAGTTCCGATGGGGACACATTTTGATTCACATTATGGTGGTTTATATTTATTAACTATTTGCCAGATCTTGCCTTATCACCATACACCCTAATATTATTATTACTCTATTTTTATTTACTTTATATTTTATTTTTAGTTTAAGTTGGTTTATTAGCGTTCTGAAATCTTAAAAACTTACATTAGAAATTGCATCGATTTATTACTACTTTTTATGACTATCCAGTGCTCATACCCATTTTCTTTCTAGGATAGGCACCTATATATGTGTATTTATGTATATTACACTGTGTAAAATTATGTTGTAGGTCATCTTTATTTAATAATTGTATTGCACCTTGGTTTTTCCAACATTTACAACCCAAAATGTTAAAACACCAGACAACTGATTTATCTGGTAACATTAGAAAGTGTTTCCTGTTTAATTATTATTTTATTTAATTACTTTTATTACAGTCAAAACTGAATGAGCAAGCTGATATATATTCATGGATTAGTGTTCACAAATCAGAACGACTTTGTACTTCTTTTTTTTAAGGAAACCTTTATCATAAAAAGCATTATGTTGCAAAACTAACACCCTGCAGAGATGTGTACAAATGCTATGAATAAATTATTTAATTACAGTGTAGAACTCAATTAATTTATATGATGCATTAGACCACCCTAAGAAATGAAGACTGGTTCAAAACGAATCTTGGCATATGTAGGTCAGAGAAATACTTCATCTTTTATAATTGCTTTCTTTCCCCCGACGTAGCAAATGTTTTTTTATACATATCCCTACACTATAATCATAACCAATTTCAAATTAATGTACATCAAAAATGTCTTCTACGTAGAAAGAGTATCTCAATTACAAAATAACATTGGATGGGGAAAGCATTACCAAAAATAACTGCTTTCATGTCTCTCGTATTCTTTCCTGTGGTTTACCACTTTAAATCATTTGGTACCTGGACCCATTCTTTTAATATTCTTATTAGTGATATTGCAGAAGGTCTTCATGGTAAGGTATGTATTTTTGCTAATGATAAAAAGTTTTGGAACGGGCAAGCCAAATGATTTCAGTAAACTAGAAAACTGAGCAAAGCTATAGCGACTGACGGATAATGTGGATAAGGGCAATCTAATGCACCTTGGGCATAAAAACCCAAGGTCAGAGTATAGATTATTTGATACAATCCTAACCTCAGCATCAGATGCAAGGGGTTTAAGTAGACAATGTACTAGGGCAGAAGGAAATGCTAGCAGGATGCTTGAATGCATAGGGAGAGGTATTAGCAGTAGAAAGAGGGAAGTTCCGCCGTGCTCTGATGAGATGCAGGGCTGCTTGCTGGCAGAGACGCTGGCTTGGGAGAGCAAAAGATCTCCGGTCACCAGCATCTCCGTGCAAGAAGGCATTTTTGGTGTCTGTGCAAAGCACAGATATCCTTCCATGCTGCCTCTCTCGCGCTACCCATGCACTGATCTGACGTCAGAGTGCCATGGGTCACATGACCTTCCAGTGCTCAAACTTCAGAACATTGCGTGAGGAGTGCGAGAGAGTCAGCATGGAGGGATGCTGTCTCTCGCACAAGAGGTAAGTACTGGGGTAGGGGCGTGAGGGGGGATATTAATGGGCATAGAGTGGCATATTGATGGGCAGACTGGCTGTGGTATATTAATGGGCATACTGGATGTGGCATATTAATGGGCATACTGGATGTGGCATATTAATGGACAAAGTGGCAAATTAATGGACATACTCAGTGTGGCATAATAATGTGCAAAGAGTGTCATATTAATGGGCATACTAGTTCTGGCATATTAATGGACAAAGTGTGTCATATTAATATGCATACTGGCTGTGCCATATTAATGTGTTGAGAGCCATGTCTCAGTGTTTGCTGATGACTCAAATTTAGGTAAGGTAATACAGACTAACCTTGATGTTTGTTCATTACAGGAAGATTTGGACAGAGTGGGGGGCTGGGCAATTAAGTGGCAAATGAGGTTCAATATAGACAAATGTAAAGTTATGGGAAAAATAATAACAAAGCAACATAAACTTTAAATGGTATCTCTCTGGGGAAAAAAACTACTATGAAAAGGATTTAGGAATAATTGTAGATAACAGACTCAGTAACAGTGTCCAATGCCAGTCAGCAGCTACAAGGGCCAATATGATTCACAGGAGGAGGATATCATCTTGCCTCTTTACAAGTCAATGGTAAGACCTTGCCTTGAATATGCAGTACAACTCTGAGCACCAGTCCTTAAAAATAATATTATGGAACTAGAAAAAGTACAAAGGAGGGCTACAAAAGTTTCATTTCTATACATTAGAAAAAAGGCATCTCAGACGGGATATGATAACATTATATAAATATGTGCAGGGCCAATATAAAGAGCTCTCCAGTGACCTGTTCATTAATAGAAATGCACAAAGAACAAGAGGTCACCCCCTGAGACTGGAAGAGCAAAGATTTCATAGGGACCAAAGGAAGGGATTCTTTATGGTAAGGACAATAAAGTTATAGAACTCACTGCCAAGAGAGGTAGTGCTATCAACTTCAATAGATGCATTCAAAAATGGTCTGGATGTTTTTTTTTTGTTTTTTTTTTATTGAGAAAAGGAGGACATACAGGGCTATTAATAATAGAATAAGCATTAATAATAGAGATTTTTGATCCAATGTAAAATCGGATTGCCCTTTGGAGTCAAGAAGGAATTTGTCCCCCTAGGAGGACAAATTTGAAATAGCTATCTTAGGGGGTTTTACCTTCTTTTGGATCAAAAGCAGGAATGATAGGTAGAAGGGTTGGACTTGGTGGACTTATGTCTTTTTTCAACTAAAATTACTATGTTACTATGTTACTGGCTGTAGCATATTCATGGGAAAACTGTGGCATTCTAATGGGCAAACTGGCTGTGGCATATTAATGGGGTAAGTCCTATATATACAATGCGGGTGATGGGGCATGTCCTGGGGTGAATTTAAATTATTGGCATGATATACAAAGACCTGGATAAAATGAATAGGTGGGTGAGAGGGAGATATAGGGAAGACGGAGGTGCATAAACTGTTTTCTGTGAGGAGTCCTGACGTTTCTGATGGCGGCCCTGGTGAGACGTCACTTGAATTAATGTATGTAGAATTGGAGATAGTATCTCCAGAAGGATATAGTTACTTTGGAGAAAGTTCTATTCTCTTTGGAGAGGCAACTAAACTGGTACATGGATTGCAGGATAAAACTTACCAGCACGTACACACACATTCTGCCTGCCTTTGGGTATGTGACCTGTGCGACAGCCCCAGCGGGCGCCACTTTAAAAAACGAAGTTTGCCAGTAGAGGCACTGGCTGGGGAGATCAGAAGATCTCACCTCACCAGCCCTCTGCTCAGCGCAGTGGAGTATATGGGGAGAGGGTGGACCTCAGAAGGTGAGAGGTGAAGGTCCGCCCCCACTGCTTCACAGGGAAGCTGCGGGCAGCATAAGCTCCGTGTGTTCAGTATATGCTGCTTGCACTCACCGTTCTCCGTTATGACACAGGTCATCGGATTTCCGATACCCTGCATTATTACTACACGGGGGGAGCAAGCAGCACCAATGAGCTCTGTGTGTGATACCCTGTCACTTTAAATTGTTCATGTTTTTTATTAGTATAAAGTTCCTTTTTTGTGTCACGGATTGCACATTGTGTGTATTTTATAAAGTTCACTTTGAATACACGTTATTAGGCTTTAGGCTTGAAAAAAGCTCTATCATGGGTTCAAATGCTGCCCTATGCCGAAATAAGTGATTCTTCCCTATAAGAGGCAACCATAGATGGTGACTGACACCGAGCAGTAATTAAAGGCATAGTGCAAAAATCTATTCACTTATCCCTTGTTAAACATTGTCTGACACTCCTGAGGAAGCTGGGACATTATTACCCAGTGAAACATGTAAAGTTGGCGCCTGTTCACAGAGTTCCCGCTGGAGATTTATTTCCTGGTATACTGGGACCTTACTGTGGACTCCAAACATACTGTTTTGGTCTCATTACTTCTGCTTTTCCTTTAAGTGATAATCCACATGCAGCGGTTTGTCATCTTAAATGTACAGCTCTGTGTTGTATTAAATATATCAACACAGAGTAAAATAATTCTCCTGGAACCCCTTGCAGACTGATTTAAGGAACGATACCAACCTTCATTTGTGGGCGTGGTATACATTATATCAATTTGTTAAATTTACTCTACTATTGTGTTTTTTTTATATATATTTTTTCCATATGACATTCTGTGCCACCCCATTTTACATATACTCCATTAACAGACAAGGGAATAGCAAAAATCAGGAATTCAATGGTAGAAAATGTCTTCTTTTAATGGCTGACTTTGAAGATTGCATTTATTTGGACTGGAAGCAAAGCATTGCATACCCCCCGGCCACTCAATGGTTAAAGAAAGTGGCTGACTATATAGGAAAAGCTGTGATGCTGAAAATGCCAAAGCTGGCTGCTTAGTTTACATGTTTATGGTGAGTTTAAATAATCCCTAAGTAATCTGTTTGCTTAACAAGGTCATTCTTCATGTAAAAAAAAGATAAAAGCCGGTCATTATCTAGTGTAATTATCTGTCAATAGCCTGGAACACAAATCAGTTATTCTTACTGATCACAAGTAATAGAAATCAGGAGTAATCCTCCAGCCAAGGTTACTATGTGCAACATAAAAACAAACCCAACGTTCAACCCTGTGTCTGAAACAGGCAGATAAGCACAGCTTTAACAATCCTTACAAACATGAATCAGTCATTGTGCTGCCAAAAAACTAAAGTCCTCTTTCTTGCTCTTTATCCATAAAACCTATATGGGGAATGTCCAGGATGCTCTAAAACACAATGATCAAATATTGCTTCCTTTAAAAAGAAATAACACTGGCAACATAGGGGCTATTCACTAAAAGGTGAGCTGAGGTGATATGAACATTTAATCTAGCTATACATTGTGCAGGGTGAGTTTGCTTAGCAAGGGAAGCATACAAGGTTTATCCCTGCACAATGTATAGTTAAATTGTTGGGATGAAATGTTCATCTCACCTAATGTCACCTCAGCTCACCTGCAACTCAACCTTTTTGTGAATAGCCCCCGTAAACACTATTTATTTATCTTTAAAATATGTTTGTCAGCACTGCAGTGACTGGGGTTTATTATCATGAATTGACCATAAGATTGAAAAATTCACCACTTGGTGACGGTCATTGGCATACTGGTGAACTTTTGTCAAAGTCTCAGTATCAAGACAAAAAAGGGGAGGGGCCTAAAGTGGTCAGAGTTACGCCATGCGACATTGCATGACCCAGCAGCCTTGAGCTTCAGGCTACCCTGTACAGATACCAGGTGTCTGGAGATCATCTCTCCTCCTGTTTAGACATTGTATGATTTTTAGACATACACAGAGCACTGTGCATAGGAAGTATTAATGCTGGAACAGGACCCCCAAAAAACAGGACTGTTGCAGAAAATTCGGCGCTGTTGGTAGCTAATGAACAAATTCGGTACTGTTGGTAACTATGAATAATACACAAAGGGACATACTTATCTATAACAATGAAAGAGATTTCGTGAGAGCATCCATGGTGCTGGCTGAATATACTTTCTTGGGCTCTCAACCAATCCTAGCATCATATGGGTGAAGAATTTGGCCAAGATAATTTAGCTGATTGTTCTAAATAATAGAGATTAAGAGGAATAAGCTCTTCCTATGAGTCTCACATTTGGCCAACATGTATTTTTTCATTGGCAGGCTGACAGCTGTTGTGGTTGGAGAGGAACACATTGGAGTGTAGCTGAAGAGATTGTGGGAGGCCGCTATAAAGTAGTGAACTTGTTTTAAGGACATCTTTTAGTCTGTGACAGTATGGGTAGGAGAGGGGCAGCGGTCTGTAACTGCATGTAAACAAGAATCCGTCCATACTGTACACAATCCATACAATTACACAGCTTATTAGATATGTTATGGTGACCTGATTTTTTAAATTAAATTTATGGACATTTGAAAAATACATTTTATAATTATATTACCTACAGATTATGTACGCACTGTGCATTGCTCCCAACTTCTGCCCCCCGACTGACAGCGCTAAACTCTCCTTCTGTCACAAACAGCGCTACAGAGGTTGAGCTTGGCGGCACAGAGCCTGAAAACAGTTCCTGTCCCACACCAAGCATGTGTCGCTTGTGTTTATAGAGAAAATCTCTTACAATTATTACATTCCTTCTCAAACTGGTGACTGTCCCCTGAAACTGGAGACCTCTGGTCATCATATTATATATGTAATAACTACAGAAACCAGCTTTACAACTACACTGGAGACAGGGACATTGGACTTTAGGATTAACAGTGACCAAACAGTTTCACCAAACGTTGTTTAGCGCAGTAGTGCACAGGTATGGTCATAAATCAGATAGCAGACGTGTAAATAAATAATAAAGAAGCTCTTTGCCCACATTATGTCGCCCCTTCCTTTTTGATTTAACCTGCCTTATTTTAAAAATGTTAAACTTTGATTTAAAAACAAATGAATAAATAGGCGTTATACTGCACTAGCCATAGCAACTTGAATAACTACAGATATGAAGCAAACTATACATGGTTTACTGGGTTTACATTATACTTGGAGAATTATTTCTAAAGGTCACTTATGGGCCAAAATTCTAAAAGTGATCTGAACAGCAGGAACATTCCATTGTTTCCCCTGGTAATTGCTCCACTTTCTAATATGTTGCCCCAGAATTGACTTTTTATAAATAGCCACCTTTCTCTTAATACATTTCGCCAGTCATGTAGCAGTCTTTTTATGACAGTTTACATAATGTTGAATTTGTCTGTAGTTATTCGGTAGGGATACTTAAAATCACTGGATTTGCATAGTGTGTCCGGTTTATAGTGCTTTAATTGCTTTGTCTTAACATGTGCTGATACTTCAAGTATTATTCACTTAACTACAATGGAACTGCCAGACACGTCATGGCAAACAGTGCAGTTGCTGACAATGGATTTTCCTGACAGGGGCAGATCCAGAGTCTAAGCTCGGGAAGGGCAGTGCCAGATTATTCTGAGACAGGTTACAAAATTGATAATATTTTATTTAACATATTATACAGGCTTAACATTGTTTGAAACAATGGCATGCATGTTCTTCATCATTTTCCATGTTGCAAGTATGCATAGGGATGCCAACTTTTCTACAAAAGAATACCTGGCCTTGCTGGTGCCTCCATAGAAAACATTAGCATCAAGCCAATTTTTTACCGGCCTGCCGGTAAACTACTGGCTCGGTGGCAACCCTATGTATGCGCCTAACCCACACATATTACCACACATCACTTTCCGCAGTGCCATGTCTGCCCCATATCCCTTTCTGCAGTGCCATGTCTGCCCCATATCACTTGACACAGTGTGATAATACATCTGACTTATGAAATTCTTTGTGCTGGCTCCTAACTTTTCATTAATTTACACAGAACTACACTTATTTCTCTTGCACTTAAAAATAACCAGGTTGGCTTATTTGTCTCCCTGTCTCCGGAATTACATCACTATTTGTTAAGCAGTGTATATTTACAGAGAGAGAGTGAGGGGTTTAAAAGTAACAATAGAAAGTCTATTCTACTGAGAGGTTAATACAGTGAAATAGTTTAAGCATTCCTGGTAAGTATCAGGCTGGATATAAGATAAGGCCAAAGACCAAAAATATTTGTAGAATTTAGACACTAAACAGACCAATTCAGGAGCCAAATATTTGTATAGTACATAGATATCATAATTTTCCTTGATTGTCTTCATTTTGATGGCAAATCAATGGGGGACAATGTTGTCTAATTAAAGGACAACTGTAGCAAAAATAGTTGTGTTTAATTAAAGGATTGCATCAGGTGTTGCCATTTTATATAGAAATGCTTTAATGAAAGAATACAAATAAAAAACCTTATTGACCCATGTTTACCTCATAGAGCTGCACCAGGAGGCAGACATTTTGTTTAGAATCTTTGGTCAGATAGGTCGGGCACTTTAGCTGACTTTTACCCTGAAGTTGGGTCTGAATCAGCAGTTTGGGCCAATCAGAAACCAAAGCATCGGAGACGTTCCGATCAGGACATTTCTGCCATGAAAACCATAGATTTTCGGCTACTCAATGTGTGCTGATCACATCTGAACTCACAATTCTGTTGGATAGGTGGATTACGTCCATTTCAGTTCTCCTGGTCTGAGCTAGAGATTTAAAATTTAAAGCCTTCTAAAGCACTACAAAATATCTTAAACTGCTTTTCCACATGAACATGCAACATGCATATTTTATATATATATATAGATATGCCCTAATATAATTTCTCCACAGAGGTGTATAACCAGGTGATATGAATGGTAAGTAACCTCCATTAAGGGTTCCATGGTTACTAACAAGATGCTACAGTATGATTTACTCATCAGTATCTGATGAGGAGGACAATGATATATTGGGCAAATCTGATCAGAAGAGGTTCTATGTTCAGAAATGGATTCAGATCGAGCATAGTAGCCGAATTGAAAGGGATCTGAAAAATTTAGCTACACGAGACGCCACGATTCGTATCTGAATCAGCCGTTTTGGCACATTGTCGCCATAAAGCATATTCGGAAATGATTTCCACATTGCGGACATTTCAATTCCCTGATGTTGAAAAGGGGAATTGAAATGTAAAGAGAGAAATAAAAGGAAGTAATAAAAATAAAAAACCTAGGGCCAGAGGTTTGCAAAATGCCTCCGGACCCCATAATTAATAGATAACGCCCACAGGCATCCCATGCCCACAAGCCCCTGAACTCCATAAAACATAATACAAATTTACCCTACCTACCCCCCTACCTTGGACACCCCCTGCATCCCATGCATTTGAAAGAGTTCAACAGAAATAATGTGATTTCAACACTTTATTAGGGGGCTTATGAAATCTTCTGCAGAGATGGAAATGTCTCCCTTTAACTGATGTCCCTGAATTTAGAGACCCCCGTAAAAAAAGAAATTTCAATGTAAAACTAAATTTGTGTATTTCACATACATTTCAGAACTAGAAAATAAGCTATGTGGAATATCCTTTTAAAGTTGTAAGTGTGCAAGCAAATGGATATCCTGCCATACCAGTACAAGTAGTGTTATAGAATCTCTGAATAGTGTGTATTAATCAGTAGTTTTCCCGAGATCTGTCCATTGCGTTACTCATTACTACAAATTTACTACAATCTGGTTGTGTGGTAGCCATAAAATTATGAATTGCTTCCTTTGCAGAAGCCTCTGTCTTTATTGTTACATAAGAATGATGACTGTGTGTAATACACAACGATTACACAGCTTTGATGTTGTGGCGAATGTTTCATGTTGATATCTTGGGCTTCTGTTCGATGTCTCATTTAAACATGGAGAGCTGTTGTAAGTTCCAGTGTTTATATTCTCTCTAAAAAAAAAAAAAGAAAGAAAGATTAATAGAAATATACACAATAGTGTTATATTAATTTATGCTGTGATTTCCAGATATCAACTTAGAGATATATACAGCAGTTCTGTCTTAGTTTTTCTTTTGACAAATATAAAATATTTGCCATGTATATAAGAGCAACTATTAGGTACAATTATACAAGTATAGCAATCAGCAGGAACATTCCACTTTGGTTTCTATGGTGATTTCTATACTTTTAGACCATTGCCCCATAATTGATGTAAGAGGCAAGTAAACCCCATGTAAATCTGTACCTGTGTCATTCATTAAAGACAGTAGAGAAAATCTTGAATTCATATTTAAAGTCACGGTATGAAAACAATGAATCCTCCTGTCTCTGAACTTTTTGCAGTCAATTCCCGATTACTGGATTTTTTTGGTGGGTTAGAGATCTCATCCCTGGTGATCTAGTGCTGATGGAACCACATCTTATCTTTATGTAGTCTTCCTACCTCAGCCGTTGTATATAGAACCAAGTCACAAATGTACCAAGGTAAACTCAGATCTTGCCTCCCTCATTGTTCTTATAGTTCTTCAGGAATTAACCTGAAGCCTTAAAAGGCCTTATTCATTCTCACATTGAGGGGGCTGTGGACTCCTCAGCTAAGTTAGTGTACCAAGTACCTCATCCTTCTTTTCCCTGTCTCTATACAAAGAGGTTTTTTTCAAGTTTGTTCTATATTTTTACTACAAGTCAGAGCACCAGCAAAAAAAAGTATTCTCGGGGCAAAAAAAATAAAACAATGGTGCCTACTGACAAAACAGTGGTGAATTCAAAATTAGGCCAAAATAGTTGTGTGGTTCTGAGGGATGTTCCAACTCCATCAAAAAATCTTGTTTTTTTAAAGGCACATAGATACTTTACTTCTTAACAGTGTAAATATGATTGTATAAAATATTTGTTACAGATTCTCAACTTTAAGTTACAATGTAATGTGAATCCTATTGTTTAGTTGTGCATTTATTTAGTATTTTCCCATAATCCCATGATTATGTTTTGCTGCTTTTTTCGCCATTCTAATTCACACAACACAGGACTGTGCTCAGCGGTTATGGTTATCGGCACTAGCATGATGCCTGGATACCAATAACCCTTTTGTGACCGAGGACAAGATTTGAATAATACAACGTCAAGGCACCGGAATTGATTAAAAAAAATAGTGACCTTGTTAGATCTTTTTATTCGTTTCGCTGCAGGTATTTCTTAATAATAGCAATAAAATAAGGTCAATAAAAAGGTAATAAAAACATTTTATTTTTTAAAAGCATACAATGGAAGTAACCTGCAGTGCCCAAATCCACGTCTTCCTGAAAGCGTTTTTATCCTCCTGCTGTTAGACGACTCTTCGCCAACCGATCTTCCACTTCTTTGTGGTTTTACAAGCGTACTGAAACAGTCACCTAGTTCAGCAACCAGGGAAGATGGGGTTGAGAACCACGCCACCCCCCACATTGCTTAATTTAATGATGTACTATGGAACCTTCACAAACCTTACCGCGTACACTGACACTACCCTTTGTTTATCCCTGGTTTGGGCCGAGAAACGTAGGCTGCATGCTAAAAAAAGATCTTGATACAGGATTTACACAATGTATGCATTGCTTTCTAAATGTATATTTAATTCCCCACCAACTAAAACTATAACTATGCATCCGCACATGCACACCCCCTCTGTATTTCAGAATCTCATCCATCCATCACAAGGAGGACAACCAGAAAGTATTCTTCTAATAGGAATATAATGTATGCATTTTTCAACAGGAATTGTATTGCCTTCCTAAAGGATCATACTTACCGTTAGGAACTGTACCATGCTTTCAGAAATTAAAAATAAATCCAGAAATCAAGTAATGACATGTTCCATATCTTTCTTTTTTTTTCTTTACTTTTTCCATAGAAAATGTTAATCAATGTCTATGGCAGTTATGAAAGAAAACAACTATTATGTGTGACCTTTGGTATGATAATTAGGTAATTTAGGCATCCTGCATTAAAAAATATTGAAAACCATAGACTTCGAAAATTGTATAAATGTCAGATTTAAGTTAAATGCAAAATACATACATTTGACATTTACACATTTCTAAAAATCTAATTAATAAGTTTAAAGAGATGTTGATATCACGGTCTATGTATTCCAAGTTGTAATCTCGCAAACACAATTTCTGCCACATTTGTGGTATGTAAATCGGGATTATCCTTGTAAATTAAAATCACCATACAAACTGATCAAGATCCCGTGAGATTTTAACTGACAAGTGTAGTGTAGTAGTTTCTGAAAAAGTAAATTAAAATAATAAATGGAAAATATTTAATTGAGAAAGGAACAAGGACAAATTCTTTTTCAAGTATATCCTACGAATGTTATTATTGGCCATCATCCAGGGATGTTATCCTTACCACATTTAATGGTAGTCATTTTATCTACCTCAGAAGGATGTCAGGCTGACTCTACCCCACCTGGAATCGAACCTGTAACCCTTAGAATTGAACATGACCTATCTCACCAGCTGAGTGATCAACTTGGACTGAGTTTTACACGTACATGAGGGCTTTCTAGGCAAGGCAGTAGACGATTTTCTATCATGTACTATTTTATATCAATAAATCAAACGTGTTCCCTTATATGAAGGACTCACACAAAACATAGAAGTGGAGAGGGGAGGCAACTATGCTGATGATGTAAGTCTACAACAGTATATTTCGAAGTAAGGCAGCTCTTGACAAATATTTGTAGACTTTACGAGCAAACCAGGCCAATAAAGAAGCCAGTCTATTAATTTTTAGGAGCCAGGGAAATAGTACTTCCATAGAGCCATAGCTCCCTTATTGCTGGGATTTGTCAAGCCCTTCATGTAAGTGTGTATGCATAAAACTTTACAGCAGATAGAAGCTCACATTTCTCTTACTAAAATGGGTTTTCGATGGTGCACCAAAGTAGCACAGTTTGAGAGCCACTGCTATTTATTTGGAAGTCTGGAGTTTCTATCTGTTTTTTACATCATTTCATCTTCACTGACAAAATTCCCTGATATCCTCTATTCTCCTTTACCGCTGGTCTCCCCTAAGACATCCCTCCTTTCCTCTTCACTTCATCTCTCTCACACTAAAGCCAAACAAAACAAGAAAAGGACAGGACAATCTGATATTGAAATATAAACAACAGATGCTTCATCCACTCCCACTCTACACTCCTCATTCCACACATTCTACAGAAAAAAAAGCCATGACAGTAATACGTTTTATATATTAATCTATCTGCTGCGATGAAGGATACAAAACACACTGTATCCCATTTCCCAACCTATACTAATCTTTCACCAGTATCCAGTCAAACATGCTACAACATATCATCTACATGTTACGTTTTAACTAAAAACAATGGGGGATGTGTAAAAAATGGTGCAATCGTCGTTTTTATGTATAACGGAGATTGCACCGCATTTTTATTATATCAAACAATGTATTGGATCAGTAATCTCTCCCAAACCTTATTTTGCATGATAATTCCACTCTATTTTTTTTGGGGGGGGGGGGGGGGGGCAGGTTTTGTTAGAACCATATTATTTCATAGAATTGGATCCACATTGGCATTCATTTGAATCAAAATGTTACACTACGGTACAAGATACAAAGCAATCTTTGTTCATGGCATCTATATTTGCTAGAACCACTTTTTAAAGCAGTGAATTCCATGCCTTTATTGTCCTTAGAGTAAAAAAAAACCCTTCCGCTGTCAAATACTAAATCTCCTTTCTTCAAGTCCTAGGGGTGACTTCTTGTCCTTTGTACTGTTCTGTTAAAGAACAGGTCTTTAGAAAGCCCTTTGAATGGGCCCTGTACATAATGACTGTGTTTCTCAAGTATGAACAAATTTAACTTTCTAGCTTTTCTTCATAACTAAAACTTTCCATTCCCCTCATAAGTTGTGTAGCTCTCCTCTGCACTTTCTCATGTACCATAATGTCTTTTTTTTATTATTTGTTTTTAGAAAATGTGCCCAGAATTGTACTACATATTCTTACCATGGACCTACAAAGAGGCATAACAATATGTACCAAATCATGTCCCATTTTTGTATTAGCCTTGCAGTCGCCAGCTGGCACTGTGCACTACTGCTAAGTCTATTGTCTCCAATTACTCCCATAATTGTTTCATTAGTAGATTTCCCAGAAGAAACACCATTTAAACTATATGTTGCATTTTTTATTATTATGATACCCTATTGTGTCCTATTGCGTCTCTATTCATAGGAAGTCGTTTGCTAGGTTCAGATTTTATAATGTGCTGTATGTTTGTGGGGGGGGGGGGGTTTTGATAAAAATGAAACAAAATAAAATTGCTACAGTTGCTTTACTCTGTTCAAATTAAAAATAAATGGAAAATATTCTGTTCTGTCTGAGGATTGCTTTGAAAGTGTGAGGCGCAAAAAACTGTCATGCCCTTTGCAAGTTGCATGAAATTCCAAGGGTTAAAGTAGTTAATTTGCCACTCAAAGTACTCCTTGCCTTAAAGAGTGTATCTTATTTATTTTGTAGGGTACATCATGCACCGAATGTCTTTACTGGCAATTTATTTATTTTTTATAGATTTGGTTGTGCTCACAGAGATTGTACCGGGCAAAGCAGAATATATTCTACACTCAATCACTGCCCTTCACTGTGAAAGCTACATACGTACATCATGCATATCACTTGAACACTCAATAATCCCCGATGTCTCTGTTGCAGCTGAACACACTGTAGGATTCTTAGATGTATTTATACGCCATCGACGAGGGGCTATATTTTTGGCAGGGTTGAAGTAAATTCACACACCATTAATTTGACCTAGAAAAACATACCGCAGGTCAGCAATGACAAATAATCATTTGGACCATCTGTGCTGACTCATCTCATGCCAGCTTGAATGTGCATGATGAATGTAAAGTTCACTTAATGAATTTATTACATACACAACTAACATGTCGCAGGTGTTCAGTCATTACACAGCTTCCCCTGTTGCTTGGCTCCATGAGGCTGGAAGGCACTGGGAATGCTAGGTGTCACAGCGATTTTATTTTGAATGATGTGTGCTTTGATTTAAAAATCTCACAACTCTGAATAAAAAAGCATTAAACTCCTTGGAAAACACTGGATAGTATCGTTTTATTTAATATGTTTATTTTTTTTATCACATGATTATATATGTATCTTCTTATCAGTATTCTAAACAGAGACTCATAGGGGATGTATAAAGAAGGGCATATAAGGGGGTTATAGCTCCTAGACAGCGTCAAGCGCGCCAATGCTTAATGCACGTTGGATGAGCACTTCTGGTTCGTTCTCCCAGTATAAGCGCCAGTACAATATTAGTATTAAGATCTGGTCGAAGGTGCAATATTCCAAACGGGAACATTTCATAATGTAGAAATCGCCATTACAAGTGCTAGCGCCTTTGTTTTCCCTTGTCAACACCTTTGTGTGTGGGAGTCTTTATACATCCCCCGTCCAATGTAAAACAAAAAAAATTTCTTATTGACAACTATCTCTACTCGTGTAATGATTTTGAGGATTTGGTTATTGTTGCTATTGACAGCAAATAATAAGACTGACGGGTAGTGGGGTGTTTCACAAAAGCAGAGTTGAACCTCTTGAATATAATTGCATCTGACTATGACTCTGGTCATTATGCACATCAAGGAGTTTGTACGAGGGTTAGTATTTGAGTTAGGGGTTTGGGTTATGCACCGGCCCTGACAGTTCAGTGCCGAAGCGGCTGCACTGGACCGTCAGCTCTGTAACGTCCACAGTGATGCTGCCAAAAGAAAAGTGCAGTGAAGAACAGTAATAGACCCTATTTTAGCACAGTGCCTACGCACTGTATGGACATTTGCATGCATATCTGTATGTCTTCACTAGAGTACAAGAAATGAGAAACGTAAAGCAGAAGACATTGGACACCTGTGTATGGAGCCACTGAGCAGAGGCCTGTCCCAGTAACATTAAACATGGAGTTATCCCCAGTCCATCCTTTCAAATTCTACACTCTCCTGAGAACCTCTCTCATCCATTCTGTGCCCAGCAGAACAGATTCCTTCTCCCAAACTTCATACTTTCTCTCCATTACTCCACTACAAAATCCCTTCCTCCTCTGAGCCTCCCTGCATAGTCCAACAAACCTCTCACCTATCCTCCCCTTTACAAAAATGCCTAAAATTGGAGTGTTACTTCACCTGCACTCCCAAATCTCTAGCAATTGCTTGGTGTGTGTGTGGCACACAGAGATGTGTGAAAGTTGCCATCTAGCAAGAAGAAAGGGTACACTCGATTAAAGAGGAAAAGGGAGGAATAGAACCAAACCACCAAACAATGTTTACACATAGGGGGGCCCGATTAAAATGGGAGCGGATAGCAATCCTGGTGGGTAGGGAAAAGTGGGGTGGGGAACAACGCTGGGTTTTTTATTTTTTTTTTTTTTTTTTTTTTTTTTTTACTCTTTCTTCCTCTCTTCTTTCTCTTTCTCTCTTCCCCTATATTCGCTAAAATATAATATGGCTAAATACAATTCTGACATTAAGATAGAGGAGAAGATGGAAATTGTCCGATTAAGATCTCTCTCCGGGATAAGGGGAAATCTCCACTCACGGCATCGTTGCAGCCAAGGAGAAAATTAACCCTTGGCAAGTTTTTCCTAGGGAACCCAGTAGGGTCCCGATGGAAATTATGTCTCCTCTGAAAAATAAGAGGAGCATAGTGTTGTTTTTATGTACAAAGTCTTGTTATGTCTATTGGGACAAAGAAATTTGTCGTTATGTATGTTATGTTGGGAGCGGACTGGTGGGGCTTGAACTCAGGGGGATCGGGAAAATAAAAGATGGTTAGATTCGTAACAATTAACGCCCAAGGACTAAATTCGATAGGGAAAAGATCAATTTTACACCAATTTCTATACAGGGAAAAGATAGACATATGTTGCATCCAGGAAACCCACTGGAGACATCTAGATCAGTTAAAATTAGAAACCAGGAAATTCCCTACAGTATTTAAGTCCTCTTTACAAGAGAAAAAAAAAAGAGGGGTCGCTATAATAGCCTCCCGAGACATCGAAATAAAAATAAAATTCTTGGAGGAAGATCCAGAAGGAAGATTTTTGATATTGGTAGGCCAATTTAACCAACTTACCCTCACAATAGTAAACATATATGCTCCCAATAAATTACCAGTTAAGTTCCTAGATAAATTAATGAAGAAAATAAAAAAGATACAACTAGGCACATTGCTGATAATGGGAGATTTTAACTGCACTCTAGATCCCAAAATGGATAAAAAAACAGTAACAGGTATTATTAAAGACAGAAATGTTTTTCAGCAATCAAAAAGACTTCAGAGAATACTAGATAATTATCGTCTTTTAGATCTATGGCGGGTATACCATCCAGGCGAGTTTGATTACACTTGTTTCTCTAAAACTTTTACAGCTTTCTCCCGAATTGATATGATCCTAGGGGAACCCCATGTGATACAACAAATAAAGAATATCCAAATTAAAGATATCACATGGTCAGACCATAACGCAGTTATTATGGAACTTAAGGATCAACACCCTGGGATCAGATCAAACTGGAGACTTAATCCCAATCTGTTAAAACAAAAGACAGACTTGGAGCAGATCATAAAGGAAACAAAACAGTTTTTTCTTATAAATCATCCAACAGATACATCATTCAAAACAAACTGGTGCACTTATAAAGCTTTTATAAGAGGAATACTCATAAAAGTCGGTGCAAAAAAAAAGAAAAGATATGAAGCAAATCTATCAGAGCTATATATAAAATTTTACCAGCAAATGAAGTTAAATAAAATAGATCCATCCATTGAAAGAGGAGGAAAGATAGCTGAAACACAAAGGGAGATAAATACAATCCTCCTGAGGAACGCAAATAATATCTTATTGACAAATAAAGCAAATTGGTACTATAGAGGTAACAAAGCTGAAAGGTTGTTAACTAATATATTAAAGAAAAGACAGAGAGAGAAAAGAATTACAAGAATTACAAAGGAGGGACAAATACATCTAGCCCCACATAAGATAGGACAGGCCTTCGCAAAATATTACCAAGAATTATATAACATCCCCAAAATTAATTTGGACAAGGAAATTGAAATATATTTTAAAAATAAAAAATTGCCACAAATAACGAAAAATCAATTAGAGAATTTAAACAAGCTTTTCTCGATAGAGGAGGTAAAAAGAGCTATCCAGGAGTTAAAAAATAAAAAGGCCCCGGGCCCGGATGGGTTTGAGGCTTCTTTTTATAAAAAACTCATGGAAGAAATAGCCACACCGCTTACCGAAGTATTTAATGAGACACTTAATAAAGGAGGACTTCCAAAAGAGATGCTACAAGGGAATATAGTCCCTATTTTAAAACCAGGAAAGAATGAGGAGGATGTGACTAGTTATAGGCCCATCTCCCTTCTTAACCTGGATGCAAAAATATACGCGTCCATCCTGGCAGACAGAATAGGAACCACTCTCCCTAATTTAATTCACCACAATCAAACAGGTTTCATACGGGGAAGATCTTCTGCGGCACATATAAGAAGTCTTATGGGAGCGCTACAGCGGACCCGTGGGAACCCCCAGCTGGCTCTGTCATTGGACGCCGAAAAAGCGTTCGACAGAGTCAGCTGGGGATTCATGAAGAGCGCTATGGAAGCCTTTGGTTTCAGGGGAAATATACTTGAAGCAGTGATGGCAATCTATTCTAATCCAACAGGAAGAGTCGTGGGAGCAGGGATAGAATCGTTATGGTTCCCTCTGACTAATGGGACCCGTCAGGGTTGCCCATTATCTCCAATTCTATATATTATAACATTAGAACCCCTTGCACATGACATAAGAGAGGCACCAAAAATCAAGGGATTGGCGGGACTAACATCCCAGAAGATCAGAATGTACGCAGATGATATACTGATAACAGTTGAAGATCCTATCACATCGATCGAAGAAACTCTGAAATTGATTGATGAATACAGTAGACTATCAAATTATAAACTTAATCATAACAAATCAAAGGTGATAACAATTGGAATAAAACAACAACAGATCACCTTATTGAAAGAAAGGTACGAATTTACATGGGAAGGATCCTCTATTACATTCCTCGGTATAAATATTTCTGCCAATCCACAAGACTGGATGCAAATTAATCTGCTACCACTGATAAGAGCCATGAACATTAGACTTAAGGGCTGGAAAACTTCCTTTGTATCATGGTGGGGGAGAATAAATGCAATTAAAGCATACGAGCTTCCAAGATTTACCTACCTTTTTCGAATGCTCCCAGTAAGAATACCCCCCCCATGGTTACAGATGATTCAAACAGCCTTTACTAATTTTATATGGTTAAATAAAAAACCAAGAATAAACAGACAATTATTGTCCTTGAGGCCAGACAAAGGAGGTCTGGGAGTTCCAATCATACAGGATCACGCAGATGCAGCACTATTGGCTCAGGCACTAATAACACAAAATAAGAACGCTCCCAGGGAAAGCTGGTATGAGCTGGAAAATAAAGGGAAAAAGCCACATGCCATTATGGCCAAATTTTGGCATATAGATAAAAATTTATCACAGAAAGATACACAGAAAGACAATCTCCCTCTAACTGATATCCTTGAATTTTGGAATAAATTCAGGACAAAAATAGGATTACAAAATAAATTAATAACTGAACTTCCCTTAACGATACTAAACACAATAATGGATAACATCGAACTAGAATCATGGAACGCCTTAGGGATAAAACAAATAAAACACATGATGAATGGAACCAATATTAAAACCTTAGGAAACCTTAAGGACAGTTACCAAATACCAGCAAAAGATACTTTTAAGTACCTTAGAATAAAAAACTTTCTGAGTAAAGCCGTGATAAAAGAGGAGTTGAGAGAACCTTATACTCTCCTAATTAAAATGATGAAACAGGAAGATTATAAAAAATTGACAGCCAACTCCCTTATTCTTGTTAATACACTAAAAGAAAGTCCAGAAATCTCAGCAATCAGAAAATGGGAAAAAGAATTAAACATTGAAATAGAAAGAGAGAAATGGTGTCTCGCCTTAAAAACAGTGTATAAAAATATACACTGTCTAAATCTAAATGAAGTACAATATAAAATAGCCAATAGATGGTATTTCGTCCCTACCAAACTTCAAAAAATATGCTTAGATAATAACCCTAGCTGCTGGAGATGTGACAGACATGTAGGAACACACACACATATATGGTGGAACTGCACAGCCCTTAGACCACTATGGACATACATTTCAAATATGATCATAAATAGGTTTGGCCCAGAGTGGATAATAACCCCAGAACGGGGAATATTACATTTAAATTTCCCAGAAGATAAAAAACCATTACCCATTATACTACATATATTAACCGCAACAAAACTTGAAATTGCAAGAAATTGGAGAACAAAAACTATCCCACAGTGGCCAAAAATTAGAGCACAAGTACTACATCAAATTCAAATGGAAAAAAAAATTATAACATCCCTAGAAACCATGGAAAAAAAAAAGCAGATACCCTATTGGCAAAAATGGATCGAAATCCTTGAAAGAAATTCATTTTAGGAAAAGAGAAAGAGAGAGGAAGAGAAAGAAGAATGTCCTTGAGGTCGTTGATGTTAATGATATCCCAAATAATACCTGATCCCCTGGGGGAAAGCCCAAACAGTCCGTTTAGCCCACATAATTGTAAAATGTCCATGTATATATGTTATATGTTTAAGTGATATATATGAGGAAAAGTGAATTATGAAGAAGAATAGCAAATACCTAACTGAACTAGGGCAACTCTGGAATACTTAGAGATTCCCTCAAAAAGATGGAGGGAGGAAAGGAAGAGAAAGAGAAAGGAAAGAAAGAATGAGGGAGTGATGTAATTAAATCACTTTTCACTTGCTCTCTCTACTCCATGTAAGATACAGTTCTGATACTGCAATAGAAAAGGGGAGGGAGGAGGGGGGAGGGAGAGGGGGAGAGGGGGGAGGGGAGGGAGGAGAGGGGGAAGAGGAGAGGGAGGAGAGAAGGGAAGGAAGGGAAAAAGATAGGAAAAAGAAAGGAAGAAAGACAATTGTAGCCTTTAACAGACAGATTACCAACAACTGGAGGCTCTCCCTAAATGATAGATATATCACCTCCCCCCTACATATATATATATATATATATCTGTATATATCTCTGTAAATATCTCTGTGAATTTCCTCTCCCTTGCTCGCTTCTAAATATAGTGATATTAATAAAGATGAATAAAAGAAAAGGAAGAGGGAAAAAAAAAAAAGAGAAAAAGAAAAAAAGAGAGAAGGGAAAGAGGATGAGAAAATAATGACACGATGATGAGACAAACCAATAACTAACAAAATGCACTGAGTGTCAAAAAAAAAAGAAAAAAAAAAAAAAAAAAAAAGAAAGTTGCCATCTAGTAAAAGCTACAGGCAATCTCTCTTATAAAGTATTCTGCCGAGTGCTCTATCACTCTGAAATGAATAAATCGGTGGCATGGATTTTTATATTGGTCTTCTGTGGTGCTTGGATATTATCATGGTGAATTTTACAAGATAGGGGGATAAGAGCTCTGAACATTTTGAAGCAGGCCCAAACATCAGGGAATCTGGGTCAATAAAATTAAGGATGATAGAGAGAATTACATATTGGGGTCAGTGACCAAAAAAATTGAAGATGAGTTTAAAAAGATAGCTGCCACCATCTGCAATACAATGCAATCTTCTGTAAGCAATAAATTTAAAAAAAAAACACTGGCTAGTCCCATAATTATTACATATATATTTTTGAACTTTTCTAATTGCACTCTTTTAGATAAGCAAAAGAAAATCAGAAGCATTTTTGTGACTTTAAATCTGGTTTAGAAAAACATTTCACAAGAATGGTATTAATTGGGGGAAGTCAAAGAGTAGTTAACCTAGTGGTATCTTTATGGCTAGTGGTCAGATCGTTCACCCAGAGGTATCTTTATGGCTAGTGGTCAGATAGTTCACCCAAAGGTATCTTTATGGCTAGTGGTCAGATAGTTCACCCAAAGGTATCTTTATGGCTAGTGGTCAGATCTCATCTATAATTGGTAGAGTTTATAGAAATACAATAAAATGTAAAATCATTTTAATTCCTCTCTAGTTTGACTTATTATCTTAAACAGGACAAATGGTCATCGTATTAAAGAAGGAAACCTTCGCTATTCGCATTCAAGAGAACAATGTAATATATTGCAAAGCACATGGGAACATATACTAGATAAAGTAGTTTAGCGTTCCTGGGATATTATATGTTGGGGATATAGTATACCCTACTTCCTCAAACTGCTTATTAAATACAGCTGACCTCTGCTGTAACATTATACAGCAATCACCTTGCCTGCGTCGGCCACTCATGCTCATCACTTGGTTTATTTTAGGGATGAAGAATTATGTGATGGAGAGAAATAGAGCATAAACTGTCTAAAGTAACAGACATGCAGGTAACAGACTTATATTTGCTCTACAATTCAGGTGGTAACAAAGTGCAGGCAAGTTGTGATCTGTAGTTTGAAATGCATTTTCCCACAAGTGAATAAATTAAGTTTTTGATTGAAAATTTGAACATCAAATCCAACATAGGTGATGCCCAAATGCTGTGGAGATGCAGCAGGCTTACGTTTGTGGACAGTGGTGTTTGGTTATAGCTTTAACTACTAACCTACAGCATCATTAACTCTCTGTGTATCTCACTGGCTAATTTAAAGAATCTCTCCATGTTTGAGACAAAGAGCAAACAAACATTTGAAATAGTAACGCATCAGACACTGTTATTTCGGCAGTGTCAATATGAATTCAAGAAATTAATTTTGCTGTAGCGAGGAACATAGTTCCACACACTACTGCTATTTTATTTATTTCTTTACATTGACATATCAATGCATATGGCTGAAGCGGCAGAGTAATGATGACAGTAGGCTAGCGGAACTCCAGCAGGAATGTAATATTAATGTGGCAAGTTTTATGCCACTAACTGTTAATTGTTAGTGACACGGGTCATATCTCAGCAAACCCATGAACTCTCCTTGATCTGTGTACTTTAGAATCATGTACAAGGAGATCATTTGTCTGGTTGTGTATCTCTTTGTGGTTTTTCTTTATCCTAAATGTTAGAGCTATATAAAGTTTAAGCTGGTTTTACCTAATTACCTCCGGGAAACATGAGAAGTAATGCTGAGATAATGATGACCGACCTCGTTTAACAAAACATTTCATTTTCCTGTTCGGTCTTTTTGCCTTTTACACTGTAGACATAATCATTTTTACATCTGTAAATCAGCAAATTATCAGATTGGCTTGTGTTATTTTTTTTTTTTATTCTCTATTTTTCCATTTTTCTAAAAATAAATGACAAAAAAAAAGTAAAATACAGTTAGCAAGTAGCTATACATAGAAAATACGACACATGATATAAGACACATTGAAAAAACAAGCACATACATCCTAAGGTACATACATCGATCAACGAGACATAGCAACGGATGGGAGTGAGAATGGGATCTTTATTACAGTGTATCCTAATTCAAAGTTTTACAGCAAAACAAAATAAAAGTAAAAACACAATCAGAATCCAAAAGAAAAGAAAAAAAAGGGGGATAGGAGAGCTAAGAGAAGTGAGGAAAAGAAGAAGAGAAGGAGGGTGTAAGAGAGGGGGGAAAGGGGGGGATGTCCTGGGGTATGGAGGTGAAGAGTTAGTTAGAAGAAGGAGGTCTTACTATTCATTAGCCATGGGTTCCATATTTTGTAACATTGTTTAGGAGTGGCGTGAAGATAAGCCATGAGTCTGTCCATCTCCATTGTTTCCTTGATTAAAACAGTGATTGTAGGCAGGGTTGGGACTTCCAGATTCTTCCAAGTCATAGAAACCGTTCTACGAGTTGAATAGGGGCATGTGTAATATTAAACTCTATACATGACATCATTCTGTATATAGCTAGGTACATCAGGCTAAGGATACTTGCTCAGTTTCTATTAGAGGTGAAGAGGGCCTTCTGAAACCTAGATCCACCTCTGAATATCAGTGTCACTATGGGATATGTTTTTTTTTATTAATTCTTTATTGTTTTCAGTGTACAAATATGGCATACAATTATTTAAAAAACAGCTTGGTCAGCACATCTGGAAAACCCTTTCTGACATGGAATTTGTGCCTCGTATCATGTTGCTGTGCTCTGTCTTGCCATTGTGTATAACTTTTGGTATTAAACCGTCTTCAGCAACCTCACATTATTAGTGGAGTTTGGCTGTTCCTCACCCAGTTTTTTTTGCTAATGACTTTGTTTCACCTTCATATTAAATTGGAGCTGCTTTGTTGTGGGCAAGATAGCTCATACACAAAGTTTATGCATTTAAAGCTCATTGGCATGAAATACAAAGTAAATTAATTTACTGCTCATTGGCATCTTAAAGGTATTTCATATAATTTTTGCACATAGACAAAGTTGATCCTAATAAGTTTAATTTAGTTTTACCATAATGGATGTGGGCATGGTGTTGGTGGGCATGGGTTTAGTGGGAGGGAAGGGCTGCATTTCATCCTTGGTCCTAGGTAGCACAATGTCTTGCTCCCTAGTCTAAACATTTGCATGCAATTTTTCCAGTACCATAAGATTGTTTATTGGGCTAATACATCAACAGCATCTTTTCCATTCCCAAGGCAGGGTCGACTCAGCCTTTGGGGCATTGTTAAATTAGTGACATAGCCCAGATGTTGGGTAGACCCCCAGGAATATCTTAGTGTACCTTTTTTCATTACACACTATTAGAAATCATGTAAATCTATATACACCAACTAAATCTATACATTTTTCTGGCAGAATTGGAGCAAACATGTAGATCAAAAGTAATCTGCTGGGCATTGGACCTCTGAGAGACCTCTTGTGAAAGGGGCAGTTCCTCTTATTATTAGATAATAAGAGTTTAAAAAGCTTTTTCAGTTTAATTGAGTTATTGCTGTTGCTGGGCCAACAGACCAGCTTATCCTGGCTTATGTTACCACACAGCCAGGGCCGCCATCAGAAATTTTAGGGCCCCTAACTGAAAACAATTCTGTCCATTATAAGCCCACTGATAATATGTCCATTAATAGCCCGCTGATAATGTGTCCATTAATAGCCCACTGATAATGTGTCCATTAATAGCCCACTGATAATATGTCCATTAATAGCCCACTGATAATGTGTCCATTCATAGCCCACTGATAATGTGTCCATTAATAGCCATTGATAATATGTCCATTAATAGCCCACTCATAATTTATCCATTAATAGCCCAATGATAATGTGTCCATTAATAGCCATTGATAATATGTCCATTAATAGCCCACTGATAATTTATCCATTAATAGCCCACTGATAATGTGTCCATTAATAGCCATTGATAATATGTCCATTAATAGCCCACTGATAATTTATCCATTAATAGCCCACTGATAATGTGTCCATTAATAGCCCACTGATAATGTGTCCATTAATAGCCATTGATAATATGTCCATTAATAGCCCACTGATAATTTATCCATTAATAGCCCAATGATAATGTGTCCATTAGTAGCCTAATGATAATATGTCCATTAATAGCCCAATGATAATGTGTCCATTAATTGCCCAATGATAATATGTCCATTAATAGCCCACTGATAATATGTCCATTAATAGCCCACTGATAATGTGTCCATTAGTAGCCTAATGATAATGTGTCCATTAATAGCCCACTGATAATCTGTCCATTAATAGCCCACTGATAATATGTCCATTAATAGCCCACTGATAATCTGTCCATTAATAGCCCACTGATAATGTGTCCATTAATAGCCCACTGATAATGTGTCCATTAATAGCCCACTGATAATGTGTCCATTAATAGCCATTGATAATATGTCCATTAATAGCCCACTGATAATTTATCCATTAATAGCCCAATGATAATGTGTCCATTAGTAGCCTAATGATAATGTGTCCATTAATAGCCCAATGATAATGTGTCCATTAATTGCCCAATGATAATATGTCCATTAATAGCCCACTGATAATATGTCCATTAATAGCCCACTGATATGTCCATTAATAGCCCACTGATAATCTGTCCATTAATAGCCCACTGATAATGTGTCCATTAATAGCCCACTGATAATGTGTCCATTAATAGCCCACTGATAATGTGTCCATTAATAGCCATTGATAATATGTCCATTAATAGCCCACTGATAATTTATCCATTAATAGCCCAATGATAATGTGTCCATTAGTAGCCTAATGATAATGTGTCCATTAATAGCCCAATGATAATGTGTCCATTAATTGCCCAATGATAATATGTCCATTAATAGCCCACTGATAATATGTCCATTAATAGCCCACTGATATGTCCATTAATAGCCCACTGATAATATGTCCATTAATAGCCCACTGATAATGTGTCCATTAGTAGCCTAATGATAATGTGTCCATTAATTGCCCAATGATAATATGTCCATTAATAGCCTAATGATAATTTGTCCATTAATAGCCCACTGATAATCTGTCCATTAATAGCCTAATGATAATTTGTCCATTAATCGCCCACTGATAATCTGTCCATTAATAGCCCAATGATAATGTGTCCATTAATTGCCCAATGATAATTTGTCCATTAATAGCCCACTGATAATGTGTCCATTAATAGCCCACTGATAATATGTCCATTAGTAGCCTAATGATAATGTGTCCATTAGTAGCCCACTGATAATGTGTCCATTAATAGCCCACTGATAATATGTCCATTAATAGCCCACTGATAATTTGGCCATCATTATCCCACTGAAAATTTGTCCATTACTAGCCCAGTCATAATTTGTCCATTAGTAGCCCACTGATCATTTGTCCATTAATAGCCCACTGATAATTTGTCCATTAATAGCCCACTGATAATTTGTCCATTATTAGCCCACTGATAATTTGTCCATTATTAGCCCACTGATAATTTGTCCATTAAAAGCCCACTGATAATTTGTCCATTATAAGCCGATCCCCCCTCCTCCCCCTTTCCCCAGTACTAACCTGGATGCTGCTCATCCAATTCCACAGCACTAGCACATGACAGCACTTTCCCAGAGGAGCATGAAAACTGCTGCATGGGGAGGCTACCTATGACCTTTGTACTCTCTCTCTCTCTCTCAGTGATTTCACTAGAGGCCCCAGAGGTAATATTTTAAAGGTAAATGTATAGGGTAAGTGCAGTTGGTTATAAGGTAAAAAAATAAGTTTATTTAAAATGCACTAAAATAATGTAAAACATGCAGAAAATAAGAAAAAAATATTGTGTCACATAGAGAAAAAAAATGTGACCAGTTAGCTGCCCAATCAAAAAGTGTTCTGACAGTGCGTAAAATGAAGGTATTGGAAGGATGTTCCTAAATCTTATTAGCTCAACCTGTAAGGGAATATAAATGAGCACATATGGCAGGGATGTAATTATGTTTTGCGTGAGAACTCTGTATGCTGGATTTAAAAGAGAAAAGAAATGTTAAAAGCACCACATGTCTCTACTGGAGGGCAGGCTTTATACATGATTACTAATTCATTTGCATTGACAGAAATATGAGCAAACACAATGCTAACAACAGTGTAATGAACAGGGCAAGTAAAACAGTTCAGACCCCTGAGGCTCCAATGCTGATGAGTGACATGCACTGACATCCACTGGGAGCATACCCCATAAATAATAATAATAATAATAAATCTTGTCACTATTTTTATTTGAATTATATTATTATACTTACTGTTGTTGTTGTTATTATTGTAGGTAGTAATAATAAGAAAAACTATTTTGTTATTATTCAAATATTTCTAATAATAATTGTCACAAAGTGAATCCTGATAGCCTCCATGACTGGGGTTCTTGGAGGGGCCTGAGAGCCAAACACCTCCATTTAGATTATGGGCCCTGGCATCAAAAAGGGGTTCTGTTTTGGGGAATTTGGGTACAGTGGGTAAGTTTGCCCTTTGCATTGACTTTACTCATGCACTCAGATTGTGCCCTCTGTAATTCTGACTCACCCTGGCTTATGTGCTATAACTGTATACTTTAATATAGTTATTTAGTCAGATTCTGTTAGTATATTGGTTTATGTGTAATGCATAATTCTGTGAGGAGTCGGTGACAATGATTGATAGTTTACTCCAACATTCATTGTTCTGTGTCAATTGGATTTACTGTGAAGCTGATTATGATGTGGTTTTCTATATCTGTAGCAATGCTGGTTAATTACTGTTTGGTTTATGTTGTATTGTATGTTAATAGATGGGTTGAGTTATGTTAACTTTATTTAACTTTATGTCTCTATATCAGACTCTGTTTTCTGTTCCAGTAAAGATGATGTTCATTCTTGCTGTACCTAATTGCTAGTGGTCCTGTCTGGGACTAAGGCAGTGATTTCACACAACAGACAGAGGTGCTACCAAAAAAAAAAAAAAATGGCGCGAGAAAGTGGACACCTTAATCACAAGGTAATGGTGCAATATTGTGAAGCACCAATAGTTTCAACGCAGATGGTGAGGAGTACACTCACAAAACGTTTTGTAGGATTTCTTTAAAATATCGTACTTTAATCGCAATAAATATTATCTGAAAAATATAAAGTGACAAAATAACATGTGCAGGACCACATTAGTGGTGTTATAGTTAATAAAATGCTTAATCTGGTAGGTCTTTCCAGTATTATTCTTGTATATACGTTTAATCCAACTTTTTCTCGTTTCAGTTTCTTTTTATATTATATGATAAAACTTTTTAAAAAAAAAAAAAATTATTTTTTTTAAGTCTGTATATTTGGAGAATTTTTAGAAATATATATGTATAATATTATATTGGAGAAACGCTGCTTATTTGATTGTTATGAATATTCGTTTATTCAGTACAGTCGATATGTGCATCCTGATGTTATGAAATGTTGCAAAGCTATCTTGTTGTATTGTGAATATTAAGATCTGAATGAATCACTTGAGCTTTATAAAGTAAGAGACGCTCATTTAATTCTATCCATTTGTGTATGGACATTAAAGTTGCTTCAATATGAAAGCGTGACTCGAGTGTCACCATGGGAACAGACGCTTGTCGCATTGAAAAACACGTCACACCCGAAATACGTCAGAGAAAGAGCGACGCTCTACCATTTAAAAACAGCGCTTCTCCGATACAGATTTTTAGTCTTCTCCTGAGGAAGCCGTGATCGGAGTTCCGGCGAAACGCGTAGAGATAGAGACTTTAGCAGCTGCTCCCTGATCCAGCCTCTTGCCACATCCAGGTTATGCTTCTGATTTCAGCACTGGTTGTTTGTATTTCTGATCATTTTCTCTTGTAAGTTTGTTTTTAGCAGGGGCCATCATTGTGTATTATCAGTCTGGTCCTGCACATATTATTTTGTCACTATATTTTTCAGATAATATTTATTGCGATTAAAGTATCATATTTTAAAGAAATCCTACAAAACGTTTTGTGAGTGTACTCCTCACCATCTGCGTTGAAACTATTGGTGCTTCACAATATTGCACCATTACCTTGTGATTAAGGTGTCCACTTTCTCGCGCCATTCTGCTTTTTTTTTGTTATATATTGTGTATGGGCATTTGGAGAGTGCTTCGGAGGGCTGCGTTTTATGTGTGATACCACAAGTACTATCACTGTTATTTATACTTTTCTAGGGCACTTTGTTTATTTGCACAGATCATTTTTGTTTTTTCAGAGGTGCTACCAAGCCTGGGAAGATGTTCCATTGCAATAATAATAATAAAGTCATGTTGTATTATTATTATTAGTCGCATTTAGTGCTATTATTTTTACTACTGTTAATAATAACATAGTATCATTAGTAGTGGGAGCAGTGACAATAATAACTGTTATTGTTATTTTTATATATTATTACTACATCTACTACTATAGAGAAAAAGAAGAAGAAGAAGAAGAGAAAGGATATATTTAGATTTTTTATATTTAATAAATAATACTAATGATACATCTTGTCAATATTTGTATTTGAGTTATATTCATATTACTGTGATTATTACTGATAATATCAGCGATTAGTAATAATATTAAAACATTATAATTATTATTTTTCAAAAAGTTGGTAATAGTATATCATGCTATTATTATAATTATAACTAGCATTTAATACTGTCATTAGTATTATTACCACTGCTACTAACAATAATAATTACCTATCTATTATATATATATATATATATATATATATATATATATATATATATATATATATATATATATATATATTTATTGTTGGCAGAATTCTCTTTACATTATCATTTTTCCAGTGATCATTTTCATTCTATCCAAGTAGGAAGCTCAATGTGCTTTGTTCTTACCAGTCATAAGATATAAAATATGGATTACAGGCTGGGAAATGTTTAAATACACCAAAGGTGCACATGGCTGTCCTGTGAGACAGAACCAAATGCTGTCCAGATGTTGAGCTACCAAACTGTTGGTTCCCAAGCTGCTCCACAGTCAGAACAGTAGGGGAAAAAAAGGGAATATTTTGTGTTCCACATGTGGACTGTGATAATGAATCCTTTATAAGCAGTGTTCTACAATCACAATCGAAGCAAAAAAGTTACAAAGATTTTCATTTTAAAAAAGTATTCAGAGAGATCTATTTTAAAAACTGATATCTGCAATATTATTCCGGGGTCCATTAAATTCATAGCGTGTGAAGACATATCTAAGAATGTATGGGTGTAATTTAAAGCATGGAATTTATTTCTTATTGTTTAAAGCTGTGATAAGATAAATTGTTAACAGCCACAACATATGCTGACAATTGTGCAATGTTTCCATTGAGCTCGGAACAGCAACTCATACAGGAGCATAATACATACTTGAACTGTGCTTTAAAAACCCCACTTAGAGATGCTTTGAGAGTAGCTTGTTCTGATGTGCATTGAACTGACACATACTTGTAATAAAAAAGAGTTTAATGGAAGGATTGTATTACATCACAGTGAGCGTCTGCTGCAAAATCTATTATTAAAAAGAATCCCTTGTAGTCATATGGAAAATCAGCAGTACCGTATTTTCTGGAGTATGAGACGACTTTTTAACCCAGGAAAATCTTCCCAAAAGTCGGGGGTCGTCTTATCCGCCGGGTGTCATCTTTTTACTTACCTCGTTGCTGCTCTGCAGGTCCGCGCGGCCTTGAGGGAAGCGTTGTGTGCTCCCCTCCAGCAGCGAGACTTCAATAAAGTTTGTTTGAACTTTTTTTTTAAACAAGCTTTATTGAAGCCACGCAGCTGGAGGAGAGCGCACAACGCTTCCCTCACAGCCGCGCGCCCCTGCAGAGCAGCAACGAGGTAAGTACTGGGAAGGGGGAGGAGGGGGAAAAATCCTGGCATATTGGAGCGGAAAAATCCAGGCATATTGAGGGGCAAAATCCTGGCATATTGGAGGGTCAAAATCCTGGCATATTGGAGGGGGAAAATCCTGGCATATTGGAGGGGCAAAATCCTGGCATATTGGAGGGGGAAAATCCTGGCATATTGGAGGGGCAAAATCCTGGCATTTTGGACTGGCAAAATCCTGGCATATTAAATGGCATTGTGGGGCAAAATCCTGGCATATTGGAGGGGCAAAATCCTTGCATATTGAGGGGAAAAATCCTGGTATATTGAGGGAAAAAATCCTGGCATATTGAGGGGAAAAATCCTGGCATATTGGAGGGGCAAAATCCTGGCATATTGGAGGGGCAAAATCCTGGCATATTAAATGGCATTGAGGGGCAAAATCCTGGCATATTGGAGGGGCAAAATCCTGGCATATTGGAGAGGCAAAAACCTGGCATATTGAGGGGCAAAATCCTGGCATATTGGAGGGGCAAAATCCTGGCATACTGAGGGGCAAAAACCTGGCATATTGAGGGGGAAAATCCTGGCATATTGGAGGGGCAAAATCCTGGCATATTGGAGGGGCAAAATCCTGGCATTTTGGAGGGGCAAAATATTGGCATATTAAATGGCACAAGAATGGCATATTGAGTCTCAAAATACTGGCATATTGAGGGACAAAATAGTGTGTCTCAGGTTATGTGTCTATTGGTGTCACTGTGTGTGTGTAAGTGTGTCACTTTCTGTGTAAGGGTGTGTGTGTAAGTGTGTCAATGTGTCAGTGTAAGGGTGTGTGTAAATGTCACTGTAGGAGAAAATGCGCGTTGGAAGAGGGGTAGTCTTATACGGCGAGTATATCCCAGACTCTATATTTTAACTGGAAAAGTTGGGGGTCGTCTTATCCACCCATTCGTCTTATACGCTGGAAAATACGGTATATCCTAGTTTGGTTTTGCCAGTAGTGAAATAAAGAAATATGATATGAGATATATTGTAGAGACAAGCAGTTGATAACTGTAACAGTGCTAACTCCTAGGTTATGAGTAACTAAATAAAGGCTGGTGAAACTAGCAAATTACTTTCTCTTTCCCATTATCCAACCCCAGCTGTCGGATTGCAAATACCAGCTCCTATTGGCTGAGTTTCTGCCTAGGAACATCTCAGTGCATTAGAGTTGGACATTACATTACCATTTATTACTATAGCGCCAATAGTGTATGCAGTGCTTTTACAAAGCATAAAAAGGAAGTTACAAACAAAATTAGACAAACATATATAAAGTAGAAAATGAGGTGTATTACACTGCTTGACATGCATTTGTAATCTTAAAGAGGAAAATCTTAAAAAATAAAATAGTTACAAATAAATAAATAAATATTAGAGAATGTTATACCAGGTATATTTCAGAAGTGTGTTAATGGTTTTATTACCTACCCAGCCACATCCGTGTTCTGCAGCTTGTCAGCAGGACTGGATCCTCGCCCTCTGCTTCTTACTGTTAGGTTCTATACAGCTAAGGCAAGAACAGTCCAAAGAGAATAACATTTACAAAGATAAATAACTGGTGAGAAAGAGATTTGGTCATGGCTACATGTCATCATGATCAGATTTTATATCATGAGCATTTGACCCATCGAGTCTGCTAATCTGTCTAGCTGATTTAAAACTGTATACTTTAGATGATACTTGATTTTGTCTTTTGTACATGTAAGCTTTATGTTTATGCACCTAATGTTATGCTTGCTACCTAATGTCAGGGTAATTATCACATGTTTAGATTGAATATTATTGTTATTACTGATTTATAAATCTCCATCAGTTTCTGTAGTGCTGTACAATGGGATAAAAAAAACATACAATGAATAGTGGTATCACATTAGACAGACTTAAATAAATGGTGAGCTCTGCCCAAATGGGTTTACATATATACATAGAGAGAGTGAGAGAGAGAGAGAGAGAGAGAGAGAGAGAGAGAGAGAGAGAGAGAGAGAGAGAGAGAGAGAGATCACACTCTATTGTCTTAATAGTATCAGAAATGTCCAATTTATTCACCAAATCTGATTGCTGCGACGTTTCAGGCCCTCATTGGAATATATCTATATGTGACGGACCAGCACCTGGTCAGGTATTTATGGAGTTTGGCTGAGTGCGGATTGATTGGAAGTATATATATATATATATATATTTATATATCTTTTGTAGATCTTATTGATTCTTCTTTTCCTAGCTTTTGATTGTCTATACAGTAAATGTGTGAGTATTGAATAAGCAGCTGTTTAGGTATATATATATACCTATAAATATATATATTGTGTAAGATCAAGCCTGACTGGTCTTTAATCTCCCCTCTAGAAATGTTCCATCTGGGAAGACTCTCAACTTTAGAATAGTCATACATTTGAGCATCTGTAATTTTACTTGAATACTAATTTGAAAGACTATATTCCTGTTGAATTCTGAGTTTTGTAATGAAAGGTTATAAGAGTAACGTCTCCTGTCATGGAATCTCATTTCGAGCTTGTATTTATTCAACGTTTCAGTATATTTACTGTTACATATGTATAAGTTATACGTTAATGTAAAATATATTATAGAGTCTGGGAATTCGGCATTGATATCCGAGCCATTTGAATAACATAATTAAATAAAGTAAATGAAGTAAAATGATTACTCCAAAATAAGCACTAACAGAACATACATATAAGTATATTTATTAAATATAATGCATATGTGCGTATAATTATATATATATATATATATATATATATATATATATATATAT